>JAHLSL010000010.1:326912-699699 GCA_025920805.1 Petroica traversi
CCTTTCCTTTCCTTTCCTTTCCTTTCCTTTCCTTTCCTTTCCTTTCCCACTTAGAGTGAACTATCCCAGATTTTAAACACACCAAACTACAAAGCACTTCAGTTTTACCCAAAGGGAAATTCAATCAAGTTGACCTTAGGCAGTATTTGCCTTAGTTGTGTTTTATTCAAGATTGTTTATATGCATTAGCTTCTCCAGGTTTCTTTTCTTTTTTTTTTTTTAACCAAAACAGCTACTTTCCTAGAAGCGAAGACAAACCCCTACCTAAATAAAATTACTCAGACATGTCATTGTGGTTCATGTCACATATTTAGAACCTTCATATTCTTCAAGGTTCCCCATTAAAAGTTCTTTTAATTCGTCAAAACCAACAGCTAATAATTAGACCAGGAGAAACTAAATCCTCTTCTCAGACAAATGTGTGCAAATCCCATTTACTTCAATGGAAATGGCTCACAGGTGTGATACATTAGACCCCAGCCACTTGGCAACTTGACAGGAATTCAGTGTCTGGATCCCAACTTCTTGTCTCCTCTTCCAGAGGCACAGGTAATGCCAAAGAAATCTGATCCAGGTTTCTCCACAGGCCCCTCAGCAAACACTTCAATCACCTGTTCTTTTCTCCATCCCAACAACTCTCAAGGCTAAATTTGAACTTTCAATCCTAAACATTACAGGTTTGCTTCCTGCCTAACAGATGGGGGGCTCTGCCACAAGCTATATTAATCCAGCAGCAATGATTATGTTTTACAGACTTAATTCTACATCAGCAAAATCTACTGTATGGCATCAAATCCAAGGAATTCGGGCATTTTACATCTCAGAAGTAATGCAAAAATTCTATTGCCATACTGCTTATTTTGCCCTTCCAATGCATTTATTTGTGCTTCACAAAATGAACTATAGGTCACTGGGAAAAATGCATAGGCACAGAGAAATAGGAAACTATCTAGAGAGCCACAGAAGGAGTGAAGCAACATCAGTTAATTTTTGAATGAAAGGAAAACCTTACAGTTTGACAATAATTTTTCTCTTCCTTTTGTTTTGTTTTGATTTTTTTTTAAGATACTGACACAATGAAAACTTTTAGCCACACTCCATGTAAGAATATATCATAAAACAACTATTGTTCTGCCTGTCACCATGATCCCAAGCATAGTTTAACCTGCATACAAATGGACACGTGGTTTGTCATCGCTGAATTTTCTAATTCAAACATAAAATTGGTAATCTAATTTAATCCGGGTTCAGTGCAGCGTGAAAGGAAAGACATTCAGGTGTGATGAAATTTCTTGCGTCCCTTCACACTTTCCAGGTGATGACAGCTATTGCTTTAAAGACTTGCTCCTAACAACCAGTCACAATGTTAGTGACAGCTTGTTACTAGCCAACAACTTAAAATGATAGATGTTAACATTTTTCTGCTCTTTGTTACTCACACTATACCCTAGCCAGAATATCTGAGGAGCTGAATGCATGGTGCCAGGTCAAAATGCTGAGGACTGTGAAGCCACTGGTTGAGGTGCAAAATGAGATGTGCCATTTGAGGAATATTAGGTCAAAAAGAATCTGTGATAAGGAACTGTCATGGATTAAAGATTAAAGTTCATCCTTTTAACTATTTCACAAAAGGGGAATTTCTTCAGCAGTGGGGTGTTTTGCTCTTCCACATATCTGAAAGCAGTGAGAAACTGTGCACTCTGAAAAAAAGCCTTTGATGTTAACATCTTACAAACAACTCTTCCAATGAGAAAGAGATTAGGAAAATATACTTTGATCCAGTTTTAGAACAACATGGACCACTTTTACGTCCATACACATGGACGTGCTTCCCTGAGCAGACTCAAGTGGAGGAAAGTATCCTTAGAGGAACAACACTATAGGGATAATGTTAATCACATGTGACTTCTAACTGCAGATAGATGTACTACACTGTGTAAAGTCGAGAAACATAAAAACTGCAAAAAGGAAAGCAGCAAAAAATTTCTTGTAGAAAAGGAAAGTGAAGATTTTATTGCTCTGTGTTTAGCAGTAGGTACCTGACCAAATTAACCAACCAGATTATGACCCAAGCCCTGCACAACATGGATTACACTTGGGCTTTTTAATTACATAAAGTCAGAACTGGTTAGAGATAATCCAGCAATTTACTGAGATGTATCAGCAATAATCAGTAGCCCATCATGTAAGAATGGGATTTGTAATTGTGAATCTTCCTTAGGATGAAACATACTTCAGAAGATTTATAATCCTTTATTTAGGCCAAAAAGAACTCTCTGTGTGCAAAGAGCATTCTTAAATGAAAGTTTTCCAGTTATTTCCCAAGAATTCAAAACAAACTTCTCAAAATGTGAATTGATTAATAGCCCTGAGAAGTTGTAAGATCACCTACCTTCAGCATCATCCTGCAGTTCCTCAGGCTGCTCTTCTTTGCTCTTTGTGGGAGATGGAGGCTGGCCTTCTGTAAACATAAAACGTTATAATATTTGTTTATTATTTGGAAATGGTTTCACTGTATCAGATATTACCATGTGTGATACCACAACTGTATGTTTTATCTCAGCACTCTATTCAGTACTCAATGCTTATCTTTCTGTTATTAAAATTAATTATTACATCATCTCTTATAAAATTTATAACATGTATGTGTCTTTCAGCCTGGATGGGACTTTCTCTGACTTTCACAGGACAGAAGTAACGACAGCTCATACTAAAATAACATATTGCTTCACAAGCACTTTATCTCTACAGAAACAATACTTATAACCCCCAACCAAATAATATTTTAATTTGTAGTTGTAAACATAGTATTTATTATACTGTGTTATGGAACTGTGGCGAAATAATCTGAACTAAATGATCTTTTTCTCTCAGCTCAATTCTCCATTCACTGTTTTAACACAACAACAAATGAATATAGACTGAAATTAATAATTAAATGAAAAGTAGGGAAACAGATTTGATAGTGAAGTTAAGGAAATGAAAGCTTTACAAGATAGAAGCCTTTGAGTTGAAAAAAATCCAGTCCAGTGTTTCAGACAGTAGGCAATATCAAGCTGGAGGACAGGTAGTAAAAAAAGTAATTAAGGCCAATTAAATGTGAGATCTCCCTTACTTACATGGACTGAAGTACACAGTGTTTAATATCAGTTGGTTAAACTTCAAAAATTATGATTTTTTCTACAATATTTTCAAAATATCCCGTCATCTTAACATAAATGATGACATTACTGTTTGTTTGCTATGACACACCTCAAGGCACAAACTGGTAGCAGAGTTAATAAAAAGGGAGGGAGGTCAAGCTGGAAATTAAGCATAGAAGGTATTCATAAATTAAGACATTTCATGCAAGCAGGTTCCCTAATTAAAACATTCTTTAAACATTGTTGCTTAACCACAAAAGCAGTAACTGACAGACAACTAAAACTCAATTCAATTGCGCCTACTGAATGTATTCAACCGTGATGGGAAAATGACTTTCTGTTATTTGACTTTCTGACAAACCTCCTGATTCCTGGTGGCTAACTGATGGCTTGGGTGCAAGAGAAGCCTAAAGAAAACATATTTTTGTGTGTGCTGGAAATAAACCTCGATCACTTGTAACCAGGAAATTTAGGAAGACATATGACCTCACATGATTCACCCTTATTGCTGTTGCCACTAGAAAATAAGAATCATGGTATTACTTCAAAGTGATTAGCTAATTAACAACTGGGAAAAAACTATGTACACATGTTTTATAAATTGCTAAAGTGTTTCAAAAATTTCCAAGGTCTCTCCTGCTGTCACATGTATGCCACTCAATCATCTACTCTTTGTGTTGCTGGACTTTTAAACAGGTCTTGGCAATCAGATGCCCAGCTCTCACGAAGGACTTGGCTCTGCTAAAAGCCACAGATTCTCCCCTTTTATCTTCTACCCTTCTACAATTACATATATCTAGAGCCAAAATGCTGAACATTTTGAAAGTAGTTAGGGTGTGAACAGGGAACTTGTAGATTCAACGGGTAGTTGGACTCAATGGTCCTTGTGGGTCCCTTCAATTCAAGATATTCTGTAACTCTAAGAATATTGTGTTCATTCAAAAGACAAAAAGGGAATTAATCACTGGCTTTGCATGGAGCCCAGGGAACACAGAAATATCCTCTGCTCACCCTCTTGGTTATTATTCTACCATACTTATGCATAAAAAACCCAGAAGAGCCATGGACTGGGAAGGTGGTAGGACAGCTCAAAATGTCAGCAAAAATTCCAAAATGGCGATCTGTACATAAGCAATTAAATTCTATCCCACTTTCTTAATTTTAATGAAAGAGCGATCTAGACATTGCTCTTATAAATTTCTACTAGAAGGAATTCACACTTCTTTCTAGAACTGCATACAGCTCACAGCATGAAGAGCCCTTAGCAATTGGTAAATAAAGCCAGTTACTGCAAAGCAGAAGAAGCCTTGAGGTTTGGCTTGGTACCAGGTGGTAGACTGCTCCTGAGAGCACTTAATACAGGACATGCTATGTGTCATGTCATCATGTTTGCTCATCCAAATTTGAAATTCAAACACAGTATTTTGAGGAAAACAAGACTTTTCAAGTGCTAAGATGAATTTCTTTCTGGAATGAAGAAGGCAGGAGTAACCACAAGAAAATCCATAGGGAAAAATAAAGGCAAAACCTGCCAAATAATGACATGCTTTGTCAACCCTTTAAGGGGCACAGGAGCAATGCTGATAGAGTTCAACAAGAACTGAAATACAAAAGAGAGATCCTGAAAATAACCAGACCTGTGAAGACTTACTCATGCCAATGCTCTCACTTAAAAAATTAACTAGAATATTTATAGTGGACTGTATCAAAATAATGGCTTCTTTGGTTCAAATGCCACCCTGAACTACCTGCTGCATTTTAATTTTTTTTTTTTTAAATTTGAGAATAATTTACATTAGGAGACTGAATTTATAGGAATGCTTCAATCAACACTTGCCCCTCTGCTGATGAATTTTATCATCAAACCAATCTGAGAAGTTTCCTCCAGTCCCACACATCAAATGTCAATCAAGCTAAAGTGCAAATGTCCAGGTCATTCAGGACTATTTGAATACATTAGATAATATAACTGACATCTTAAATTGACAGTCCAAAGATGGAGAGGGAGGAGGTGTATGTTCAGAGAAGTCAGAACTGTTGCTAACTTAGAAGAAACCACCTATTTGTGCTCTATAAAGAGCCTTCAAAATGTTCACAAAAGGATGTAAAGGCAGTGTCCCAGGAGAACAAGATTTCAATCACAATTTCACTACTTTTTAGTGGATATCCCTTATTCTAGAGACAGAAAAAGATCTGCATTTACCATGGTCAAAATACAACTCTTAACCCTTTCTGCTCTCTAGCAGTTGTATGTCCTTCCAAACCATCAGCCAAATATTACAGAAATCTTGTCTGCAAATTTCTTTTTAAAAAGAGAACACCTGGACAGGTGTCTGAACTGATAATGTTAAAAGTTTTTATAATTGTGATAATTTGTGCAAAAAGTTTTCTGACCTCTACTACTGGGAGACGTATTTCTTCTTTATAGGCTAATACAGAGCTAAACAAGTCATTTAAATCTCAGAGTCTGTCTCCAAGTAACCTATTTCCAAAATCCTTCACAACCCCCAAATTTGCCTTGTTGCAAGTGATTGCTATTTTCCTCTCAGGGAAAAAGATAAAGTCACCCTCCAAAAAACAATCTCCAAGCATAAAGGTGTACACACAGTGGAACACGCAATAAAATTCTGTATTTATGTACCTTGATTGTAATAGGGTGTTATTAGTGATAAAGCCTTGTTGGTGTGAATGAGATCCTTCATCTTGCTGTTTTAGCTGGCTGTGGCTTCTAAGTAATGAAGAGGTGATTAATTAGGGTGATCAGGATAGAAGCAGGATAACCAGCAGGGCATTTATGAGGAACAACTACTTGATGGGAAATGACAGAAGTGTGGCAACAGACATAGTGATGAGGTCAAAAGCCTTTGGTACCTGGCAGAGACTGAAGCTGAAGCTAAATAGGTTGAGGGAGAATACAGTACAGATTCAGAATTCAAAGTTTTTCCTGAGTGTTTCTTTTTTTTCCTTTTTTTCTCTTTTTTAAAATGGCAATGGTAAGAGAATTGACTTATGTCAGCACATAACAACATTATTATGTGCTGACATAAGTCAATTCTCTTACCATTAGGAAAAAAAAAAAAAAGAAAAAAAAGGAAAAAAACACTCAGGAAAGACTGACTACTGGGTCATCTGGTCCTTCTCTTGGGTTATGTAGGAAACGATTCACAAAATAAAGCTGAGTTGTCGACCTGCACAGGGCCTGGACCTGCTATTACTGTATCTGCCCTTTGGATCAAACCCTTCTAACACCAACTGCATGACACATGACAACCTCAAAGCACTTCAAATTAAGTGGTGCCTTTAAGCCAGCAACTGCTACAAGACTCAGCATTCAGAAAAACAGACTAATGGGTTAAAAACCTGTGAGTCAAATGCCATTAGAAGAGTGGGTTCAAGTGTGTATATTTAATAAGAGAGGTTTATTTTTATTTTTAAATGTTATTCTAGGATGTCCAGCAGAAGCAGCGATCTTACGAGATAAACTCACCAAAATGGTCATTCCTGTTTGTTGATTTTATAGTATGAACATAGATATTATCTAGCAGATTGTCTTGGGGATGGTTTTTTATCCCATACTCATTTTTGTTTCTGTTTTAGTCTGGTGTGGTCACTGTCTCTCTCTCCCCCTTTCCCCTCAGCTCCAGGAGTATCTCAATGGGTGAGAGCCAGCTGGGATTTCCTGCGAGAGTAGGGGAGAGGGAAAGCTGATTCCTTCCATCAGGGTGGTTTTTTCTCCACAGCCACGCAGCATGAACCCTCTGAAGAGAGATTCTTATTGCTGTGTGGTTTTAGCCAGTTTTTTTTTTTCTTTTCCTTTGGCACTGTGACTGGAGCTTACAGGTTTGCATCTCTGCTGCTTGGCAGCTCAAAGCGAGTGCGTGCGACATCAGAACCCAGGAGCACCTTGTCTCCTGCTGGGGGACACCCCCTCTGCACAGCCCAGCCCCAGGACCAGCCATTGTGGGGAGCGATTCCCCATCCAGCCCTGCTGATCTCTGCTGCTGCTTCAGGGCTGCTCGCTATACTGGGAACCCAACCCCTGGACATCCCGTGGCTTTGGACAGCTCCCTGGAGTTCCTGCCTTGTTTTGTTTGCCACCCCTGGGTGTGCCCGCCTCTGCCATTCCAGTTTGCTGCTTCTGAGGTTTCCTACTGCAGTCCATGCAGTTTCCCGGGTGGCACTGAGACCGCCTGCTTCCCATAAGTTTGCAAAGCCCCTTCTCTCTCTCTCTTGCCAGCGCACCCACTATTACCACGCATGGGAGAGGTGACTGAGCTTGCACCACAGCGCCCCCTGCAGCCGCGGAGGAATCATCACACCCTCCCTGCCTGGCCAGGAGCCACCAGCGCCCCTGCCGGCTGTGACTGGAACTGCACCACAGGGAAAAGTGCCTGAGGCCCAGAGAAGGTTTGGACTGGGTTTCTGCTTCTGTTTGTTCTTACTGCTGTCATTGTTTGTATGCTATATTATACATATACATATATACTAGTAAAGGACTGTTATTCCTTTTACTGTATCTTTTCCTGAAAGTCCCATAATTTCAAAGTTATAATAATTTGGAGTGGAGGGGGCCATATTTTCCATTCCATGGGAGGTTCCTGCCTTCCTTGGAAGACACTTGTTCTTTAACCAGGACACAGATGAAATTAGTCTATTCTCTTATTTATTTTGAAGATTAATCAAAGAAAGAAAGGCCTTTCTGCATGTAATGAGACATTTACACTTCAGGGTGGTAGAAACACAATCTAGATTACTTTCATAATGCATCCATCACTCAGTAATACACCCATTTGGTAATCTATTATTTCTTACTCCCAGTTAATTTTCTGTCTATTCCTAATCTGGTGTGCACTGAAGCCAATGGACACAGTCCCACTGCCTTCAGCAGACACCAAACCAGGATAGGGGATTTTTTCCCCTGTAATTTTTGCTGCCAGATTTAAACTGGGACAGATTCTGTAACCTCCACCTCATCATCCTACCACATTCTTCAAAGTGTGATTGGTACAGACACGATGAGCATACAGTTCAATTGCGTCCTTGCATTTCTCTGTGTTTTCTCTTGGTCTGATACTGAACCTCAGAAACACCCAGACAAAAGGAAGCTGAGGCACAGGAATTTAGGTTAAATTTAGATTTCAATGTCTGTCAAAGGTCCTGTACCTGTCCAGTATGCAACATGTGCTCTCTAGGAATCCAACCTTTCTTTTTCACTTTAAGCAAAAGAATTGGAGGAAACACCCAGAAGGAGATTGGAGATGGACAGCTCAAGGAAAAAGGGTCATCACTATTGGTGCCAACTGTTGGCTCAATCTGCTGCAGTCATGATCCATGAAGTCAAGAGGAATGAAGAATGATTATTCAATTAATACCTTGAAGTGGTGACTAGAAGTTACTTCTCTGTTTTCCCCTATGAAGAGTAAAAAGCAGATATCCTCCAAACTGATAAAAATTTGAGTATAAAAATGAAAACACCCCTCAATGTAAAAATTATGTTTGCATTTATAGTTCTAGTAAACACATCCTACAATCATTAAAAACTCCATACAGAAATAGGTCAAAAGGGAAAAACTTTTGTGTATCTTCTACACTACTGGGGTGGATATGCAAAACATACTTATTTTTAACCATGTAGATATTGATTGCTTACAGCCAATGCACTGATTCCCAAAATACCACCAATTGATAAGGAAAAACCAAAGAGGTGCTGCCCTCAGAGGTGCCCTAGACCTATGAGGGCAGCTCTGATCTGATACACACAAAAGAAAGAGACAGGTAGGGAAATATCTTCCTCAAATTACTAAATTCAGCGATAATTTCCCAGAATATCTATGCAGCTTTACCTCAAGTAATGAAGATATGAGAGATACAAGACAAAAAGAAGAGAGAACTGCACTTCCTTTTAATTCTAATTTAAAATGCTTTTTTTTAAAAAAAACATGCCAATTTAATTTGCATAATCTCCATAAAAACATCGAGACAAAAAATGCAAAATAATTTGGTTTATAAAAATACACATGCCATGATATATATAAAAAATGAAATTGGAAATGTTATACAAATACTGCAAATTTAACTATAGCATTATCTTTGGCAAATGTTTGTTATATAATGACAGGCCTTTTTTTTTTTTTTTACTTTTATGCATGCTCATACAATTATATCAATCACTTGAATGGTATTAAAATTACTAAATGTTCCTATCCGGTAATCTTGACACCAAAATGCAATTACAATTATATGTAATAAAATCAACAGGCCAGAACTGCCATAAAAGAATGTGCTAATCCATCAGTATAATACATATATATATCTGCGTATATCTGTGTTTTCACACCTGTGTATATGCACCATTCTTCAAGTATTTCTAATTTCTGAGGTAATTAAGTGGTTGCATAAATGATCATAATCCATTTGTCTTTAGGACAATCTTGGCAATTTAAGTAGTCAAGATACTGCTTCAAAAGCTTTTACCTGTGTTTTCTGGCTGGTGTATCCCTGCCTCTTCCCATGTGGCTCTCCTTTCTGATCCTGTATGTTTTCATAAAGAGAGCTGGAGGTTCCTGCACGGTCACTGGACCATGATGGGATGAAGGTCACAGAGACCTTGGGGTATTAGCTGGTTAGGAAGGAGAGGCAGAGGAGTATATGGAGCTACTCTGCACATAAAGGGAGATGCACTGCACAGAAATCCATATGGAACAGGAGATGTTCACTGAGGACCTACAGGTGAGGTCAGTAGAGAAAGTATAAGAGGTACTGCGGTGGAAGTCTGTTACAAAAAAAAAATCTGATCAAGATTAAATGGATGAAGTTTTCTCGAAAAAACTAGCAGAAATCTCCTGAATGGAAGCTTTTGTCCTCATGGGAGCTATCTAATCCTCTGCCTCTCATTTTCTTGCTCCTCTGGCCTTTCTTCCCCTTATACCTCATTCATCATTTCCATTTCATGTCATCTACAAAACCTAAACAGTGACACTTGTTTTAAACAGCAAACTATGAGGACCAGGAAAAAAAAGTCTGAATCATTGTCTGATCAAGCTCAGTGTATTTAAGAGTTTGTGGAAGAGTTTTGCTATGGTTTCCATTGTGAACATATCACTGCCACTATTGAGGGTGGCAAATGACTCAAGAATTGCTCTATTCACACTTTTTTACCGACAAAGAGACTGAAGAATTGTTATTATTTCCCCTTCAGGTTCAAACTAGCTATCAATAAAAAGCAATAAAGTATCACCCAGAGGCTCATAAAATGATGACATTAAAAGAGTAGTCTCAGCCAGTCTTACCATGCACTATTTATTACCAGGGACAGTTCACCCTAATTTTTATGTTAAAAACCAGAGGTGACTGTTGTAACATTGCAAATAACGATTAGCACTGCATATCTTGACTAAGGCAATTAATTTCTAGGATTCTTTCAGTTTGGCTTATGCTTCAGAGAAGTGATATATTTTAGCATAAAATATTCTTTACTCACCCCTCTCTTCACTCAGTTGAGCCCCTTCTTCATTAGCATCATCTGTCAAAAAAATAAATTGAAATAAAAAGGTTACTGGGAATACCAGCAAGCATTTGAAATGAAATATTTCATGTTTTAAATTGCCCACATCTTAGTTTGCCTCCTCCTGTTTAACATTTTGCAGTGAAATCTGGAGCTGGATGGGAAAGAAGGATTTGATACTGGTTTCTACCAGATATAGGAAATGCAGGGGATAAAGACAGGGAATAAAATTCTGTATAATTTACAAGATTCTGCAAATAAAGACAGGTATGTTATGAAATTCCATTCTCTTTCCTGCAGAGCTTTTGGTTTACTTGACAAGTTTCAGTTTGCTTTCTTTCCCTGGAACAGCTGGCTATGCTAAGGAGAGAACTAGCTGACCTACTAGAAAACCACATAAGGAAGTTACCAAATATTTGCCAGACAGGAAAATTGGTTTAAGAACAAAATGATTCATTGAAGACCAAACTTGGGCTAGCTAGGAACAGCTCATTTTTAACCTTAAGATGAGAGACAAGGAAAGCAGATTCCTTTTGCAAAAAAGTTCCATTTTGGTAACAAAGGAATTTCTTAGAAGTTGTTTTGCTGAGTTAAAAAAAAAATATTAGCCTTAGTTAACCTCTTGGTAATTCAATGTTCCAGAGCCTTAATCATCTAATGGCGAGCTTATTGATCACAGACATTTTTGTCAATTATGTTCCTGATTAATCAGACTCCCTTTATATCCTTTTAAATGGAGTTGTTGAGGGATTTTTTACCAGAGCCCATGTGACAGGACAAGAGGGAATGGCTTTAAACTAACAGAGAGGTGGTTTCAATGAGACATTGAAAAGAAATTCTTCATTGTGAGTGTGTTGAGACAGTAGTACAAGTTGACAGAGAAGCTGTGGATACCCTGTCCCTGGAAGTGCTTGGAGAACCTGATCTAGTGGAAGGTATCCCAGCCCATGGCAGGGTGAGTTGGAATCACATAGTCTTTCAGGTCCCTTCCAACCAATCATTCTATGATTTGGGCATGTGCAAATCCTGTAGCAAGACCACAACTTCTGTCTGAGGCTTAGTATCTTTCAAACAGGCATATATGCATATTATGACTGACCACCATATGAACTTAAAGGAGCTTTGCAATATAATAAGCAACGCTAATGGAAACTCACAGCAACATTTAGGTCCAAATTTACGCAGTTAGAATCTTATATCAGAAACTTTCCTGAGATCCAAATGCTGTGACTAGCTATGAGGATTAGGTGCTGGTCTCACCAAGATTTGAAGCCTGAAATTTTATTTTAAGTAACACGAGAGTAGAAAAATTGGCTAACAATAGAGGGCTCCACTGGGAATTATAATTCATTATATGCATTAAAGTCAGGACTGTGAGAATTTTCATGTTTCCATTGGGGCTTAGGATTTTTCCTATTGTTTTCATTTGTTATGGGAATTTTCTCCCATTTGTTGCTAAGAAACAATAATTACTGGATCAGTACATGGATCTGCATGCACTCTTCTCCCCTGTCCCTCTTATTCAGACGTGATCTGGAGGCCAGAACTTTCAGAAGGCACTAAACAATAGCAGATTACATTTCTCTTGAGTACACTTTCTTCTGGCCCAAAGTACCAAAATAAGTCATGGCATTTTTTACTTCCTTTTTCCTTATTCTTCAGACAATTTCTTAGGAGATGAAAAAGGTACATAGGCCTCTACTGTACAAATACAAATTTGTACACTGCCATGGTTTGAAAGTGCCTGCCAATGATGGTGGGAAACTCCCTTAGAATGGAGAATATGATCTCCTTCCTTCTGAATTATTGAAACTTTGAAATTAAGGGGCTTTCAGGAAAAGATATCGGAGAAGGAATAACAGTTCTTTACTAGTAAGTATATGTATAACATGGCAAACAAACAACAACAATGGCTGCAAGAACAAACAGAAGCAGAAACCCAGTCCCAGCCTTCTCTGGGTATCAGGCACTTTTCCCTTTGGTGCAGTTCCAGTCACAGCCAGCAGGGGCGCTGGTGGCTCCTGGCCAGGCAGGGCGGGTGCAATGATTCCCCCACAGCTGCAGGGGGTGCTGTGGTACGAACTCAGCCGCCTCTCTGCATGAGGACAATGGTGCATGCAGTCAGCAAAAGCGATGGAAAAGGGGCTTCCTTTACAAAGCCCCAGTGGCAGCCAGTCCTAATGCCCCTCTGGATAGTGAAATGAGCTGTAGGAAGAACCTTGAAAGCAGCAAGCTGGAATGGCAGAGGCGAGCAGATCCCTGTGCAGTAAACAAAATGTATCAGAAACTCCCCAGCTGTAGCTGGAATCACAGGGTGTCCCAGCAGGCAGGGGGTTTGGGGTTACAGTGAGTGAAAAACCCAGAGGAGTGGCAGAAGCAGTGGGGCTGGGCAGCAGCAACCTGGCTCCTGAACACAACAGGGAGAGGCTCCCTTAGACGGGGGAGATTCTCAGGGTGCTGGGTTTTCCCCTGAGAAGACGGTGAGGATCCTATCTAGTGGGGTCGAGTGTTAATAAGGTCCCAGTGCACTGGCTCTTACAAGCAGAGCTTCACTCCTGGTAGGAGAAGTCAGCAGATGGAACTCCTCTCTGGTGGTGAATTCTCCCCACAGCAGTCACGGACTGTCTCCCCTCCAATGTCGAGGCTGTGTCCAGCCCCTTCCCCCCAGCCCACAATTTCACGGTAACTCTGCCCTTCCCAAGAGAAAACCCCCCAAGGCAAGGGAGTGGCAGCCAGCTGCATCCCTCCCCCTCCTCCTCAGCTGCATCCTTTGTCTCTCTTAAGTACCAGTCGTTATTGTCTCTTCACAACAAATGGGAGAAAATTCCCATAGCGAATGAAAACAAAAGGAAAAAATCCTAACCCCAACACACACACAAGCTTAAGGAGCTTTGACAAGTAATTTTTAAGATAAGAAAATGAAAAATATTGTTCAAGTCTATGGGAATTCTGTCAATGGCTTCAACAGAATCAGGGTTTTCAACTGGAGTTCTGCTATTCTTCAACAAACTGCTCAGAAAACATTTGGCAACACAGAGATTACTAATTGTTCAGTTTCCAATAACGTGTTCTTTCCACGGAAGCATTTATAATGAAATCAGCATGATAAAGTTTCAAATTAATCTAAGATATGTCACTAAATCAGCACATGTCACATATATCACCTGGTCTTCGGCAGAAGTTCTTAATTGTAGTTCTGTAAGTGACTTGGAATATGAAATTTACAATGGACACAGACAAGAAATTTGATGTTATTACAAAGCAGGAAAGTCATTATACAATATAGTTATGAAGAGGCAAAGACTGCTTTTGTGAACTAATTGTGAATTAAAGGCTGGGGTTTTTTTCTGGGAAAAAGTACCTAAGGCTTGCTGAAAGGCAGTGAATTCTCCACATAATTTCTGAAAGTGGAAGTTGGGCTCCCAATAACTTCGTGACATGATCTCTGAGTCACTGCGATACCTTTGCAAAAATTACCTCAATCTAGGTATGAATCTGAGTTTCACTTTGGCACACAGCAATCCCCAGCCACTTCATGGGTCTGTAGTATTACTCTCACATTATTAATACATCTGGTGGAAGCATTTTCTTGTTAAATATAAAACATTCTATTTCACTGACCTTGATGTGGCTGGCTGAAGTGATAAACACCATGTTTATCATAGAGCTCTATGCCAAAACCAATTATTTGAGATAAAAAACAGTTGTTTAGAAGTCTATATCCAAAATGCATTCATTTAACACCTGAAAAAAATTATCTTGAGGGCAATTTCTTGGTTACTGATTCTGAATAAGTATAAATATTTTTTACTGAAACTCTACATGACCAATACAAAGGAAAATCAGTACCAAGATTACCAAGGTGTGTAATACCTAGGGGTTTTTTTAAAGTTTTTAATTTTTAAAAGTTTTTTCCTATACATTTTCTTACCCCATCAATAGGAAGTCTTTGAAAGGTTTGTTTTGCTTTGAAATAGGCACCACAGACAGTCAATCCCAAAGCAAAACTGGATGAAACCACAGAAGGACCTAAGAGTGAACCTTGGACAGCAGCAAACTTTTCCTTAAATATATATTGTCAATATTTATTGTCCAAACTCCCCCACTGGAAAGACCAGAGGTGAGATCCTCTCTACCTCTCACCTTCACTTGAGAGCTGTTGAAAAATAATTGACTTGCGAAACATGCTCTATTGTGTGCACACATCTACCCACACTTGGTTCCTCCTCTGGCCAGAGAGGCAGAGCAATGACCTTTCATATCACTTCCCCATTAAAGCCCTGGATTTTAGGAAGCTCTACCAAGATGACTTTGCCAGAAAAGGAATGACTGACCTTGCAGTTTGAAGCAAGAGGAAGACTGACAGTGACTACCAGAAAGGGTCAGCTCATCCCCAGGAAAAGTCACATCAGTATTTAGAAGGCTTAGGAGACAACCCAAAATGTGTGCAAAATTTTCCAGTTTATAAGCTGAGGTATACTACATAAAATTAAGGTATTAGATGGGTGATGTGTGAGAGAACGCTTTCCACTCAAGTACAAAACCATTTACAGTAGAGAGTCAACCTAGGATTGAAATTCCCTAACTCCCACGCTACCTGGGGTAACTATATCTCTGTACCTCTAAAGACCAGAGAGCTTTACATTTGGGTGTTCAGAGTATAAGCTCTTGTGTAAGCCACAGGCTCCCAGGGGGAGTCATGCTCTAAGTGATGCCTGTGGCTCATTGACTGCCCTCTCCCTTGTTATCTGCTGAGCTTTGGGAAATAGAATCATTGCACCCTATTTGCCCTCACTGACACAGGAGAAGGGGGATGCCTTCTTCTGTCAGATCCTTTTGTTTTGCCTTTTGCCTTGCTGGTCAGGTTGTTTCCTTGTCTCCCTAGTCATGGCATACAAGCAAACACAAGCCAGATGGCTAAAATCATCAATTTGTTTTAAGATTTATGTTAGGAACAGAGAGGTGGAAGGCTCTACATAGCGCTGCTAATCCCCAAAGCCATTAAACCACCTCCTCCTTGCTGCTCATGCTTCCATTTGCATTCTCCTTCTCATGAAAGCCAGACTGTACAAACACTGTGCATTGAGAAGACCTTACACGAGAGCAAGCTCTGTGCTGCAGGAGGCTTCATCTGCTTTCAGGTCCTGAATTACTGAATGCTGCTGGCTCCTCCCTGCTTGCCTCTAATCTTTCTTCAGCTGCCTAACTGGATCCTTCAGTATTTTTTTTTTTCCCTGCAGAATTTCCTGCAGTTTCCTGATTTCCAGATGTTTTCATATTTCTGGTCAACCTACGTGTCTCAGTCTGCTCCTCCTTGCAAATGTGGCTCCATGTCCTGACCACAATCAGGGGAGAACCAGGAGGGCACTGTGGAAATGGATAAAAATCCCCTCTGCAGCTCCTATGAACATGCTCTGCCAAACAGAGCAGTGAGATGGACAGAGCTGTACAGGAGGCTGAAATGATAAGTTGGTGATCACAGTGTTGATGTCTTAAAATAAAAACACAAACCAAAATAAATCCCCCAAAATTCAGCACTGAAAGCTTCAGCCATCCCCTTGAATTTATTTGCAGTGCAAAAACAGGGGTCTGGCACGAAAAGTTCCTACTGTCAAGCATTTCTCCAGCATGTATTCCATGATCTACCTGTACCATTTCCACTGGGATTACAGAGGAGGAGTAGTGCAGCAGTCTCACTCCTTTGAGGAAAATGGATCCCATTTTGGGTCAGTCTTGGAAAACTTTACATGTTCAGTCTCAGCAGCCAGCAGTGTGGGAGAGGGTACGCACCTGAGGCAAACCATCTAAACCATGATAACATCAGGTTTCCAGCAGCTGAAAAGACCAAGCAGGCTCTTACTCTCCATCTTTTTCTCTCCCATACCTGTCCTTCCAAAATTTTATCCCAAAGCTTTAACCACCCAACTGCATGATCAACTTCATAGCCTCAGGGAGATTTATAATTGCATCTCATATCTATTTACAATACCTAGTAACTGAAAAATCACTTATTTTAGTGGCTTACAACCACTGCTAATACCCAAAAGGAGCTCCAGGACAGTGTACAGGCTTTATGTCCACCTCAGCATAAGACTCAATGCTGTTTTAGCACAGTGAGCCACACAGGAATGTTTCTTGAAGCTCAAACATACATATAATGCTTGCAATAACCCAGGATCTCCCAAGCTCTTTTGGTTGTTTTGATTCCTTCAACTCAGTTCTCCACAGGGGAAATATGACACAAAACAGGACAAAAAAGGGCAATATTTTCTTTGAGGAAAAGCAGTTTTGGAAATCTCTGACAGAAGAGATCAACTAAAACTCTCCGAGTAAAAAGTTATATTTTCTGTAAAGCTTTTCCTCATCCTCGGTGCTCCTAAGATGAAGGGGAAAAAAAAGGTAAAACATAAAAATCCTTAACAAAAAAAGTGCATTCTTCTGCTCTGGCAGTAAAAATAGGATTTCTTTTGGTTCTGAATATTTTCATCCTTTCATCATGCAATCCTGCATACAGAGCATACAATATAAACCTCCACCTGACACTGAGCAAGTTTCATTAATTATTTTTTTTTTGTCTAATTATAAATAAACTCCCACTGATACCCTTTGTACATCCTAGCCATACTACTGCACTAGTGCTGGTTTCCATCCTGTGCTGCTTGGTTACACCAATCTTACCACACTGGAGCCTCACAGAATGCAGAATGTGTTGGTAGCTTTTGAGGCCATATCAAATAGAAATCCTTACTACCAATCTCCTAAGAAGTTAGGCACTGGGGCTTTTTTTGTCATCAGATTGATGATCTCTTTTATGAACCATATCACCTGATCTGGTGTAAAATCTATACCATACAAACCATATAAACCTCTGCTGAATACAATGATTGTGCAGTAACTGCTGTTCCCACACAACCTTAGTCCAGTGAAGGAAATGGTACTCACACCAGGATTAGATTTGGACTTCTATTTTCCAGATGCTTCTACCTTACAAAAAAGGAACAAGGCACTCCTTGGGGAAACAGGTATCAGGTTTTAAAAAAATAACCTATTCCTTATTTTCTTGCTGCCCTGAACTACTGAGAATTACAAAGTTTTGTTCACACAAGTGCTAAACTGGATGTTAATACAGTAGTCACACACAAAATGGCATGTTTTGCATATGGTCATACGTTTGCAAATACAAGCTTCTAACAACATCTCATCAGTAACCTACGGCTGAGGCACCAAATGAGACAAACCCAAATTTAACTGCATCCTTGGAAATAAGGAGCAGTTGAGCACATGAAGTCATTTGGAGTCTGTGGCCAGAGAGGACAGGATGTTTGTGATGATGATATTAAATGCATCTGGAATGCTTTAATGAGATGCCACAATACCCAACAAAATAGGAAGAAAAGATCCCTGATCAAAGATGTATTCACATAATGCATTAAATAGAAAAAGCTGCTTGTTTGTTTTCTAGTGCCAGGCATCCATGTGTGAAGGGCTGAGTACAGAAGAGAACAGAACACACTTCCCTATCTCAGTCACTCCCTGAGCCTGAGGTTACACATAGGCCATGAAGATTAATAGCTGTTGTTGCATCAGTCTTCTGTTGGTTGAGCTAACCCTTTTTTAAGCTGTATTTGAGACCTACAGGCTCTGCAGCACCTTGTATCAAGTAGTCTTAGATCCTAACTGTATGTTGGATGAAAAACCACTTCCTTTTGCTTCTTTTCATATGGAATCATAACTTCCTGGAACACCTTGCACTCCTTGTGTTACAAGAGATGGTAAATATGTGCTCCATATTTACTTTTCTAATTACCAGACTCATCATCTTCCTGTCCTCCCCCATGCTCAGCAGCCTGATCTTGCATCTAAATGACCCCTGTGCCTTCAAGGGCATCCTCACCCACCTGCCACTTTGCTGTTTCAATGCAGCTCCTATCCAGGTGCCTCCCAGGAACTGGAAAGTGAGTGGGCAAATACATAGAAATGGCCATTTTCCCAGACTCCTGGATTGATTGCAGGCTCTGCTGTCAGTGTCACAAAAGGAGACAAGAAAAATCTCTACAAGATGCCAAGAAGCAAAGAAGGTGATGCTCCATTTAGCAAAGCAAAAGCTCCTAACAACAACACTTTTATAGGTTATGGTCCTAGTGCTGATCCAAGCTGTGACAATGCTGCCATCAGGAATGAGGAAGTAAACGGTTTTCCAGACCATAGTGCAGACAGTATCACAAGCCTTTCTCAAACCATGTTTTTAGGTGACCAATATTTGCAACACACAAAGTCTAGAGCAATTCTCTGTCAGCAGTTGTCCAGAAAATAATTCTGGAAGTTTTAATATGATTCAAAAGGAAGTGGGAAACTACCCATAAAGTTTTTTTAGGTGCTGGAAACCCACTGCCATGTTAGAGGGTGCTGGGAACCCTTTCTTAATCTGCATATCTCCTAAGATGCAGAAAACAGTATCTGAACCATCAGCTATATACTCTTATCTCCCAAGTACCACTCCAGAGCTGCTGCTTGATCACCCTCCTGCACTACACTGAGACACTGGCAAAATGGGCAAACCAGAACCTCAGTGAGTGGTAGGACTGGCAAAATCTTTACCATGGCAAATAAAGATAGAGAGTCATAGAAAAATTTTGGTTTACAGTTTTATGAACATATTTAGCTTTAAGTGACCTCAAGATTTTCTGAGGTAAGATGTTTTCAGATAGGTTTCAAAATGGACAGGTATTTTAAACATTGTGGCCACTTTAAACTTTTGAATTGAGTATGGCACCTTCCAATATAAAGGCAGTTCAAAGCGATGCAGAGAGCATTTGGCACCTTCATGAAAACATCAGTGTGTCACAGCTTCCCCAAACCGACTGCTGCCTTCCACCTTCCACCCACCCAAAAATCCTCACTCATCCCTGCCTCAACACAAGACTCCCACAAGACTGGAAATCTGAGGGGAATGTTAAGTGCTGGCATGGAATCCAGAGCAGGCTATGCATAAATACTGAGGATACCCTAGTAGGCTCTCAATGGCTTGATACACAGTTCTGGAAAGGAAAGGGATAAATGGTCATGGCACAGTCGCCATCTGAGAAGCCAAGCAGGATCTCTAAGGGACAAGACAAAAGTTCATGAGCCAGAGAAATCATCGAGTCCCCTAAGCAACCCAATACCACAGCTCCATCAGAACTATGGGGTTGGGGAAGCAAGGCAGCAAACAGTGCCTTGCAAGCTCTCTGAGGGAAAGCAGTGAAGAGAGTAACACAATGGTCTGACTGCTTCCAGTTTCACCCTGTCAGATCACAGCTCTCACAGCTGTGATCAGACAACTGTGGAGACAACAACTTGGAAAACATGCACGGAGACACGAAAAGCAGCTGCAACCAAAAACTTCAGGATGGCCCTTATCAATCAGGAGAAAAAAGCCAAAGAGATATCAAACTTGCCCAAATCTTACTCCCTGAAGGACGTTTCTGTGGGGCCCCAAGCCCTGGTGGTCTTTGTACTCCAGCCTGAACCAGTCAGAAAACCAGAGCTTTGACTTATGAGGCAAATCTCTACCCAGGTGAAACCTCCCATAAAGGATATTGGGCAATTCCAGTAAACTGCTTGGCACCTCTCCACGGAGTAAAATAAAGCCCGTGAAAAATATTTTGTGGAATACATTCAGGTGATGAATTATGGAAACGAACTGGCTCACGAACGCTGCAAATGCAAATAGAGAGGCTAAATTTATCAGACGAATTACCCATTTGATATGAGATTTCTTGCTAAGGGCTAACTTATGACTCCTTTGCTCATGCAGAGGACTGCTCCAGCCCCAGTGCAGTCTGCCATGGTAAGCAGAGAGAGCGATGCCTCTCAATACCAGTACAGAAATTACAGCCCCTGCTTAGGAGTTCCCTCACGTATTAGTGCAGAGATTGGCCTTTTTAATACAAAGGCCTTCATTCAGCCATTTAGACAGTTTCCAATTTGATTCCAAGCCTGGGAGATCTCTTAACAATGAATTTCCTCTGCAATTGTAATATATTTGCACATCTTATGCACAAGCGGGATGCTGTGCACCCTCCTGAAGTAATAGGAGAATTATTATAAGGCAGTAGCTCTCATCCATATGGTTTGGGTTGGGGAAACAGTGTTTTCATCAACCAGGATGAAAGCAGAAAATGCATTAAATATCATAACCTGTAACAGAGGGAAGAGAAAGTTTTCTCAAGATGAAGCAATCTCTCTCTCTCTTTTTCCTAACACCAACTGATAATGGCTCAAAATAAGAAAAAAACAAGAAAAAGAAAAAGCTCTTGGCTCAGAGCCTTTCATTAGCTCTAAAAGGACACGAGCCTGAAAGCATGCACCTTCCATCTGTCAGCTGGCCTAATGAAACTGTAAATGTCCTTTCTCCAAAAAGTTTTGCTATGTTTTAGTGAAGTAATTTTGTTACTCTGTTTAAAGTAGCAAGAAGTAATATAACCTTGGATGCTGCAGCTTCACAGGACATCCCTTTTATAGCATTATTTTTGTCTAAAAAACATTTTCAGAAAAGAATGTTTCTCCTCTCCAATCCACTGATAACAGGTGGCAGATTTAGAAATACTTTAAGCATTACAATTGAAGATAAACCGTTTATAATATATGACAGCCACCATGAAAAATAAGCATTTGCCAAAGGTCCTTGCAAGATTATCTGTCTGACATATTAAGTAGCTTTGTGTACATAGAATACAGGAAGAAAAGAAAAAAGGTATCTTTGCCTCCAGCTGGCGACTGTATACAAATGCTCTTAATTTTCCTCCTATGTATAGAATCCTAGAAGTATGCATCACTCCAAGGTAAATGTTGGCAAATCTAGCTTTTCAAAGGGGATTCCATTTTCTGGTAAGTCTTATAAATATGTATACTTAGCAAGAAAAGTAATGCCTAATGTCTGGACTCCATATAGAGTTCTATTAGAAGAAACAATGCATTCCAAAGGAAAAAATGATCCAAGTAGCTGTCCCTTTCCCAGAAAACTCACTCATACTACAAATAGCAATGAATCCAGCAATGTAAGAACTACACATATGAGCCAGAACTGCAGGCAAAGATATTTTCTTTGCCTGAAAGTCATTCTCTTAGTTTAAGTAGAATGTTCCAACTCAGGTGAAAGGAGAACAGCTGGGCTATGTCATTGCACAGGGAGACAGGACTCAATTAACAAAAAGAAAAAAATGCATCACTGTGGCACTGTTTAATATATTAAAACAGTGATCCATCTTAAGCAGGTGAAGTTGTTCTTTCTACTCCTCTTTTCTTACTGGAATATACAAAATCTTCTCAGCAAAACTCCAGAGGATCAAAAGAAAATTCTGCCTCGACTCGGACCCTTTACTTACCCAAACCAGGACATTTCTGGACAACACTGACATGAGAACCTATGTCTGAATTAAAGAGAAGTGGTGCTCTGCTCCCCCTTGGAGTATGCTGGCTCTGACCTGGGTTCTGTAATCACTGAGACTGGATCAGAAATGCTGAGACAGATACAATTGCTCAGTTATCACACAACTTTGCTACACTGCTAAGGCACTATGTTACTTCAAAGTCTATCTCTTCCCCCTATATATTTAAAGTTTGGAAATGACAAGGCTCTTGGCAGTTGTCTTAATATCAATATTATTACTTGACTAATTTCTTTGGCACTCCACTTGCAAAATAGGTTTAATGATATGTTCAACTAATGGAACAATTTCCCTATATCTATAGTCCACTTACTCTAATGCACTGAGGTGTAATTCTAGCTTCATTTCATTATCACTTGACTAGCTCAAGCACTTGCAAGTCTTTTTGGATTTATTAATGCAGTGGGTTTAAAGTAATAACTATTTATGTATATAACTCCATGAATATATTATAAGCATTTTTGTCCACATTTATTAGAGCAGATATATTTCACAATGTTTCTGAATGCAAGATGCACTTTTTAAATGCCTTGATGTTTTTACTCTAAGCTTAAAGCAATACCTCAGTGTTATTCTCTCCTGTGAGTGTTTAGATAGTGTCCTATCAATTTAAATTTAGGGCAAGTCTATCCTTAAAGACTTTAATTTCACTAAATTAATAGATTTCCTTTAAATCAAAACAAAAACCCTAGTTTCATTAATTTCTTCCACAGTACAAATATCAGGAATTTACTGCCAAAGGTAGAAGCAGTTGCTAACTCCTTGACACAGAACCACGTTAGCTAAGTCTTCTGTGCAGGAAACCAGTCCTGCAGAGAGATGGGCTATCTCTTCAGTAGGAGAGTCTCTGATAACTTGCCCAAGTCTGCTATGTTAAATGTAGATGGCAATTCCCAAGACACCTGAAAAAAAGGAAATGGCAGAAATGATGGTGATCTGGTGATCTCCATCCAGACCTTCAGCTGATGTTCTCACCAGGAGCCAGTTTAGCATGGCTGACTTCAGCTGACACCTGTTGAAGTGGAAAAGTGTCAATTCAAGAAGGTAAAGAAAGCCTGAGACTATCCATTAATGGTCAGGGCTCTCCAGAAGAGAGAGCCATACACTGACCATTTCTCCAGTGACACTACAGGAGAGTCATTTGGGAAGCAAGTCCTGCCCCTTCCTGTCTCCTCACAAGTCCAAGATCTAAAGACACTAAAAAATGCTCCACTGAAATAAAACCTTCCTAAATCCCTGGAAACATCTACCCACAGGAAGTCCTTCACTGCATCAGGATCAAAATTTTGGACCTAAACTAGGTCCTTTTAAGACTCTTGCTCTTTAGACAATAGATGCACAGTAACATTAAGGCATTTAAAATCAGAATCATTCGTTATGAGAAAATTGCAACCAGGAGTCTCTCAAAATGGGTCCTAAGGTATTTTAATAATCTATACCTAATCCTATAATAATCGATCTAAGTTTTGGATATTGAGGACTAAAATTTCTCTGGATAGTTGTAAATTTTGGATGAACCTTTTGTATAGACACATATGAAAAACACTGGTTTTAGAGGGTCCCTACGATGACCACCTGTCTATGGTCACACATCAGAAATGTAATTTTAGTTTGAGCAAAAAAATATCATAAAACATGAGAATAAACATATTTTTAAAACTATGGTATGGCAGATCATCTACATAATGTGGTGTAATGCAGTTATATGTTTTCCTATAAGATGAGACCCAACCGCACAGGTCCTTTGTAGACAGGAGTTCAACAATGTCAGGTTTAAAAAAAAAATCCAAATGAAACAAATCTTTCACTTTGCTGTCTTTCTGCCTTTGGGCTTGTCATGATATAGGTGGGAAGCATCCCATTCTTGTCTCTCAAAATTTCAAACTCGTGGATTTTACAATACCAGGCTTTACACCATGATTTCCAAGGTCTTAGAGATGAAAGTGAGCATCTTGATTTGCCGTAAAATTGATGCTATATTCTTATCTCACTCAATCTGAAGGGCAGGAACACAGCCAGCAACAGTAGGCAGGGTACTGCCACTTTATCCTTTGGGTTGGGTATGCTGACAAAAAAATAAAATCACTCAATGAATGGATTAGACATGAATGCAGCTTCTTGAAATGCATGTTCAGTGCATGCTCCAGACAAAAATATTATTAAGTGGTTAGACATCATTCGATGCTACCTGAATAATTCAATAGGTCTTTAAGTTTCAGCTGCCAATCACTGCAAACTGGCGATTAAAGTCATCTACAAAAAAGCTTTGTTCTAGTGAGATGAGACAAAAATATCACAATTCCCATGCTACCAGACAAAGCAAAATGAAAAAGACTCTGTGGTTACAGTGACAACACAGGCCTGTGAAATTAACCAGACTCTGAACACACCAAAGCTCTGCTTCCTGTTACTCCAGGGCCACTTTCACTAGACAGACAGCACGGGGAGTATTGGGAGATAAAACAAAACACTAAAATCTGGATCTTTTCATACATAGCTGGACTGATGTAAGCACAAAGCAAAATAAAATGGGAGGAGTTTTAGGGTTGATAAAATTATGGAGAGCAGAATTCTAATGATGTACGATAAAAATAAATCACAGGTTTATAGGAGGAGGGGAATTAGCAAATTTACTATCCACCAGGTTTCCTTAAATCTGGAAAGAAACCTCCTGTGTGAAATCCAAGATGAATGCCTAACATTTCCCAAGTGCTCCAGTGAGAGCCATCTTTCTCCCGTTCATTCTTACACAGCAACAGCTCAAGTTTAAAGTCCTCATTCAGACACAGTTGGGGTCTAACCCCTGGGGTATCTTTTCAGACTTAGAGAAACCTTACCAGCTTTGTTAATGAAATACCAAAGTGTGTACAAAGCGCATGGAAAAGCAATATACACTAGAAGCTATATATATTAGTGGAAATTACTTCCTTCTCAAGAGTCAGGAGTGCCAGTGCCATGCACCAAGTTTTGGGAAAAGATACACATAAAGCATGGAATGAAGAGATCACAGAATCACTGGGTTGAAAGACACCTTTAAGATCATCCAGTACATGCCTTAACACCTCAACTAAACCATGGCACCAAGTGCCATATCCAATCTTTTTTTTAAACACACCCAGGGATAGTGACTCCACCACCTCCCCGGGCAGATAATTCCAGTACTTTATCACTCTTTCAGTAATTTTTTTTTTTTCTATCATCCAAACTAAATTTCCCTTAGGACACAGCTTAGGACTGTGTCATCTTGTTCTGGCAGTTGCTGGCTGGAGAAAGAGACCAACCCCCACCTGACTTCAACCACCCTTCAGGAAGCTGTAGAGAATGATAAGGTCACCTCTAAGTCTCCTTTTCTCCAAGTTAAACAACCCCAACTCCCTCAGTTCCTTATAGGGCTTGTGCTCCAAGCCCCTCACCAGCCTTTTGCCCTCCTCTGTATGAGTTCAAGGGTCATACTGAGCATACAAAAGCAGAATTAAAAGTACTTTTAATGGTTCACACATTTTAAATGTCTGCATTTGTCCAGGATCAGAATCTCTATGTGCAGCTGATCTTTAAAGAAAATTCACATTTCAGTATTTGGCTTTGGAAAGAAGAAAAGATGCCAACTGTTGCATTTTTGCCGCATGCTTTTTTGAAGTCAAATGGTACTTGGTTACTATACCTACCTAGAGGGAAAAACTCGCCCATTTTCTTCTTGAAAATTTTGTAGTCAACCTCCAAAAAGACGCAGAAGATGATACGATCCACCTGTAAGAAACAAAATGATTCACAGTGGAAGCATCACAACCATCCATATTTGCAACAATAGTCAATAAAGGCAAAGAAACTTTTCAGCCAACATGCTTTTATGCTCCCAGCAAACAAGAAAACAGGGCTGTGTGTCTTGACTATATTGTACATTTGTGATATAATTTACAATATGACCTTTGCAGTTGCAGCTCACAACTGTATTCTTTGTTAACTGCCTCCTGTTTATGCAAACTGCTCTCCAGCACGGTATAAATGACTTTGTCATTCCAGATGAGAACTGGGATGCAATGTTTGATGAAAAAGTCACATGGGGACTTCTAATAAGCATACAGAAGAGTAAATGAGTAAGCAAAGAGCTCTTTTTCCAATCCTTGTCCAACAAACCTATTTGCAAACCCATTTAGCATTTTAAAATGGCTTTAAAAGGTTTCATGTGGTTTTAATTTACATGAAACCACTTATTCCCACTATAATACAAACAGAATGCATCAGAAACACAAAAGCTGATTAGATGACAGGTAGCACACAGGGTAAATAAAACATTTAATATGCCATCTACTTAGCAAGGCTGAGCATATCAATGAAACCACAGCCCATAACGTATTCGTCACCCACCAATGAGTCAAAAAAAATTCTTTGCAAGATCACTGCATGAGAAAAGCTTTTCTGAAACAGACCAAAAGTAATAAACAAGCTGAACAAAACGAAACCAAGAAATCCAAAGCCTTTAAGGCTGAAAAACACCCACACTGGACTTCAGTCTTGCGATATCTTTGTGCTATTTGTTTGCATTGCCCAGCACAAAATGCCTCAGCAGCCAAAACCCAGCTTGGAGGGGTGCTGTGGAAAGCAAAAAGATCCTCTTACAGCTGAGCTGAGGGACCTGCAACCCAGTAATAATTGCTTTCTCTGAAGTGCATAAGGGCTTTACCAGAAAGGGATGAAGCCCAAGCAATAGGAAACTTGGCTTCTTATGCTGTCGTGGTGTCTTCACAGGCAATGACATCTGTCATAGCAGAACTCCTCAAGAGTGCCTTTGCATGTGCTAGGAAAATCAAAAGCCTCTCCCCTGCAGGGAAATGGTGAGAGGAATGCTTTCAAGATGTGAATTCTTTCCCTTATCTTCAGAAGAAAATGTTGCCTTTTTGCTGCAGCTGGTCTTAGAAGTGAAGTCCAAATCTTGGCTTCAGAGACACTGTCACACTGAACAGCTCAGGACATCATTTTTTGGCTCACTTTGGAGCAGCTCAGTAAAATACAGAAGGGAATGAGAGAAGGCAAGCACCAGTTATGCTGGAAAATACCAGCAGCTACTAACAAGGACATCTTGGAATGAAAGGTGATGACAAAACTTGTTGATAAGACTAAGTATGTAATATCACAACTAGCAATAGCACAAGGAGTAATGGCCTCAAGTTGCACCAGGGGAGGTTCAGGCTTAATATTTGGAAAAATTTCTTCATTGAAAGAGGGGTTAAGTACTAGAACAGGTTCCCCAGGGATATGACGGAGTTCCCATCCCTAGAAATGATCAAAAAATGAGTATGTGTGGCACTTTGCAATATGGGTTAGTGGGAAAAGTGGAATTCATTCAAAGGTTGACCGTGAAAACCTTGGAGATCTCCAACCTTACTGATTCTGTGACACTCTAAGAGACTGAAGGTACAAGCTATGTTGGTGTTAAGAAAGAAGGAGGCAGGAGAGCAAGAGAGAAGGCAGCAGAGCAGAGCAGGGAAGCCTATCTCCAGATTTTTCAGCAAGAAAACTGCCTGCTGCTGCTGTCTGCTCATATGATGCTTACAGAGCCAAGCTGTTCTGTGCTTCCCTTGTATACAAACCAGGCTGGACCTTAAAAATAGGCTGGACCATGGCATCAGCTACTCTTCAAAAGGGGTATAATAAGAAACTCAAATACTAGTTATGGGCTCAAGCCAAAAAGCCGTACTCATCTCCACACGAACAAATTCATAATGTAAAGCATCACTGCCAAGAAGTGCTACATTTTACCTGTATGAGATTTGACATGATCTTTAACGTCCCTATCAATCCAAACTATTCTATGACTCTGCCTAAGTTGGGTGTTTTCAGGAGGGAGGCTTTAATCAGCAAGTGCTTAAATTATATTTCTTGTGAAAATTGGATTGAGATATTGCTGGGGTGTTGCTAGATTGTCATCTTCCATCTCTGCCTTTCAAACTTTCAAGCATTAAAAGTGATAGGACCAATGAACCAGAACAGACAAAAGAGCAAGAATGGAAATGTATAAAGTAGAGGAGGAAGGATATTCCTACACAGAGAAGTTTCCGAGTCCCTACATAGTCTCATGCTCTCTGCTGAAAATTCTACGGATATTTGCCTCATTCTATATAGTCCAACTTCTCAAGATGTTCCTTCTACTTTTATTTATTCAGTGCAGCTGACAATGATAAAACTTCTCCATGAGAATTTCTGCTACTTCTAATATAATTCCTTAATTTAAAAATAGGGAATCTCTCTAGAATTGGCAGACTATTTCAAAATTTCTAGTCTCCTGACTGTACACATCCTATATATAAACCTGTTCCATATCTACTTGATGTGAGAAAAAACTGCTCTATTTTTAAGTATGCTTAAGATATTGTGATGACAGCTGAAATCCTGTGTTTATCTGATCGAATGGCATGTGTTGGCAGATAGTAAATCTGAAATTAACCCCTATTCTATCATTCTGCCAGTCACTGACTATTTTATCTAACATGGCCAGCTAAAATAACTTGATATTAGGTAGGGAAAGTAACCCTTGTCCTCACTATGCCCATTCTAGCTACAGTAATGAAAGGTTTAATCCTAGTGACTATCCACCTACTTTGCCTGCTGGCCCACAAAAGCTCAGCAGGATTTTGAGGACGTGCAGTTAGGAAAGCCACTCCTTATTCAACAAGGAAATCCCTCCTCTCATGTGGCCTGGAAATGCTGGCTTCATCAGAGTGTCACACCACCCCTTCAGGGTGAGGAATAGCCCTCGTGGACTCCCCTGATGGTACCTAGAACATCCCCAGTGCCTTTTGCAGATGCCCAGCTCCTCCACTGCTGACCAAGCAGCACTCAAGCAGCAGAACTGTAAAGGAGTTCCAGGCTGAAGCTATTATAGCTCATCCCTGATTGACAGCTCTTTTTTGAAGGTTGTTATTAAAATCAACCATGCCCTGTCAGAGCCTGATTAAATTCTGCTCACTTTGCAGCTATGAATAGGTGGATCAAAGAACCCCAAAATCAAGAGCACTGCAGCACAGGAAGAACGGAGTTAAAATGCATGAGCTGTTCACTTAGGTGCTTTCACAGCTCAAGGCTGTGAGTACATTTTATTTTTTGGTTTTTTTTAACATGGGCCCTGCTTTCCTTGCCAGGCTTTATTTAATTTTGATGGGGATAGCTTCCAGGTGGTTTTGCTAACAGCACATGATAAGAATTAGTAAACTTCTGCAAGGTTTACAGGACTCAGGCTATTTTTTCAGAATCCCAGAATGGTTTGGGTTGGAAGGGACCTCAAAGATAATCCAGTTCCAATTCCTTCATCATGGGCAAGAACACCTTTCACTTGATCTGATTTCTGAAAGCTCCAATCAGACTGGCCTTGAAAACATTTTTTGCAGTAGAATAGACCCTGACACCAGAGTTTTAGAAGGATACAGCCATATCTCATGAACTGAAAACATCTCCACTGGTGTTTTCAGATCATGAGATATGGGTATAAAAGCACAGTTGGTCTGAATAGCAGCAGCACTGAACTTAGTGCAAAGGAAGTGGCAAAAATATTTCCTGCTGGGTTTTGATCTTTGGGATTTTGTTAGTTGGTGGCTTTGAGAGTACTTTATTTGTTGTGAGTTTTCAATTTATTGGCAAGTTGCTGCACCTTGGGTGAGTTCACTTACAGACCACTGAAGGTCTTTGAGAGCTCCATGGAAGGCTGGGCAGGTGGATGCTCAGGGACACAAACAGGAATGATGGAAAGCTGCTGAGGGTCCCTCAAACTTTGCCTAAAGGACCTTGCCCTCTGCAGCAGTGTGTGGGAGGACACTGCATGTTTACATGCACATCTCTGCATGCAGCTGCTGTTATAGGAGGAATTTACAGTTGTATCTATATAAAAAAGAGAGCGACTTCTTACATGGACATATAGAGGCAGGATAAGGGGGAATAGTTTTAAACTAAAAGAGACGAGATTAAGATTAGATGTTAGGAAGAAATTCCTTACTATGAGGGCGGTGAGGCACTGGCACAGGTTGCCCAGAGAAGCTGGGGATGTCCCATCCCTGGAAGTGTTTAAGGCCAGGCTGGATGGGGGTCTGAGCAACCTGGTCCAATGGAAGGTGTTCCTGGCTGCGGCAGAGGGGTTGGAATGAGATGAAATTGAAGGTCCCTTCCAACCCAAGCCTGTCTGTGATCCTCTATATATTTCAGCATCAAAAATATTTATGTTTTTATCTCAGATCTTTTGCTGTGGCCTTGGGCAGATTGTGTGAGTCCCCTGGCTACATTTCCCTACCTGCCTAGGGGACAGGAATACCTGGCTGTGCACCTATGCATTGCTTCAAAGAGTTATTCCAAGCACAATCCACAGGATGTGCCAAATGCTTTCATGAGTATAGCTGCATGTATACCCAAGTGCCAAGCTGGATATATCAAACACAGATCTGAAGCAGGGCACTGATCAAAAGGCATTCTAGACTATTTCATATAATGAGTGTTTCAAAGTCATTGCCACCCTGTGTCCTAACAAAATAATAGCTTGAAATGAAAACAAATGCAAGTGTGTTTCAGCACTCCCAAGTATTTCATGCATGTCTCCAGTACCAAGACATTTACCTAGCAGGAAGCGATTGCTTTTTATATGCAACAAAACATTTCAGCATCATTTATATCTTACCAGAAAATACAAAATAGAAAAACAATGAGAACTTGCAAAAATATTTCCCAATCCCAAATCAAATTAATCATAATAGAGCACAGTGAGAAGGAAGCAGCTTTTTGCTCTTTGTAGGTGTAGCAAATTTCTTTCATGGAACACTCCTGGCTGAGCCCTTAAGGACCTACTGTCATAAGGTGACAGTAAACACCAGAAGCCTGCAGAAGCATTTTTAGTTTATCAAAATTCCATGGATTTAATTCAAAACTCGGTGAAGCAAAACAGAGATTTTTTTTTATTGACTTCAGCATGCTTGGATCGGCATCTATACTCTGCAGCACCAGACAGAACATTTGCCTCCTCAAGAATTCAAGTTCTTCTGATTGAGACATTTAATTACCCTTAATGCTATATACTTTCTCAAAGATATCCTTCACAGTCACAGTTCAGAGCTGCCTGAGCCTATCAACATGCCTTGACAACATTGCCTGTAAGAAAGGACCTCTGAACCTTCAACACTGGATGGGGCTTTAAGCAACCTCGTCTAGCAAAAGATGACCTTGCTCATGGCAGGGGGTTTGGAATGAGATGGTCTGTAAGGCCCCTCCCAACCTGAACCTTCCTATGATTCAACAATGCTGAACATTTTCCTTTGTTTGGACCATGACTGCATGGGCAGCCCTGTTAGCTTTTCATCGCCTGCCAAAATCTCCCTTGTAGAGACCAGTCAGAACAAAGCAACCTAAGTCAAATTTCCAATGAATGCTCTAGCAGAATCAAAATCTCAGCTGTGACAAGCTCAGAATAAGGAGCAAGAAATTTTTAATGCACTCTAGGACCAGGCTACGAATGCTCTAGCTGGTCCCTGCACGTGATGTAAAATCTCTTCTATTTCTGCAACAAAGCCTCAGTTTTCTGTTCTAAAGTCTGTATCTCTTGCTCATCTTCAGGGACCCTATTTGCCATCTCTTTATTTTCTGTTTTTCTGACAAAGTTCCTCCCTGCCTGTAACTGAGTTGATGCACTGAACTGACTATGTACAGAAGTACAGAGACCAACATCTCATTCTGTCCTGCTAAAGACCTGGCAGATGATGCTCTCTTGATGCTGACAGTCTCCCTTCCAGCCTACCCTCTGCCTGATCTGATCTTCTGGCAATCCTATTACAACCAACAGATGGAAATACCAGCTTTGTAGAATAACGCAGTCATCTGACGTATACCTTCCAGCAGCTGTGATCCACTTTGCCAGAGATGCTACCTTTCCTGAGCACCATGAACATCTGGCCAGCTGTCCAGACAGCATCTGACCAAACAGAGAGGACTGCATCTCTCCTTGGAAACTAGCAGGGCTGAGGCCAGAAGTTTTCATACACTTTCTGTAGTTGAATGCTTCAGGCCCTATAAAAACTACCAATTTCATAGCACTGTACATTAAAATTCAGTCTCCTGGCATTATTACTAATTTTACAGAAACCATTAGACCATAGAACCTAGCTGACTGTCTGCTTCTTTTGGCATGACATCATGGTCTATAACTGCAGAATTAGTCTCAAAAAAGATCTTCAGTCACATATTTATGGCAAAGAGAAAGCTTTGGTGCTGCCTTCACCCTTGGAACAAGATTTATGCAGGGCAGAGGTGTCAGACTGGTGATACGGTGAATTTGACGATCAAGGAACCGTGTGATGATGTTCACAAAGCTATTCAACTAGCCTTAAGAGGCTTTCTCTTGGCACAGCTTCATATCCACTGCAGACCTGAGCCCAAACACCCAGTGTTTACTTGACCTTGCAATCACCCAAATGAGCCCAGCTTCAGGAAAACAGGACATCTCTGGATTACCCTTCAATCCAGGGAGAAATGTACTCTCAGGACACTGCTCTCTGGTTTTCATGGATGTGAATTTTGAAATTCCTTGGATTCAAAAGCAAAGGGCTAAATAAAAATCCACATTACTGCAAACCTCTTGCAAGTAATGGTATTAATGTAGAGTTATGATACTGCTCAAGAGCAAATACCTGTGGAGGACTAACTGTGAATAAGCAACTCCTACTTAAACCATCATATTACTTAGTTAGCCATTGAAGAAAAAAATAATAGAAACCATATGAATTATAAAATTATTTATGCTTGTTACAGAATGGAATGGTTTATATGTTGGTTAAAAAAAAATCAGGAAGTTATTATTAATGCTTTAATATCCTACTTCATGATGGAACACATACTTAGCTTGGCATGAAAGATAATTAGAAGTCCAAGGGCAATTAAAAAAAAACCAAAACAAAAGCAATCAAAACTCTACCAGAAATTTATTATCAGCTTAAAATATTAATACAAACAACATCCTAGTACCTAAGGCTTTGCAGCAATCTCTGCTTCTAAACCAAAATTAAGCAGCAACACATTTAATAGCGGAACTCAATAAAAATCTGAACTATGGCCAGAATGTCTCCCCCTGCCTGTTGTGCCTGGTCCTACAGGTCTGTTCATATTTAACAGCTGAGGGCTGTTGATACTCCCAGTATCACACAGGCATTAGACACATCAGTGCAGTTATCATAATGGCCAAAGCCAATCTCCACATAACTGAAACATATTAAAACTCAAAAACTTCCCAGTGGAGAACCACTTTTACCCACAGTCCTCAAGCACAGCTCAGTGTTCCAGTTTTGTGATAGTTCTGATAGATCTCTGTTGCCAGGTGAAGATTTGATGGGTACAAGGTCACAGAGAAACAAGAACAGCAAAAGTAGAGTTGGACCCTGGTTTTTTTTTCTCAACCAAAGATGCCACAGATGAAAAAAAAATCCCATCAATGGTCACATGCAAAGTTCTCAAGCTTCACTGCACATCACTGCTTTTCCTCTGGTAGAAATATCTTTTCAATGCATCCATATATTGTGTGAATCAATACTGATAACTCTTTTCCCCTTATACATTGATTGTTTTTTAAAAGTTACTTACTCTTTGTGAGAGAATTCACTCTGTGAATACCTTCAATACTTTTTTAATACAGTGTATTATTCAGGGCCAGGTAGAGCTTTCCCTTTTCGTGTTCTTTGTGCTGAGCTGTTACTTTTTTGTGTGAACAAAGCACCTGCCTGAAAAGCAGAATGGCTGTCCTAAAGAACCAACCTTGATCTCAAACAAGAAATTATGACAGCATTTTCATAGGAATTCAAAATTTTGTTGTTGGCCAATATGTGTATGTCCCAGTTACTTACAGCACAATTATATGACAAAGAAGATGTGAAAGTCCTGTAGTAGTAATATAAACACAGGCTATAAAATAACCAGTCCTTAATAGCCCACATGTGTTTTTTTTTCCAAACTACAAAAAGTTTTTCATTTTCCTAAAGGTGAAAAAACCTTGTAAAACCAGCCTAGGATTTAAGGGAATGTCTCAGTATATTTCTTTTGATGGTCACAAAAACTTGTCAGGGAAGGGCCAAGAGAGTAGTTTAAGAATGCATTTGTTTTTGCCAAGATATCCATCAATCTGCACAATTCACTTCTATGCCACACAAATACGATGACATAAAGCCCATTCATCTTTTCCAGCTTAATACCTACTGTCCTTTGAAGATACATGTTTGGAATATCTGAAGGCGACCTCCATTTTTCACAGTTCCCAGTCACAGGGCAGCTGACACAGGCAAGATAATCCTGTATTCAGCGAAACCAGGAGAATGAATGGATTCTGATGAATGTAATTTGCTATCTCAGTGACAAATGGCAAATGGGAAGAGAGAGTGTGCATGCAAATATAACTGCGTTAAATAAGGGCTTGTGAAGGATAGTAGTCTGAAAATATCTGATAGGCAGTTTTGCAACAACCATGCCTTATGGAGGAGATAAATCATCAGCTTACTTAGTTATCATATCCTCATTGTGGAGCTCAGCTGAATTGTGGCATGCAATCAAGCAGGGTGTTGTGATCACTTAAACCAAGTTTTTGCATCACATTTTGCCTTATAACATAAGTTTTTCACTATCTTTTTAGTACAACTTGGACTTAAATATCCTGAAGTTCCCTATGATTGTGAGCATCCTAAATCTGCCTAGGCACTGAAACTGTGGTAGACTAATTCCCAAGACTGTTGTGCTCCAGCTCTTTGCTGGATTGAGGTGTCACTTTGGGAAATTCTTGTGGCTTTAATGTTTTTTACAGTTTTGTTGTAGTACCGCATAATGTCTACTGATACAATTCCCACTCCTTCCCAGGGCTAACAGGAGAATCAGTACTACTTGCTCAGACTCCAGCACTCAAAAACCAAAATATGCTTGAACACCAAAACATGATGACCTCCTTGCCATTATCCTAGTGGCTTCTGCAAGATTCTGAACACAAAACAGCCCCAGGACTTAAAACCACACTGAGAGACCAAGTAATGGTACCTCCTACACTTCAGACAGGTATGAGAATCAAAAAATCCCAGGTTTGGGTCGGAAGAGACCTTAAAGCCTATCTAGTTACAATCCCCCTGCCATGGACAGGGATGTCTCACACTAGACCAGGTTACTGAGGGCCCCATCCAGCCTGTCCTTGAATACTTCCAAGAATGGGACATCCACAATTTCTCTGGTCAAACTATTCCAGTGCCTAAAGGATGAGTTATTTAAGTTTGGATGCTCAAGTCAGTGCCAGGATGAGGCAGAACTGCATGACCCTGGGAACCAGCAATGGGGATCCATTGTCCTGGAAAGCAAAGGTCCCTAATGCCATTGCTGAGGTTCCTGAAGGGTGCACAATAGTTGAACAGCAGAAAAAGGGCAGAAGAAAAAATTCCTGGGAGATTATGATGGTTTAAACAAGTTTTAAAGAGCACTGTTACAGGTAGGGTAAAAAGGCAGTCATGCCAAACTCAACAACAGTTTTCTCACTGCGGTTGAGCAATGGTTTCACCCCACCTCAGGGGCTGGGATACTTTCCAGCTGTTTTCATGTTATTTCATGGGTTTGAATAATTGACAAAGGAAACAAATATGGCTGGATCTTAAAAAGTTGGTTTAAAACTAAACTTTTTAAAGTCTTTTCATCCAAAGGGGACAGATGACTCCCACATACAGAATTATATAAGCATCTAAAACCCAGAAAGTTTCACCTCAGGAAGATTTTCAACATACATGATTTGATGAAGTCTCTCAAACATAATGTAAATGAGAGTAGCCCAGAAGAAAACTCCCACTGAGCATTCCTCTTGTTTGCTATCACTTCTTTTATCATTCTCACCTTCATCCCCCCCTTGATGTTCACATTTGTTGCTCTATCCAAAGGCTGATGATTTCACAGGGGTTTTGGATCAGTACAACCAAATGTTTCCCACCCTGCTGGGAAGATAACAGCAGCACTTGGACACCAATTTTGTCTGACTCATCTAGGTTTCCAAAAACTCAACAGATGTCACAAAAGCTGCACTTTTAGGGGATGAAAAATGTTTGCCTAATCTGCAGCAATGTACTGCAAATTCTCCTCCCAGCACCTCAATATAGTCTGTGTTTGAGGAAGAGGATGGGTAGAGATAACACTAGTATAGAAAGTTATTAATTCCAACCCATGAGGTGGTTAAAACTGTTGTGCAATCAAAGGGAAGGGGTAACAGACCTGCTTTCCCAAGAATGAAGGCCACATGGCATAACTTGAAACAGCTCTGAAACCACTGCTCCTACTAAAACCTGCACTGAATCTCATTTATGTAAATATTACCTAATCTCTCTCCTTGAAGAAAATGTTGTATGATTAGGCTATTTGTCATTTAGAGATCAAATTAATCTCATTAATGCAAGCTATTAAAGACCATTTTCCAAGGACAAAGGCTGATTTTCTTAAATACTGTATGTGTCTCATTCTAATGCTGGAGATAATCTTTTTGTCACCAGAAAAAGACAGAACCAGATGAAAGAGGATGCTGTTAAATTTACAGTACTGCTAGAAAAAACACTTCCATTCCCATGTGTTCAGTAAAACATCTTCAAATGGTCCTCGTTGGACCCCAGCTAGAAATTTTCTGCAGGACATTTATTACTGAATCCTTCACAATATATAGCAGGTATTCAGTTCCTTCAAAACTCTGTAACATTGTATAGAGAGACTGTAAGCCCTTCATTGCATTCTCCTCATTGGCACAAAATATTTGAGAAGAGTGGCTCCCTAGTCTTGGCTGTGATTTAACTCCTTCTCTTTGACCTGTACAAGATGCAACAGGTGTAATGGATGTAACACAGGATTGGGATTCCCTTCATCTTTGTGAGAGCTGTAGATCTCAGATTATTTTCTGATCTCCTGGTGAAAAGGAGATCATATGAAAAGGTGATTATGGTATCATCATTACCTATTGTCCTGGGTTAGCCATATGACCTGTTTGTATCCCCAATCATCGTTGTGATTTGCTTCCCTCTAATCCCCCTCTGACTGGAGTTTGGTTTCCCCCCCCTTTATCCTTTGTGACTGAGGAGACGTTATGACCATGAGTTTTCCTTCCCAAATTAGATCTCAGAGAGCTTTCACAAGGGTCATGTTTTGTACCTACAAGCACTTCTGTTGAACCTGTCTTGGAAAAAATCAGCTTGGCTATCCCTGCCTTGCATAAAATTGCTTCTCCATGATCACATTCACAGGGGAAAGTCTAAAATAACCAGAAACCAATAAAATCACATCATTCTGATTAGTTAACAGGAACAGGGATGACTTACAGCTGGCCTGAGTACCACCTGTGAACAGGTCAGCCCCACATTTCCAGCTTCCTGGCTGACCTGGTCGTAATACACTCCATCCCTGTTACACCTCGCAAATCAGGAGATATTTTATGCATGCCTTGTATTTGTTTAAACACGTGCCTATCCATAATATAAATTAGTCTGTGTGGGATTAAACTAGCCAAGAATTTCACTAGTAAAAGTCTTTCTGGATGTTCAGATTTAAAGAGTTTTCAAGAACCTTGTTTGTAACACACTGCACCCATCTCTATTAACAGCTCCCTTACTATACCCTTAATAACTGATAGGTATATTTATTCAGCATCATTTTTTATTCTCCAATTAATGGAGAAAGGATAACAAGAGTGGGAAATATCTGATGTGGTCAACATTGCTCTGTAAAGTTTGGACTGATGTGCTCCACTTGAAACAGAGAAATTAATTCAGAGATTTTTAAAAAGAAAAGAAAGGAAGGATATTTGAACTGACTGCTTCGAACAGACGAAACCTCTTACAGGGTTTACTGTGTCAGCTTACAAACCTTTCTAGGGGCAGCTGTGCTGCATATCTTATCCATAAGGTAAACACAGAGAGATCCCACACCAGCTCCCAGCATCATGTGGCTGGACTTGCATGGCCGAGTGGAACTCTGGGGGGGCCCCATGCTCAAAATGAAGGGTGCTCTGAGCCTGTCAAAACATTGCTCAGCTCCTGCTCTAATTCTGCCTGGCTCTGTGGCAAGTGCTCAGTCTTTCCCACTCAGAAAGCAACATCTTCATCTCATTTTAGCTGGACAGAAATAGTGTAAGAGCCAGGAAGGCAGAGGAGAGTCAGCTGCTGTGACACAGGAGGCTGCACTGGTGCAAGTCAGTGTGGCTGCTGGGGGGGCTACAGCAATTTCCAACAGCAAGGCCTCTGCCTGGCACCTCGCTTTCATGCAGTTGCTCCAAAGGTTCAGTAATGCTTGGTGTTAAAAAATCCATATGGCACTGTCAGGATTCCACATATATACATTATTCACTAATAATAAGTTACAGACATATGTAATACTCTACACAGCTGTGTATCTGCTGTAGGTGAAGGGGGAACAAAGAAAGAATAAAAGCATATCTCATGCAAATGTAGTAAATAAATAATTTCAACTCCAACAACCAGCTCCTGGAAGAGATGAGAGTCTACCTGGCACCTCTTTTTAATAACTCCAACCTATTCCCTGCAACCTTGATTCTCTTCAACTTTGAGTGCCAAGTGGACAGGGAGTTCTTAATCTAACAGAAAGGTTAATTTGTGGCCCTTTCCCACATCACACAGCGAGGACATGACTGTAACACCTATGGAGTCAAGCAAAGCCTTCCAGATTCATCACTTCTGATTTCACTGGCCAGTATATGTGAAGCATCCACAAAGCTGATCCTGAAAATAACTCCAACTGATTTAGCTTCTGACTCCAGTGTTCAGTAGTCCCATGTTAAAACTCACAAAGTATGTCCCTGCATTTACACTACTCATCATTGTCAAAACCAAATTATTATTTGCTGAGGATCATGTCACACCCGCCCAAAGCTCCATATTCTTGTGTCTGATAACTCACTCAAATTTCACTTCTGTAAGACTAATGTGCTGAGAGATAATATGAACATGTCTAGATCTCTGAAAAGTCAAATAAATTTTCTCAAATATCTTCTCTTGTAAAAATATCCGCTCCAGGGCTGTGATTTTTATGCCAAGTGTCAAAGCACAGTGACTGTATATGGTTAAATTACAACTCTCTAAAATGTGGATTTATAATACGTATAATGGAAGTCCTATAACTAACATTTCAAATGTGCCATCTCTAAAAATACCAGTTTTCAAGGGATATCAGCTGATGGTTTGAGCTGCCTCTTCATCAATGGCAAGATGATGCTATCTTGGGTGATGAGGACTTTATTATTTTTCAGTTCCTGTGGAGGATGAAGATGGCATCTTCCTCCTTAGAAGGCAATTGTGCCTTCTAAGAAATTTTGTTGGAGTGATTGAGCTTCTTGGGACTAACACAGCATTCTGTTCATACTGCCTCACGCTGTCTGCAGAACTAAAAACACACTGTGGCTGTAAACACCATATTTACAGCCTTAATCATGAGGACAGCTTAAAAAATCACAGCATTTCACAAACTAATAAATGTGGGCATCTCTTCTGCCTTGTCATTTCTGAGCTTTTAGGAACTCAGGTCATGCTCTCACCTGTGTTTTCCAACTACAAAAGACTGGTAACATATTAAAAGCACACATGAAACAGCTTAAAAATATTTTTGTCTTGTAAGCCTTCAAAGCTCAAGCTTTTAGAGAAACATCAACTATCACAAGAGCTGGCAAGAACAAGAGTACACTATCCATTCTTCAGAAGCTGAGGAACACCAGAAAAACACCAAAGCAGAGGCAGACGACCTGGTTGAAACTCCTTGATAAGATTTGCAAGGTTGCTCTGGTTCTGACCTGCTCACACTGAACTCAGTTGGGCTTCTTTAGCTGCGAGGGGGCTTGGGCCAGGCTCGCCTGTGATGACCATTGCATACTTCTGCCTCCATGGAAGATGGGTCACATCCTTCCTGCCATCAGCTGTATGTAAATGTCTCTAAATGGGAATTTTCTCTCTACTGGGCTGAAAAGAGGTTTTCTACATTTTTTGTAGAATGGGTCATTTTGTCCTGAAACATCAAAGAAGCAGCTCTGATGATGTGAAGCAGCAGCAGAGGGAACAGCTCTGGAAATGAGCGTTTTTCTGCTGCACTTTTCTTGCCATGTGCTGCAGGATGCACTGCCACTCAGATCTGTGTTTCTAGGCTTCATTTCCCTGCAGAGCTCTCTCACAGGAACCCAGAATGCTGCACGGGGGGATAATCCCAGTGAAATGAAGAACCTGCTGCTGCAATTCTGCCAGGCATGGAGCAAGCCAAGGAGCTGCAATCAGCTGGAGCTCCCAGTTACAAAGCTATCACTATCCTAACCTTTCCTTCTCTGAGAAAAAAGGCTCAATAATCTTGAGAGAATCTTGCCTGTAGCCTTGGAAGTCTTTGTGGGGCTTCCTATATACAAGGTTTCAACCTGACCTATTTATCAGCATTTATCTGGAAAATAAATTACTTCAATCAATTTGCCTGTTTCAAGCTTGTGTGAGTGTGAATTGGTTGATCTGAGGGTCTGTGATGTGAGCTGGTGAGTCAGGAGGTGTTGCAGACAGGATTCCTTCAGTGAACATCAGTGCAACTAGAAAAAACCCACGTTGTTTTCAATAAATAGTACACACATGGACTGGTTTTGAAGCCTGAAAGCTACAGAAAGCAGCCATTAAAAATATTTTCAATCAGAAGGACCAAAACGTGATCTCTCTTGTAGTAAGAGAAATATACAAATATACAGTTTTTAGGAGTTTTTGCGGATTTTTTACCCCATCATAACTTTCAGACCATCTACTTCCTTTATGTTCAAGTTGTTTGTATTTAAAAGGTTCAAAATGCCTTAATTGGGTGCTATTTTGATTGATTTTTTTAATCTTTTCTTCTCTTTACTTCTCTTTTCCATTTTTCTTTCTTCTCTCTTGTGAAGTCAGGCTACAGCAGCTCATCAAAACGAAGCAAGGTGGCCTGAATTTTATCTTACTTGTTACTGTGATGTATCTACAGTGGCAATCTGATCTCATAATGAAACAACTGTAGTAAAGATATCTAAGGGGATCTCACAGCTTTGCTGAAATATAATAAAGTGAAATGAACCAAAAAAACCACAAATCTTTCCAATACAAATCATATAGTTAAGTTGCAGCGAGCTGCAAACAGAATATGAGTACTGGAGGAGGAAGAAAAAGCGAGAAATGCCTGACTAACACTTTTGTATTATTTTTAACATATTTGGGGAGTACAAAATTAAGGGTTTACAACATTAAACCCCAGAACTGTTGTGCAGCACTGCACTAAATGAAATGATTAGTAACAAGGGAAAGGGTGAATTACAGCACTTTCCACAGCAGTTTGAACTACTGTCTTGTAAGATAAACACTATTGATTACTTTTAAGCCTCCTCTCTATTAGAAAGAGACTTCTAATTTTGGGAAATCAATAATAAAAGGTAGCAGAACACATACCCCATATTCCTTCTCCTCCCCATCCCCCTCGGCCCCTGGCTCAATTCTCTTCACATGAGTCTGGAAACAGGAAACAGGAAACAGGAAAGGGCAGAACCACTCCTTAGGAAGATCATTGCTGCTGTGCAGGGTGGAGGATTTGCCCCTTGGGCTGCATTCTTCAGCACTGAATCTGCATCAGAATTAGCATCCACAATCTACTGTTTTAATTTTCTGACAGAAGAAAAATGTCTTGCCATGCTTGTTATAATTTTTTTATTTTTCATTTTTTGTATCTCAACTGCCTTCAGTGCCTGAAAATTAACTCTTTAAACATTTTAACAGATATATTTTCTTCTTCAAAGCCAAGGCTTTTGTTAGAGGAGAAAATAGCCTCAGTTTTCAAGCTGTGGGGTAATTTCTACTTCTTTTGTCTGGCTCATGATTTTAGGGGCCAAAAGGCATCAATTTAATAGTAAAGGAATGGGTGGTGGTATTGAATTACGAAAGCTTGTGTGTTGGGAAGCTGCTTGGGTCTCTGCTTTCTGATGGTTTTTTTTGGAGGATGGCTGTTTTTCAAGGCCTATACTATAAAAGCCCAACAGACAATGCCAAATCTCTAAGAACAGATATACACAAAACACTTCATAAAGCATATTTAGGCAGACATTGTGCATTATATAACATGTATGATGTCCAGAGAGCCTTCCAAGGAAAACACCAACACTGACTGAACCCAGGCCAAGGATTTTCTTATTAGCATGAGCAGAGGTTAGGCAGGAATACAGCATTTCCCCCGTCTGTTTCCATTTACAGAGGCGACCACTCCTAGGAATTTTATACCTAGGACACAGCTGGATAGTCTACAAAGAAATAGTTGTGGTTTTTTCCTGTCTTCTGCTGCTAATCTCCTGCCTCTTTGGTATCTACATGATTTCCCCTGAAAGTGGCAAGGTTTACCCTAATGTGACACTGCTTTTCTTACAGTCTGGCAGGGAATGGTCATCCCAGGCTGGTATTAAAACAGCAATTTCTCTGGTGACTCTCTTGTTAAGGCAACTACCTGTGGCCATCATCTGCATGCATCACTTAAGTCTTTGATGGCAAAATATATAAATAAATAAGAGGGAAAAAATTGCTAACAAATATCAGGAGATGATTATGTGGTTAAACCTATAAATGACAATGCTATAGAACAGTCAGAGGTATTTTTAATAAAGTAATCACAAACAGATTAATAGCTTGGAAAGCAACAGGGGATTTTCCTCGTCCAAAGCAATGGGATTTTCAGCAGACTTTAACCAAATCTCATCGAAGTAGAAATGTGCTTTTCTATATCCATCTCCTCTGATCGCCTCACTTCTCAGCATAAAGGGGAATCACTAAGAGGACTTGTTATTGGGAGAGGTCTCAAGAGTCAGGCACTGTGATACACCTATAATCCTGCAGGAATCTATTTCCAACAACTACATCATCTCCAGTGCAACTGGCACATTGTTTAGAGCTGCTCTGCAAAGCCTGTTGTATAGGGAAGGAAATAAAACCAGATATGGGGTATCCATGCTGACCTCCTGCCACTGGGTCTGACTCTGTACCAAAGGTTATTGCACTAAAATAATGCTTTTGATTGCTTGCATTTCTAGTACAGAGACCTCCGTTATTAGAGAAAACTTCTTGATTTCCTGCACAGTGCCTATGGATGGAATTTCTCTCATGCTCATTTGGGTGACCCATTAAGTAAACAAGGGCAGTGGAAGGGTTAAGTATCGAACTCTGGGTTCCCCTGGCATGCCAGGGATCTGCTGCTAATAACACTGGTGGCAGTTTCCTGAGCTGTAACTCCCAGTGTGATAACAGCTTCTGATCTGATGAAAATTCCTCCCTTGTTGCAGCAAAACACCCCATCATTTAGGAGTTTTGAATGTGCCAACAGCTAATTTGTTAAAGGACTCCTGCCGTGTCTATGTTTACAGGGCTCAGGATGCATACAAAGGAAAAGACTATTCCAGACATATAAGGGGAGCAGAAGAGAGCTGTATTTTTGGAAAGGCAGCACAATGTGCCAGAAGAAGGGCTGGACCGATAAAAAAAAAACAGCTATGATTTTCTGCTGAGACTTCTTTCAGCCCTGACTAAAATAAGCACAATTACAGATTGGAAAAGATGAATAAATGGGAATAAGATGTATTTTACAAATGGCGAAATAAAATGAAACAAGTTCAGGCTACAAGTCCTGAAAAATGTGAAAGTTTCCTAGATGCTTACATATGGTGATGAAGGCAAATGTACATTGTGGGCAGACAGATACTCAACAAGCATCTTCTTGTAAAGTGTTGTCTCTTTTAGGAAAGTTCATACTATAAATCACTACAAATCTCAAGCTAAAATTTCTCAGCCCAGAAACTAGTCTCTGCCCCCAAACCAGGGGCATAAAAGGACTGAGGAGAAATGGAGGCTGCATCTTCCAAAGAATTCTGCTTTTAACTAAGAAAATAAGATACCCTCCACAAATTTTGAAAAAATCCCCCATCTTCCACGCAAAATAAAAAGCTGTAACAGACATTTTCAGCCATCTCCAATAACAACCACATTCCAGATATCTCTCTCTGACAAGCTGTTACAATGCCAAAGCCTGAAAATGGAAGAAGTCCAAGAAAGAAGTAGCTGTCCTCCACATCTAACAACATTACCTCATTACCTGCAGGTAAATATTAGGCACAGCCTGAGTTTAGAAAATAAGGTTAAGTACAAGGAGCACTTGGTTAACAAGCTAATAGGCTAAATAATTCTGTACAGTTTCCAGACACTAACACTCATGAGTTAAGATTTCCACCTCCTAGCTGTGTTCTCCTTTCCCTGAGAAGTATTCATAAAATAATCTTAACAACTTCGGCATATTCATTTACGTAATGATGATCCCACTGCTGTAAGCCAATCACTTGATGTGTTGTCAAGTGATACTCTAATGAGGACAGTTCCTAGTGGGCTTTAAGTAGCTGAGGGAAAGAAGTAGAATTATGGATGGAACACCATGCTGAAGGTATGTTTATCTTTTTAGGGTACTGCCTTCTCCCTGGGCCTCTGAGGTATGCTTTATGAAAATACATGTTTCTATAAAGTGCCCGCATAAATATGATGACATCACCTCTTCCTTACTTCATTCTGCCTGTATTTGAAGTATCAACTTAAAATATATTCACAACATTTTTGGCTCTGTGAATAAATTTACATGCTAAGTAGCATTAATTATAAGTAGCAATGCTCTGCTCCTTGTTATGTACAGTCAATACAATCTATAGATATCTAAATTAACAACTCCTTGCCTTGGTGGGAGCCCAAAACAAATGGCATGTGGTCCATCCAGCACAGCACAGTCATGTGAGTGATGAGGCTGCCCTGTGCAAAAAGTCTTCCTCATTCAACTTTACCTTTCACCTATCCCTTATTCTTTCTAGCCTCCCAGGTCTCCTAGGAAGAAGAAATGCTGTTCCTAAATCCTTGTCTGTGTACTATGATTAATTCTTTCTCTTTCAAGGGAGCTGCTCACAGCACTACTCCATCCCCTGAAGTCTTGTTCCACCCACATTTGTCCAAGGTGTAATCCTGCCACTGCCTTGTGACTCCTCTGACTTTTGAAGCAGTCAGACCTCAGTGAGCTGGTTACTTTCATAATTCAAATCAATTTACCTTAAAATGCTTATCCGTCATCTTCCATCTGTAATTTTCCTCCAAAGGTGCCTTCCAAACAGGTTTATATCCAACTTCTCCACCAAGGACTCATTAGTCTCCTGAAGCTGATCATCTGACTTTCTAGTGCTTTAGCTCCCTGCACCAGAGAGATGCTGAAACATGTTCCACCACCATTCTTCTCAAGGAGGCACCATGGAAGAGTTTTAAGATGACCTTAATGGCCCACTTTGGATGCTCTGCTTGCTAAGCTTCATTAGTGCCTTGTATGGACAACCACAGGCAGATGTGGCTCCACATCCCTACCAGGGACGGTGCCCACAGTGGGAACACTGGGGGGGAAAAAATCAAGTACAAGAAAAAAAAAGGCTGGAGGAACATACAGAAAAAGATTAAAGCTTGTGGTTTGATCAGCAGGACATCAGTACACTCCTTACAGCAGTTCCAGGGCTGTGAAGACACTTGAGGGGTTATTTGGATGCTCAGCCTATGGATCAGTTGTGCTTTTGCAGCTTTGGATGGGTGTATCTCATCTTGTCTGCAGCTCATTCACTCTGATATTGGCCAGCAGCACTACTGGGCTCATCATCTCTTTTAGTCATCACGTTATTGTTTCTCTTAAAAAGCATCCTACATCACTCTTCTGAGGTTTCTTAGATTGCTCCATTTCACTTATAAAAAAAGCCTGTGACATTAGGATGTGAAGTCATCCATAATTATAATGTACTGAAACCATATAAAAAATAATCCAACAGATTTTTTGTGTCTATACTCTTGCAGCGCTGGTAATATGGATGCACCAGGCTGAGAGGCCAAAATATTTTAATATTCATTTGCAAGGGGCCAGAAAACATACCTCCTGAAAATAAGGTATTAAATTAAATGAAGACAAATTCCTTATTGATGGATGATACTCTGCTAAAAGTCACCACAAGGTCAAAGAAAGAGAGAACAAATATTTATACATCACCCTCCTAGAGCATAACAAGGGAAAAAGTAATGATGTGTCAAGAAAGAAAATAATTCTGCTGTCTCCTCTTTCTGCAGCTCCTCTGAGCACTATGGTGATTTCAACTGATACTCAAAAGAGGCTGAATTATTTTGAAGTACCTTTCTGATGTGCTTTCAGAAAATCTACCTCTAACAAGCTGCTTCCTTTGGTTTTGGTTATTTTTGATTATTTTTCTTAAGCTGCTGGAGGTTTGGATGGCAGTCATGAACCAGTTTCCACAAACAATTTCAGTCCATAAAAGCAAATTAGGCAGAGAAGAATTCTCATGGCTTCTTGGTACTGTATTTTCATGTTTGTTCAATATATTCCAGGAAATTCTGGTCATCCTCATATGGATCATAAAGGCTAAGCTTGTCATCATGTGAGGATGTGGACATCCACCTCCAGAGTTGATAAGAAGACATAATACCAAATCCAAACAGGTTAAATTATGTTGGTGGGGTTTGTGATTGTTATTTTTGGTTTTTTGTTGGTTTTTTTTTTTTTTAATTTTTAAGTTCTAGCTTTTGTTCACTGGAAAATAAAAAAGAGGAAATCTCCAGTACTGGTCAGTTATCTCCAAAAGTATATTTATGTCCAAAAGTCAAAACACTGATTTTTGAGAGTCTCAAAAAACGATACTGAAACAGAAATGGCAGAAGCAATATCCACACTGAAGAAACATGTCAGATTTGTTCATTGGCTAAATCAAGCAAATTCTGCCATCATTTGGTACCACAGAAATGTCTGCCTGCCTTTTCCCAGCTAAAGAACATCTAAAGATCCATTGCTTATGCTCTCACTAATTGCCTGCTCTGAGCCCGTGGCTGGGGACTAATTCCAGTAACTACTAAAATCCCCCAAACATACACTATGCTGTGTATTTTACTGAAAATATACTATAATGAATTTCAAGGGGCAAAGAAAAATTGGGTATTTAAATTTCCTGGCAGAAATGTGGGTTTATGAAAATAAGCCCCTAGGATGGGAAGAAAATACTGGTACCTATATGTAAACAAGATTCTGACATTCATACCTCTGTGAGTCAAATAACTAACCCCAAACTCAGTCTTGGGACCAGACTTGCCTTTTAACACTCAACAAATTGTAGACTGGTTCCAACCTGACAAGTGGTGTTCAAGGCCAGGCTGGATGGTGCTCTAAGCAATCTGATCTAGTGGAAAGTGTCCCTGTTCAGGGAAGGAACGTTGGAACTAGATGAGCTTTAAGGTCCCTTCCAACCCAAACTGTTCTCTGATTCTATATGTACAAGCTGGATGGAACAATTATTCCCTGAGAATAAACAGTAAGTTTCACATTACTTTAAAGGACCTATCTGATGATGGACAGGCTTTTAAAATGTTTTCTCTAATTCTTTTCCATTCCATTTTTTCTCCTTAAACAAAAGCAGGATATATTCCTCCAGTTCCCCTGGTTTTAGGCAGCAATGTGATGGAAAGAAGAGAACTTGTAAATCATAACATCATATTGATGTTAAAATCTTTATGTCACACCTGGCAGATGGTTTGATAAACAAATGAAGAACATCAATAAACACAGAAAAGAGCTGTTTTTTTAAGAGGGAAGCATGGTCCCATTCTTTGCTAAGATGGATAGTGCAGCTCTGGCATATGCTGAGGACACCCGTGAGATGTTCTTGCTTGCTCCAGAGAGGAGCTTAGCTTGCTCTTGGCTTCCTTACCTTGGATCAGCTAAGGTGTTCCCTGCATAGGCAAGAAAACTGCCATGAGACTGGGAGTCTTGGAGCACTTTGAATCCCTCAGGGGATTCCTCACAGGGATGTGTTAATGAAGGACTGGGATGCACGTGGCCCCTGAAAGAGCTGGGAGCTGGGGTCTGACTGGTGTGACTTGCACTGCCCTTGTCTCTTTGCATAACCATGGTTTCTGTGCTTCTCTTCGAGCACCAAAACAGCCCCAACTTGTGAGGGGCTTTCACCATGTACAATGGGGGAAAACCTCTTCCTCAGCCTCTATGCCAAGCTGCACAGAAAGGAAGGAAAATCTGCACCAACGTCAGCCAGATGCAAAAGTCAAAAGACCATGCAATTCTGAAGGGTGGATTTACAATCAGAAAATTCCCTTCTTCGATCTCACACGTTAGAGAAAAAAAGAAAATATGAGAATAAAGAAGGAATCATTCCTGCTTTCCTGCATGGAAGGGCAAAAAGCAGCTTCAGCTACCAACCTCGTTATTTTTGCATCCTTCCAAATTACAGCTCAAACTGCTCTCAGTTCTAACATTTGTTTCTGGTTTCAGACTAGTAGAAATCTAATTTCCTTCTCCCCAAGAGCAAATGTCAGCACAAGTGGGATCTGAAATTTGTTGCTTGACACCTTCAGCAAGGAGCTAAATTGAGAGTAATATTTCAAAAAGGTACTTGGGAGGTATGTGCTTAAATTTGCTTAAAAGGCAAGAAGGCTTGGGTATGGTCCCCCTGTCCACTGCCTCCAAAACATATCTCCTACTTCTCTGGACTGATCCAAGGCAAAGGAAAGGGAACTGCTAGAATTGCTATGATTGGAACCATGTGGCCAAATGTAGTGTTCTAGGAAACTTTGTAAGTAGAGTTCAGAAATAAGTATGATTTTGTACTGCTTAACACATAGGCCAAAAGAGCCTGCCTAGCTTTTACACAGAACCAAATGGTTTGGGTAAGAAGGGATGGTAAAGAACATTGCATTTCAACTCTCCTGCCATGGGCAGGGACACCTTCCACTAGACTAGGTTGATCAGAGCCCCAACCAACAGAAAAAACAGCTTACAATTTGAATGAATTTTTGATAGTTTGATTCAGGATCATTCCAAAATGAATTCCTGATCATGAGACACTGTTGGGGTTTGGACTTCTTCCCTTTGTTTTTTCTTACGGAATTTTTTCTCCCATAAGTTGCTAAGAAACTGCAATAGCTGAGTACATAAGAGACCATAAGAAGGTGGCCAAGCCCAGGAGAAGGGAGTTTTTCTCAGAGGGCAGAGATAACATGAGAATTGGGCTGGTACAAGCCTTGGGGCAGCTGCTGGCACTTCTCTTTCTGAAATACACAGTAAGACGATCGGATCTGCTGCTTAGAGAAGGAAATTTGCTGCCACTGCTGGATCCCAGTGTACAACTGCTTTTCTTTCTGCTGTGAGTTCTCTCTCTGCCCTGCCCTGCTGGGAGCCGAGCTGCCACTGCTCCGTCCCTCCCTGTTTCTCCAGCACTGATCCGAGTTTTTGCAACGCTGCAGCCTCGCACCCCCTGCCTGCTGGGACCTCCTGCTGTCCCAGCTCGCTGTCCCCGGGGATCCTGCTGCAGCTCTGACATCGCTGCCCTGAGGGTTTGTGAGGCAAAGCCTCTCCTCCACCCCTCCCTGCCCCAGGCACAGCCGCCATCACCTCGTGTCACCTGGGCTGATGCCGCAGCGCCCCCTGCAGCCGCGGGGGAATCATCGCACTCGCCCTGCCCACAGTGAGCCACCAGCGCCCCTGCCGGCTGTGACTGGAACTGCACCACAGGGAAAGTGCCTGAGGCCGAGCAGGCTGCGACTGGGTGTCTGCTTCTGTTTGTGGTTTATGCCGTAGTTTTTGTTGGTTTTTAGCTTTGTTTTACATATTAGTAAAGAACTGTTATTCTTATTCTCATTTATTTGCCTGAGAGCCCCTTGATTTCTAAGTTATAATAATTCTGAGGGAAGGGGTTTACATTTTCCATTCCAAGGGAGGCTCCTGCCTTCCTTAGCAGACACCTGTCTCTCAAACCAAGACAAGACACAAACAGCATCCTCAATCTTCCTAGCCTTGCTTTGGTGTCTAGATTCCTATGCCACCGCAGGCAATTTGACCCTGACTTTTACAAGAAGATATCAGCTGTGAGCTAGTAAATGCAACTAAGGGATTTCTGGAAATTTTATGACATCCTGTAAATTAGCATTCAGAAATTTAGTATTTAGATGCAGGAAATCAGAAAATTTCTGTAATTATATTTATTGATATTTACTCTAATTCTGTAAAATGCATTATTTTAACCCAATAGTTGGGCAGTGGAACATGTGAGCTGCCTGTAGTTTGGTATTCCAGGCTGAGAAAGCAGGCTAAATCCTAGCCAATTCTGACTCCATGTAACACAAATTAGGTCTATTTTATCACTTAACTGATACGGCTTGTGTAATCCTTGTGGTACAATTGCTTGGCACAATTCCATAATTTGCAGTGCAGTTTTCTCATTTTGAGAACAGCTCCCTGAGCTTTAAACCACCCTGGAAACTTCTGTTTTAAGATGTCAAAGTGCATTTTCAATTGTCGCATCAACCTAAATAAACACGTATCTTATTAATATATAAAACTTATAATAAAACTTATTAATATATACAAACAGTCAGGACAACTGAGTTACGGAAATGCAAGCAGAGAACCAGGTAAGATTAAAAGTCAAATAAATATCAGATTGCCTTCCTTTTTGTCCCCTGCTACAAACACAGGCATACAAGAATGTATATGTCATTTCAACTTTCTAGAGCAGAAAATATGCAAATTAGCATTGCTTCCATAATGCAAAAGGACCAAGAAAACTAAAACAATGATACAGATTTTAAATGGCTATAAACTGCCATAGTTCCATTAAACTTCATTAGGGATGAAGGCTGGAATCCAGTCATCTTCCATACAAAAATAGCAATATTTGGATAGGCTAATAGTTATTAGAAATTCCACTGGCACAGAGTTGCTTTAATCTTCAAATCAAGCCATGTCTCAGAGGTGCTAACTGGAAGACTGCCACTACTTTCAGCACCCTCTTCTAAAGCCACTACAGAACCAATAATTAATGCAAAGGGCAGATTATGCACATGCAGTAGTACAAACATAGTAAAAGTTCTGACTTCAGTAAGAAAAGAAGGATTGCCTGTAGCCTGCCACCGATAGGGGCCATCTACTATTTTTAAGTCAATTAGTTTAACTTCTCCCAAAAGTCTGCCCTCTCTACCCTCGTTAGTGCTTAGTTAGGACAAACAGTTTACTGCACTTATCATTCTTTTAACAGCTCATTAGAATGGGAATTAATCAGTGCCAAAGAATCTAAAGGTCACTTATCATCAATTTCTTGAAATATGAAGCAGACGACAAAAACCATCTAAAATATCCAGAAGAATTGCAATTACTGTAAATAGGGTATATTAGGAAACTGAAACAGAAACCCAGCTGCACCTATATTTGTGGATCATTATTAGAGAGAAAATGGGAATCACTGTTTCCTAGCTCCTTCAGGAGAAAACCCAAATTATATTTTCTTAAATTTTAAAAGTGGAAACACATTCAAAATCCATAAGGATGATTCTCAGACACCATATTGATGAGGAGCACTGATGTGCTAAGAGCAGTGATGTCAGAATGATTTTTGTCTTTTCTTTTATATACCTTTTACACAGTTCTCTGTATCCACAAGTATCAGCAGTATGCATACTTGCAACCTTTTACTTAGTTTAGTGCTTAGTGTTTTGTAAGTATTCTGCAGGCCTGAGACTAAACACCCCAGAACTGCCGAGCCAGGGAGACCAAACATTCCTACTATCTCAGGAACCCAAGGTCTCCTGGCAGGAGGATTCTGTAAACTAGGGGTTAGCCCACCCCAACCTCATTATTGGGCCCCCATAGATATGCTAATGTGTAAAGTCTATAACCGGTGTGTGTGATTGACGGTGGGAGTGCATTTTGCCACACTTCACCTGGTTGAAGTGGATGCACTGAACAGGATCCTGATTAAAATACTGAGGTAAAGACCCCAACCCCTTTAACCGTGTCTAGTTTCATTTTCCTAACACCAGGAAAAAGGCATCAGCAGGAAGCACCTAACCTACAGATCCCATGTCATGCAGTATCCTCTTACAAAAGCAGGATTTAGAAAGTGCCATATTCACTATTAAATGTGACAATGACTGCACAGTTCTAGTAAATATCCAGAGAAACCACATATTTCCTTATTACGCATTTGTATTGGTCTTTTCCAGAAATGCTGAGTTATGATAAAAATTATCAGATGCATTTTAGGAAAAAAAAAATCTGATAAAATGCATTTAAGCATTCTGCACACAAAATTAATAATTATGTATAATTACAACTTAGAAATTACTGGATAAATAATCTCATCAGTTCCTATAAGGAAGTTGCCTCTAGATGCCTTTAGATGAAACTGATTTGATGCGGTGAGTGGGGTCAAAGGACCGGTGCCGCTTGTGTCCCGAAGTGTCCCTCATGGAGTCACTCTGGAGATGCTTCACCAGCACCTAGGCAAACTCACAGCCCACCCCTGCAGGTAGACAGTGGCAGCCACTCACACACTCTGGAGTGTCCCCAGAGATAAAGAGATGTGAGAAGCCATTTAGCTTGTGGTTCCAAGGAATTTATTGCCTCAAAGAGGGCAGAGACTAAATGACGCTGAACAAAGGAAATGGTAGGGGTTTTATCCCAAGGAGTGTAAAGGGCGGGCAGAGCACCAACAACCAATAGTCTGAGGGCTGGGGGGTGGAGACAAGGTTGATTGACAGGACAGGGGCCAATGGGAGAGGAGAGAGGAGAGAGGGCCAACGGGATACTGAGGAAAAAAAGGAACCCTTGGACGGAATTCAGTGGGAGAGACAATTTAGAACAACATGGAGGAGTCAACACACTACTAAGTGAGTTGAACAGGAAAATACTCCAAAAATGTGAAGAATTTATCAGAGAATGACAAGCTTTTTATACAGTTTAGAACCATCTTATAGTTTCTCGGCATGGACATAACACTTTCCCCTTCATTTTTAAATACACCTCTGCAAAAATATTACCATTACTCATATTTTACAGTGATTTTTCATAAGGGAAATAGTTTCACATTTGGGGAAATATTTAGTACATAAAAAATACTTAAAAACATATGCATTATTCTGGAAAAAAATAAATGAATTGCATATCTAAAACCACAAGTATCAAAAGAAATGAGAGTTTTTAAAGACATGGTGCAACAAAAATACTAATCAAAATGGATCAAAGAATATTATCTACAGCCCACGCCTGAGAGGCTGCTAAAAATACAGCTATAAAGACTGGATAGAGACCCTTTTAGGTAAACATGCAGTCCAGCTTTAGACTGCTTTTTGCATCATGGATCCTGCCAAGGTCAGGATGGAGAGCCAAGGGAGGAATTCCAAATACCAGCCCTAAGAACAAAAAGTGCTCTCTCCCCTCAGTTAGCAGGGGCAGTGATAGCTCAAGGTTCACAGCCACCATGCAAAAAGTTGGCAGGTGGCTGAAATGAAGCAGAAAGTTGTCCTCTGAGAATCTGAAGACCTTGGAGGGCACCACCATGTTGTACTGAAGGCATCCTCAGCAGGTGAGAGGTGATTTACCAGTGAGTTCCTTTCAGTCATAAAACACAACGCTTTTTGCTGAGGTTGGGATTTTACATTTTAAAATTTAGGTAAGAAGTGAAGAAAGGTGATCGAGTTAATGCAAATTAACTTCCAGCTCCTCACCTGAGCACAGCAACTCATCCCTCCCAGCACCAGACATTTGTAAATGAAACAGTAACTGGCAGCACAAGAACCCTGTAACTTCTATTCAGGCCCACTTTTTACACAACATCATAAGCCACTTAAAACGGAGCATTATGAAAACACCCACATTTTTTTTTTCTATATGGACAAATCAGATCCAGTGACAGGAGCTTCTAATTATACCTAACCTAGGCAGGTAAAAAAAGACAGCTTTATAAAAGCATTAATGCTTTAATACTCTGAATTGGTGTGGAGTAGTCTCAATTAGTCAGCTTGTTTCCTTAGGGAAATCTCTCCATGTTTATTTTAATTAAATACCCAACAATGTCACTAAAACACATCCCTGGCACGGTGTGGGAAGCAAAGTAGTTAAAACAATATTTTTTTTTCTCTTTGAGGATATGAAGACAAATGCACAGAGAAGGAGATAGGTGCTTTTAAAATGCAGCACTGACATTCCCTACCTAACATAATAAATTGGAAAACACAAACACATCTAATACATATTTATGAAAGGCAGCACTTAACTGCTCTGTAATATTATGAATAAAATACCATGGAAGGTCTGTGCAGCTTATTCTGGAGGTGGTTCTGCATGTACAGAAGTGCAGAGGTGCAGTCACCTTTGGTCAGGTGTTGGGTGCAAACCAACAAACCTCTTTGCTTGTTATGGAGTAATGATGAAGGTCCCTGTGTGCCCCTGCAGCCACGTGCAGCCAGCTCTCCATGCACAGTACCACACGTAGATGAGACCATAGGTTTATACACCAGCAGGTACCTTATGTCCTTTAGCATTCCTTTTAACTTAATAAAAAGGGTTTTTCTTCTCAAAAACAGTTTGAAAAGTCCACTTTTCAAGACGAGTAGCCTGAGATATTTCACAGGGCCCAAGTGTTCAGCATTATTAATGTTCTATAAGCTTTTTCATCATGTCATTACTAAATAAAATGTCAGCTGAACCCTTCTAAAGCTCTGCAGATATATGAGGCAGTTATTAACTATATTTATATAGGACATTTCTGCCTTGCTGCTATAAACTATTCTGACTATAGTAGATTCTGATTCAGCACTTTCAGGTGTAAAATGCATGCAAAAAGGAGAAAATATTGTTTGCTAACTTCCTATGGAAACAGTGAGGAAAGCCATCCTTAATTAATTTGAGTGTAAACACAATAATTTGGTAAGAGCACATATCCATACCTGAGAAATTGCTGTGCAGTGGTACCAGGCAATGTAACAAAAAAAAAAGAGTCAAACTCCTCTTTCCTTAAGGAATATAATTCATAATAGGGGTTTCCTGTGATTAAACCAAAATTATTATAAGAGCTGCAAAGACAGCTACTATTCCCCATATATATATATATGTATATATGGGGAATAAATACTTATACATCCCCATATATACTTATATGTACACAAATATATTTATTTTAAATATAAAATATTATGTATCTATATTTAATATATAAGTGCATTGTATTTTATATTATTTATATTTTATATAAATATTTTTATATTTATTATATATATAAAATTTCTCTCTCCCTTCTACTCTCTCCCTGCATGCATACGCTTGAGGGAATGAAGATGATGGTTCTGGGCTGAATAATCTCCAGTGGAGCTTTGACTGAAGAAAAAGGATGTACAAGGACTTAATGTACAGAGCTGGTGGTTGGAAATGAGGTGCAGTTCCAGACCAGCCTGTGCCTTCTGCGCAAGGGCATTTGGGAAGGATTTCTTTCCCTTCTGCTTTACTTCTCTAGACTTTGAACAACCTATTCTAGAGGAAGCTGACCCTGATCACGGCAGCAAGGGTTGGAATGAAGTGATCTTCAAGGTCCCATCCAACCCAAAACATCCTGTGATTCTAAGAAATTCCGAACTCTAAATTATTTCCCCAGCATTTAGTTCAATCCAGTTTTTGAGTGAAGGCAGTTTTGCATTGAGCAGCAATCTCACTAATAGACGGCCACTGACCACTTTGGACTCACATTCAAAGTATGTGAATTTCAGCTCTGAAACACAGAAACTATTTTTTGCTACATGAAAACAGACTGGGAGTCCAACATCCTTGCCAGCGCCAGATGCTTCAATATAAGTTAGATTCAATTTTGCTGCTAGCAAGATTAATTCACATACTAATCAACTCAGCTGAAACCATGACACCAGTGAGCTCCAGACCAGATTTTGACCCTGACTGTACAATTTCCAGCCTGAGAAATTAGAAAGATTTCTTCTGACCACAACAGATGATGCCCCAGAGCAAAAGTGACTGGAGAGAAGATTGGCATGCAATAGTAATTTCATTTAAGCTGGTGTAACCAATTTGGGGTTTTGATCTTTGAGAGTGACGTTACAGGATAACATTTTCAGAAGTGTCGAAGCAACCTCTGCCCTTCGGCTCCACTGGCTTTCAGCAGGTTAACATACTGAATCACAGAGGGGTGTTTGGAAACTTTGCCAATACACTTGAATCTTCAGATGTAAACCAAGAGAAGCATCCTGGCTTTGCATTGTGAGCCCCGTGGGACTCGTTTTGAGGGAGCAGAAACAGCTTTTTGTTCCACCCATGTCCCACATCAGTTTTTCACAACCAGCAGAGTAGCAGTTGCTAATACCTCCATAGCTTCACCCCACTGCATCAGGAAAAACATGGGAAATAGAAGTGTGCTGCGGGAAGAACGGACAATTCCCCAGTTTGTGATTATCTGGCCAGCTGAAGCAAACACACTCTCCATTCCCATTCACGGGAGCTTTCCCTGGGGCAGTCTGGTTTTTCGTTCTCCCAGCTCCTCTCTTGGTACAAAGAGCTTCCACCAGGCACATTGAAAAGACAGAGTATGTCTCACTTACTGTGAGGGTGAAAAGAATTCATCAGAAATGCAAGGTGACTAATTTTGAACGCTGTTTTTAATTACTGATACTTCATCATTTATTTTTCACTCTGAACAGTGTATCAGGATGATCGATTCCTTGAACCACTAATTAAATTCTGTGAGTGTAATGTAACATCTCAGACTTCTCTTTCTGCTAATTGTGTAGCCTCATCTCTTTGAATCTTCATTTCCTTGGAATTACAGGCCGTTTTCTTTAATTCTCCCAGATACTGTTCCATGAGTTTTCATTTTACACTGAATGTAGAAATGACATACCCAGAACAACACCATGTGTCACTCCTGGTTTGGAAAGTCTCTTCTCAGGTTTGATGGGTTGGCTAAAGCTCTTTTTCAGGTGGGAATGTACTGCTAAGTCTATGCAGATGGACTATTTTTCCTAGAGCAATATGAATATGGATATCCAGCTGTAGTGCTGAGGTGTAATCAGGGAGGGAGATGCAAAAACACAGTGACAAGAAGGTCAATATGTTTTGCCTAATAACAAATTCTACTGTTCGTGCAGCTGAAGGGAAAAGCAAGCATTGAGAGAAATCTATTTCAATAATTACTTCATTTTGAAAAATGTGATTTTTGCATACATGCAGAATGGCAGAATATGTTGGTTGGAAATGCATTAAAAAACCCCAGATAAATACAGAGGAAATAGTGAAAAGATGTATTAAATGACGCATTAATTAAAAGAAATATGTAGTTTACGTGCATCTAAATATTCCTAAAATCTGGAAAAGCCTGGCATGTTCACAGCCCTGGTTGCATCAGAGCTGAACAGCGCTGTGGCCACAGGGGAAGAATGGGAGGTTTAAAAAGCAAGGAAATACCTTGTTTGCCTTTCCCATGACTATTGCCACAACAACAGTGAAAACTGAGGCACTCCTAAGTACAAAAGAGCCACAAAAAGTCTCTTCTCAAAGCCTATAGAGCCAATGAGAATGACACCACACGAGCATAAGACACCACAGCCCTCATGTTACCAATTTCTATGCTGTATCTGAAACCCGATAGCCAAAAAATATGAAAAGATCCCATCAAAAGCTCAATCTCTTCTAAAGCACTGAAAGAATTAGCAGCATGACTGGCCTGTGTAAATCTCCAGGCCCATTCATGCCCCACTGCACACAAAGTCTCCCTGCTAAGTGAAGCAAAAGGTAAAATTTGTGACAGCGGTTTACAATAAATCAATTCATTGATCTTTCCTCTGTTTAACCAATATATATCCCCCTACAACTTCAATTAGCCCCGTGAACAAAGTGACACCTGGCAAACAGAACCATAAATGACCCTTTGATGTTATCACAGCCTAAGCCAAAGAACACAGGGGGTGTTTATTTTACTAGCTGGTCCACATTCCTAGCTATACTTTACAAGGAAAAAAGGCACTATTAACACCTTTGTCTAAGGGCTAATTCTATAGCTGCTACAAAGTCCCTAGTCCTTTCTTCCACAGAAAGAAAAGAACCATAAGGAGGTGTCATCTGAAAAGCCTGCCACTGGAAGAGGTATGGCAAATATTCTAACATCATAAAAATAACAGAAAATATGAAAATGCTGAGACGTTTTAGTCAGCAAACACATAATGAATTGCGAAATTAAAACCTCCAAAAGAAACAAGCAAACAAAACCACAGAAAACCAAACCAAACAAAAAACCAACCAAATAAACCACAAAAACCCCACAACCCAACAAAAAAAATTACTCGATGAGGAGCACTTGAATTGATGAAAGGTAATGAAGCATGACATCCAGGAGAGTCCTGGATTCTGCCACTAAATTATTTTTGGGGAAAATAGTACTTAAGCATCCATCTCCTTTTTCTGGAAACTCTAATAATAGCAATTTGATTGAGTTGGAAGTAAATCACTTAATATTCAAGAGATATAAAGTTCTCTAATAGTGTGAAGTAATCCTATAAAATATCACAGTTGCCCAAACAAATCAATTACCAGAGTGAGGCAGAACAACCAAGGACTGAACTGAGATGAGAAAAGGCAGTCGAACACAACAAAATAAAATGTTCTATTGCTATTTCTGAAGTTATGTTCTGACAAACAATGGCCCAGAAGGTCTAGAAGTTGGGAGTTGACTTTTGAGGCTTTCACACGGAACGTTAAGCAAGCAAAGAAGTGATAAAGCCATGACTCAGCTTTTACAGTATTCTATCTATGTTGAGCACTCTCAAACTTTCCTCCTAAATCGTGCACAATGATTGCTCCCTAGCCAACATTTCATAACATAAAATCATTTGGAGCAATTTTTTAAAAAAGCATGTAACTTTTGGAAATTTCTGACCTATCTCCAGGCTTTCATCCTCTGCTTTTTTTGGTCAAGCTCACTCCCAAGGAGCCTGAGACATCAGGGATCCCCATCAGAATCTGAGATGTCCTGGCTAGATTTTGAGTTTTTCCCTCTCAATCAAACATAATCTGGCATAGTTAAACATTAGATTAAGTGTATCTTGATAGATAAGCATAATGCACTCAATAATTGATAGCATGTTATGCTAAATTTGTTAAAAGAAAAACAAGTAACTAAGGCATTAAACCCCACAATGTACAGTGAAGATGAATAAACAGAGAGAATAATTAACAGCATACTCTGCCAGTTATATTCCATGTTTAATCAACCCAGGGGACAAAGCAACAGACACAGTATTTCACCCACACTTCAGAACCTGAACTTCTTCTCCAGTGCAGCATATTCTGCAAACCTCAATGCTGGTGAAAAGTGTAACCTTTCTGCCTTTAAAGAATTGAGCCTGTTTTTTGAAAGCACAACTCTCTTTTAGCTTCCAGCTAAAATGGGGCAGACCTGTCCCTCAGCTGCAGTTAATCAGTGTGGCTCCACCAAAATCAACAAATCTGTGCTACTTAACACTGATCTAAGAACTGACCCTATGTTATTTCCCAGCATAGTGTCCTCAGCTGAGACTGCAGATATAATTATTTTGGTTCTGGCATCTGAAATATTTCATCAACAGTGAGTTAATTAGGTTACTGCCAGTAGAATGTTGTAAACTCCCATAATTTTTGATGTTTGCTAAAACAATACATATTCTGCAGCTGAGTAAATATTTCTTTGGGCAACATAATGTAGGAATTGGTTCTCACTCCAGATGTAGATTGCATTTATAGAAATTTGCACTGTGGCTTTGATTTGAATTCTCTGATTCTCTGGTCTATGACAACTGAATGCCTGTAGACTCACAGCTGCATCAGTACTAATATTCCAAACATCTACAGTGCCTTCCTCTGTTTAGTCCTTTACTTCCATTAATGAACTAAGCCACCAGGATGCCCTGGGGTAAGAATTATTGCATTCATCTTACATATGGGAAATTTGTGATGAGAAAGCTGAAGCCACTTGCCAAGGTTGGGAGAGAAACCTGGAGAAAAGCTAAAGAGAAGTGCAACCAATACATAGGAAAAGTTCCGGTCTTATTGAACAGGAATAATTGAACAGAATTCAAGCCTCAATTTTACAATATTCTTAGGCAGACAAGTATATTCCAATAAAATAGAAAAAAAAGAAAAAAAACCCAACATGTCATTTTGCTGAATGATAAATAAATGCTGTGCATATTTATTTGAGAAGTTTTGGAGGTTTTTTCTCTCCAGGAAATAATTTTCCTAGAAGTTTTCAACTTCTATATATTGGAATTTCCTTTGTGGGGGAAAAAGTAACCCTTACTGCATTCAGCAATAAAATAGCACAAGAAATAACGATTCTGAGTGGAACTTGCTCGCATTCATTAACAGTATTGGCTCAGATACGTGACATTTCTGGAAGTGCTGGAAAAACAAAAGGGTATTTCAATTTGGACCTTTTTGACAGCAAAAGTAGACAAGTTTTGAGCTATTTTTATAATTCTATTATCTGTTTTGACATGCTGTAGGATAACAAAAGCATGCTTCACCAACTGCCTCATAAGAAACCATATTTTGATGCTCTGATTGTATTTTCAAGCTAAATAGTGCAAAAGAATTGCATGCAGATCTTTAAGAGAACACTACAGGTGATACAGCTCAAGTCAATGTTTTCAAATAACAGTGATTAAATTGACTTTAAGACAAATAACTGCACATGGCTGCAGCAGCAGAATGAAATGCTGAGGAACCAAACAGCCCTTGGTGCTGGCATGGCCCTGACTTCAGAGATGAGAATTAGAATGTTTGAGAATTGCTTCAGAGAGGACTTCCCTATCATTAGCCATGCTGGTTTAGGCTCAGCTGTTGTAAGGATGGCAATGAAGATGCTGATCAGGAAATTTCCTCCTTCAGGATTGGGAAAAAACCATGTCAAACCTGTTTAAAACAATGGACTTAATCTTGTATCCTTTAAGGAGCTTTTGGTGGGGATGCAGTAGGTGCCTATGTCTGTGTTTTAACAGAACAGAAGAAAGAACAGGAAGAACTGAATAAAATGACAACATCATTTATCTAAGGAGCAATGAGATAAAGCAAAATAGACTTTCTAACAACTATCTTGCTCTGCTATACATAAAAACTCTTACTCTATAGATGAGGTTGAAGTAAAAAATCATTGAGCATTTTAATTACTAGATAATATTCTCTCTTTAGCATGGAACTGTCTCTTTTCCTGGCTAATGTTCTCTATTTCCAGTGGAAATACAAAAATTTATTGAAAATGAGATTCTGGTCTTGTATATTTTCATTTTTCAGAGGTCAATTTGGATACTAATCCTGCTCCTCTTTCATATTCTATAATAGGAACAAATTCATTCAGAAAATATGGTACAAACTGTCAAGGCATAATAGCTTCCATTGAAAATACAAATACATGAGCATTGTCAAGTTACAACTTAAAGCAGAACTTTCTTTCTGGTAATGTCACTTTGCAAATAGGGTAGTCATAGGACTTCTGGAATTCATGGAGCAGATAGGTTTAAGAAGAGGAAAATTTGTAAAATGGAGAAAGAAAGATGCTAGACAAAACTCTAAAACAGAGAATGGCACAGTGAGAAAAAGATGGAGAGAAACGAGAAGTGGAAGGTTGCATGTTCTATGGAGACATGAAATGAAGGGGAATGGGATCAGAAATAAGGCTGATGCTAAGCACAGAAGAAAGTATCTCAGAAATAAAAGATATTTTTGGCTGCTATATTTTGCTGTTAGGCGGATCCAAATAATTTACCAACACTGTCTGATCCATAAATAACCACTTGCAAATGTGTCCTTTCATTTTATGTATTTATTTTTATCAGCTCTTCCACTGGTGATAAACACCGAATGAACACTGACTTTGCTAATGCTTTATTCTGACAAAAAAAAAAAAATCTTTACTCCTTCTTCAGGGATGAATGACTAACTGCTCATAAAACACAAAAAAGAAAGCATCACAGGAGAGTTGCTGCGTGGCTAAAAATAAAACCTAAAATCACTTTAAAATTGTTGGCCCAAAGTAATTTTCAGTGAACCACAACTGTTATTTCTCATGCCAGCTGGGAACATAAAAAAACTTTATTAATGCATGATTTCTGCATTTACCTCATATTTCTAACTTGGAATAAATTAGAAACAGACTTAAAGGCCCTATTCCATAGGATGAAGTAAACAAATGTGTTTTTGAATTAAATTCATGCAGCATTTGTTCAACTTGCTCACAGCAGACAGCTTTCATTCTGTGCAACAGGCTGTAAGCAGAACAGACAATACAGGGAAGGCTGCACTTAACCTTCAAAGAACAGCAGTCCCATCCATTTCTGCCTCCTCCTCATCACTGCTGGGTCACAGCACTGAACAGCTGATTTTTAAACAGTAAATACACGTCTGTGACTGCCACCTGAAAATACAGCTTCTATTCTTGCCAGGCAAGAACACTGACATCCCAAAATTTAGCAATAATTCGAAGCAGGAAGGAAGATGGGAATTTAAATTTCATTCTCATTCCTACCAGAAGTAATGCTGCAAACAGAAGCAGCATGAGCCTTGGGATGCAGTGGCTCTGGAAGGCTGCTGGCTGCAAACAGCTCCTTCCATCTCATCCTTAAGTTTCCTCTCATGGCTTGCTGCCAGAAGGGCCAACCCGGGGATCAATAGACCATGTATGATATATTAACAACACCTAACCAGAAGAGCTTCCACTTCCACTTGACGTTTTTTGGGTTTTTTTGGTCTTTTCTAAGTTTAAGAAAAAGACTTAAAAAAACCACTGCTGTTCCCAAACCCAAACTGCCCAGATTTTTAATTTTTTTTTCCTTTTTATTCTTTTTTTAATATTTTTTGTTCGAAGGGGGACATGAAATTCTGCTCCAAATTCAACCCCATGGTTCTGAGGTTGAATTGACAGGAACAAAAGGTGGCTGAAGCCTTCACTTTGAAGAGAACCCAAAGAATCCCTGCACATTCTCCTCAGGCCACTTTTAGCAGCCTATACACCCACCATGAGACAAGAGCTTCATGAAAACATAGCTCAGAAATGAAACAACTACTTTATAATAACATCTGAATTGCTCCTGTGAGTGAAAACAGCAGGTTATGCTACATCAACTACATTTTTCCCAACTCAGACTTTCAAAACATATTTCTGTCAGAGACTAAATGATGATGCCAACCTCTCCCTGAAATCAAAAGCAACCACTGAAGTCCATGTGCACAGAATACCTAGCTATCAATCAGGTAAATAACTTGAAAAAATTCATCATCAGAATGGAGTTTGGATTAAACCTTTGAAAGTGAACTAGCAAATCATTACTATACACACCATTTTGATATTTTTGCTGGACAGAATGTCACTATTCCAAATAATCCAAAAACTCATCAAAGATGAACTAAATAATAAAAAAAAAACCTCATAATATTACAGCTGGGCCAACACCACCAAGGCTGAATAATATCTCTAGAACATTGAAACTCTCTTGAAAAGAGAGGGTAAAAACATCATTGATGCTCAATTATTTTCCCATTTGGTGTGGTGGATACCTAAAATGTCTTGGTTTCTAACAACTGTAAATAAAAGAGTACTCTTACTTCTGCTAAGCATAAGAATTAGTTTAAACTCATAATTTCCCCACTAATTTATAGTTTACTGTTGGACCTTAAGAAAACACACAATAAACAATGTGTTGTTTATATGTCAGTTACTGTTACAGGAAAAAATGTATAGAAGGATTAATAATTCTGAGAAACAGCAGTGCTTGAAGTTCAATGCATCAGCAGTCCTTACAAAATGTATTTTCTAAACTATTTTAATGCAATTTTTACAGTCATATGGGTGTTTTAGTATCCCAAGCACAGATTTCCATAAAGAAATTTTTAATCATCAGATGTACTTCATTTCTGTTTCATATCAGCTTTTAATATCAATGAAATTTATCTGGCTGCACTGGTAAAAGACTGGGGTGTCTCAATGAGAGTTATTAATTTGCTGTTTTTTTCCTTCTCCTTCTGGGACTGTCCAGCATCTCTGTGGTCCAAGAGATTAGGACAATTCCCCAGGGGCCCCCTGACTCTGCAGCTGGGCCTGGGCATCAGCCCCAGCCCCTGGAGAGACTGAGACTGACAGAGCCACACTCACCGAAGGACTCTCTGAATCTACCACCTCTTCAGAGCAAGAGAGGTTTCATTGTTTAATAAAATTCAATTTTTTTCATGATTGTGAATATTTTGCTTCTTGAATAAACAGTTTTTTCCACTTTTCTTTAAGGGAGGGGCAGCTGGAATTGGCTTTTCTACAGGAGACACCCTCAGAGGTTTCCTCCTAAAATTTGCCCTAAACCAGGACATCCAAAGAAGACACACAACACTTAATAAACATAATAAAATGAAATAAAGTATGACAAAACAATAAATCTTGGGTTAGTTCTTCTATGATAAATATATTCATTATTCTGAATGATTAGTGAATTGGATCATACATATAAATCTCTCATTTCTTAAGCAAAGTGTCTCCTTAGGTCCCATGTATGCTGCATTTATGGATAAGGGAAAGGGTTGTACATCTTGTCCCTCCACACTGCATCCAACCTGGTGTTTTCACAGACAGGATTTCTAGCCATAACTAAAACAAGATACATCCCAAACACAAAAGAAAACACAGAATAAGACTCCATCTATAAGCACAAATTGCAAGGAACAATAATCACCTATTCAGCAGGCACATCTTAAGGTCACTGAATTCACGAGGTAAGCAAATATTTTGAACAACGCTATCCTGTTGCATGTATCCCTCCTAGTCACCACCAACACTGGCAGGCTCCTAAGAGGTTTTAACTCATCTGCCCATCACTATTCCAAGTATTGTGGAAGTCTAATGACACTCATTCTACAATTCATTCCAATCAATACCAGCTCCTTTACATTTTGCAGGCAGCACTATTAAGTCACGGAGGAAAGGAGATGGCATCCTGCAGGTGTACATAACCTTTTGACAACAATGTACATTAAAAAAACCTGCTCAGCAATGCAATTATATTAGTGAGGTGCTGTCAATCAGAGAACATTTCTATATACACCCTGGGGGCAAGAGGAACAAGGGGTTTTGGGTACAAATTCTGGCTCCTGTTCAGGATAGCACTTTAGCAAACCCCTGAGCTAAGCACTGAGGGTCTTTAAAGCCAGTGGACCATAAGCAAATGCTTAATTACAGAATTAACTGTGTTTGGAATTGAGTCCAAACAGCTTAATCTTGCAGTAAATAAACACCATCAGCTGCCATTATATTGAGAGTTGTTAATGCTCGGTGCTGAGGTAACTGAAAAGTTTGGGTGTCCACATTCCTACTGGAATCTGTGTTTCCAGCATTAAGGAAGAGAGGCAGACCTGTGCTAAGGCTGAAGACCAGTTGTTAACAAATTTGGCGGTTTGGAATATGGCACAGTCCTTTTCTATCCCATGAAGAAAGAAAAATTAATAACCTCCAGGTTATATTTATTTTTGTATATATAGTATACATACTATTTCTTTAAACATACAGAAGGATGAAAAACTCAGACTGAAATCCAGAAAAAGAGGAAAAAATATGTCAAAACACATTTGAAAACACTGTTCTCTATGGCCAGGGTATTTTGTCTCGGGCGACTTCAGACAGCAAAGTGGATTTTAAGTGTTTTAAGTGAATTCTAATGAAAGACTCCTTTTCAGCCCTACTTTGCTTTTAGCAGCTTTATTTCCTCCTTATTAGCATTCAAGTTTATTAATTACCCATTGCATGCCTGAAAGTATTTTTGGGAAGTGACAATAGCAGCACGTTCTGTGATGGAGGGAAGACTTTGTTGGCACTTAGATACTTGAAATGTGTGAAGTGGTTTGAGGGTGAAGGAACTCGAGCCCTGGGTGAAAGTGTAAGTAGGTTTCAGAATATCTGACAGGCAGGATTTAGAGCCACAAGTGTAACAAGTGTACGCTAATGCAGTTGAATGTCAAAACAGAAAGAAGATACGTCACTCTCAAAATGGCATATTATTTTTTTTAACTGCTTAAGACTTTAAGAATGAACATTTGATTGCTCGTTAAAGCAATTATTATCATAGTTTCTTAAGCACATTGCACTGGGTCTTTGTGAGATTTCCTATCCAAGGCATTCAACTCTTTGTTTCCTGTTGAAAATAAACATTTAAAGTATTTGAAAATTGATGCAGTCTGGTGACCAAAAGTTTAAAAAAACCAAGCAGAACTTCTAATGAATACATCGTGAAAGAACTTGGAAAATGCAGGGCTTAAAGATCACAGGTCTCATCTGATGAAAAAAAATAAAATCTCAAGGATTACTGGTTATCATTTCAAACACATTTCCTTGGCTGGGAAGGAAAAGGAAGTGGCAGAAGGAAGGAAGGAAGTGGCGGAAGGAAGGAAGTGGCGGAAGGAAGTGGTGGAAGGACGGCAGGAAGGCAGGAAGGCAGGAAGGCAGGAAGGCAGGAAGGAAGGAAGGAAGGAAGTCTGATATCTTTAAGACTGAGCAAGTTGATGAGATTCTGTTATAAGAACAGATTGCACAATTGCAGGAGCCCCAGTCTCAGCCTTCAAAGCTCAAATGTTTCTTGTTGACAATTTTTGTACATTAGAGAGGCCAAAAATTTAGTGCACAAGAAATAGGCACAGAAATCCACTTTTTTATGAGTATGTAAATGGAGTATGCAGAATTACTTTTCCACAGAATTGTACTATTTGAGTAGCCCTCTGAAATTCAGTTATGGTGCTGCAGTACCTTTCCTAGTCAACGAAAGGTTACAATTTCTCAAAAAAACCGCATTCACACAGATGGCAAGGAACAAGGCATTTGCTTTTAGACTCCTAGTTTTTCAGCAATCTTAAGTACTGCAAACTTGGATTCACAAAGAGTAAGACACTCAGTTTTTCCTAATATTTCCCACGGATATAGAAAACAGGGAGTAGTATTGTTATGTTACCTGTCAAGTCCTTTGCAATGAAAGTTTAGTGTTTCCTCTATTGTACAAACTAAATGTTTTTTTTGCATTTACCTTCTTCATGAATATGCATTCTTTATTTCGTGACCTTACAGATTTTTAAGTTGCACAGAAATTAGAGGAAATTGAGAGCTATTTCCAGTCCTCTAAGCTGACATACAGCCACATGCTGAGCATGAATCCAGTGGTCTATAATATCTTCCTTACCCTTATTCTCAACAGGCCTGTATAGATCCAGCTGTAGGTAGATTTGTAGTAGCTAGGGATTTCTTGCTTATAAATTATTATTCACGTTGTTTCTTCAGTTTTTACTACATTATCATTTTTACATTGGAAAACAAATCACCATCTAATTAAGTGTAGAGATATTAGTCACCCATTCTAGCACTCTCACTGCTACACCCAGAATGACATCATCACATTATTAGTAAAAGTATTATGTGAACTCTTCAGTGTAGTTATTTGAAAGTATTAATGTTAATAAAACTTTTCTGTGTAAATGTGATATCCAGGTCTTTGCTGTTGACAAGCTGAGACATGGCAGGCCCCCAGTTTGCACCACAACACCACAGAATCCCTGTCCTCCTTGTTTCTGTGTCTCTGCTTTGATGCCTGTGAAACAGCCATGCCACAAGCATCAGCCTTTCATGAGGCTCCCAGGTATTCAACTTTGTCTTCCAGGAGCTGTTTATTATTGCTGATCTATTCACTGTTGGTAGCAGTGCTCCCTCAAGCATCCCCATCTGCCTCCCAGCCCCACACCACTCTCCACAGCCAGCCCAGACTCTGAGCACAGTGAATGGCAGTGAGGAACTGATCCATTACGAGACAGACATGGCAAAAAACTGTGCTCTCTCAGCTGCCAGGCATGCAAAGCAACTGTCACAAGAGGCTGGCCTGGCCAAATGGGTTTTCCCTTTGGTTGTAAAGGTGAGTTTTCTGTCAAAAGCAGAGACCTTTTGTGAGGTACTCCCTGAAGAGCGATGGCTCCAACCCCAGCTGCAAACAGCAAGGCATCCACACTCAGCTGGCTCTTTCACTCAGTCATACCTACAGTCTGGGCAGCTGGCGTTGAAGGAATTAAGAAAACTTGCCTGGCTACAATCTGGTCTTTTCTTTCTTTATGCCATGCACTGTACAACAACAGCAGTTTTCACAATCAGCCACCCTCAGTCACAGCTTAAACCTTTGCAGATACCAGCAAATCTTCCATTTCCCTTCCACGGGAACTGCAGCAGCCAACAAAGCTACTGAAGCTTTTTCACTTTTCCTGACACTAATTTATGAACACCACCAGAAACTGCACATGTGTATTGGAGAGGATGCTGCATCCCACTGCCTGCTCCTCATCCCACTGCCCACAGCACAGCCAGTTCCCACAGGGAGCTCTGATACCGACCAGACACACAGCAGGCAGTGGGTCAGAAATAGCAACAATTTGTTGTCTTCTTTGCCTCTGTGCACTCATTTTCTTTTCACATCTCTTAAATTCAAGGAAGGAATTGGAACTTCAGGTGACTCTGTTAAAGACTTGTTACTGTATCTCGTGATATTGATTCCGTAATGTTTCTCCAGCTCCCGCTCTGGGTAAATGAGACAGACTACACACAGCTTCCCAACACAAACCCCAAACTCTTTCAAAGCCTAGTCTTGCAATGACCATAAAACCATGATGTAGATGCTGTTCATCCACGAGAAAGCCTTACAACCCCTCTTGCTTGGAGGAACTTGTATTTTAGAACCAGGGAATAATCAAAAGTGGTGTTGCCTTGTTACTGCTCTTTTCTCTTATTTTGCTGGTACCTGGCTTTGCCTTCTATCTGACGGTACCAGCTGTAGAGAAAGTCACAGCACTTACAGGCATCTTTATTCTCCCTGGACATAAAAACATACTAATAGCTTAAAAACTCTCAGATCCCAAATAAACCTGAGCCCTTGGAGCATTCTTCTGTGCTCTTATCTTTGCCCTGTAATGTGGCTGAAATCTGCCTCAAAGCAGGTACAACCCTTCTCCATAACGACACATTCATGCTGCTTTAAAAAGTGGATTATGTGATTTTGGGAACAGGCTGGTGATGATGGGCTGGTGGGCATGGCAGCTAAGATCCTTCCCAGGGACTGCAGCTGACCCAGGCTGTGCTTCTAGGGAAGTTAGCTCTGCTAAAACTGCACATCAAGAAATGGAAAGTAATGAAAGCATATTAAAAAAAATGAGGAAAAGGTGGCATCAGCGCCAATTCAGGTTCTCCACAATGGCGGCCTCAGTTAACAATCCCACAAAGGTCACATACAGAGATATAGGACTTGTCAGCCCACAAACCAGGTTTGAGATGCCTGGGGATGCCTAAAATCCCACATTTGAACCCCAGCAGGGCTGCCTCATTCCTTCAGATCTCTAGGCAAATCAAATTGCAGAGGGTGTGCCTTAGGGCTTGGGGTCTCATCTCATCCCTTTGGCCCTGCGTGCTCTAACTGATTCCTTTTCTCCTGGGTAATTCAAATGAAGATGGAGAAATTGTTAAAAGATGAGATGGATGGGGAGAATACATATATTATTACCAAATTATATTTTGCAGTAAAGAAAAGAGATTAGTAAATCTGAAGGTTTTATGCATCTTTAAAGCCAACCCTGGTGTCCTCCAGAAGCCAACAGCAGTCTTTTAAACACAGTTACAATACACCTATATATCACCTCTCTGTTGCTTCATCTGAATTGTTAATGTCACAATGAAGAAAACAGTCTTACTTCCTAGGTAATTACTGCGTATCTATTAAAATGAATGAAGTCTCTATTGAAAAGGCTTGTTTGTTCCATATCCATCCTGCTAATGTGTATCTTTTCCTTCATTATATCTGGTAAACTGTCAAGCCTGCTATGTTGGGGGAATCAATAATTAAAGAGCTTTACAGTAATTACTCCAATAACACACATTCTTGCCACTTAAAATACAAATTAAATCCACTAAATTAAAATTTACACTGTCAACAGACAAAGATGGGTATGTCACGCGCTAGCCCTCGAAGAGTTTCCACACTGCTCAGAAAGTCATTACATTGAGCAACAAGTCTCCTGCAGAATATTTCACAGAGTATTTTATTTGCTCATTGGTGTTTATCGTCTGTGTGTTTCAAGATATGAGCTGTGAGTCAATAACAGAACAGAACCACAGGAAGGAAGGAAAAGACCATGCTTTTCTCATACAGCACAAACAAATTAGTGTCATTTGCAAGTAATTTCAGTGTAACTGACTTCCTGCATCTGATCTGGTACTTACAGCAAATGCCTACGGGGACACATATACAATATGAATACAATTTTAAATATATCCTACAAATAAACACTTTCATGTATTTATTTATAAGTGTATATTCACTGTTTTGATAACACGCATGTTCAGATGCACAAGAAACCAGGAATTTTTCTTATTGCAGGAGGGTTCTTTTAAAATGACCAGAATACAGGTAATTTCATTATTTTATAATCTAAAAATTAATATTTTGGAGTATTTTAATAAAAAACCTCAATGCATACAGACAATTGTAGATGGAGACATGCAGGCATGTCCCAAATTACACTAAATGCTTAAATTGCAATAGCTGACTTCACATTATTAATCCTCTAATTACAGAGGAGACTGATAATAAATTTTTAATAACATGGGTTCATGGATATGAGAGTTGCACAGCTAAAATAAGAGAGCCTGTCCTCTAACATCCACCCCAACTGCTTCCCTACTCCTGAGTTGCTTTCACCCTGACACAACTTCATGGTAAAATTGATTTGGGATCAGAAGGGCTTCATAATTGCCATTCACCATTTCCCCAGGGTTGGAGTAAGGATGGAATGACCGCCCCTGGAAGTGATCAAAAGGAATGTGGATATGGAATTCGGGGATATGGTTTAGTGGTGCTGGGTTAATGACTGCACTCAATGATCTCAGAGATCTTTTCTACCCTTAAGGATTCTATGAAGGTGGGGCAGGAGCCAGAAGTAAGTGTCAAACTCCTGCTTTGCTGGGTGGCAGAGAAAGAAATCATGACCTGACAGTCATAAAACTGAGATATCTGGAAGTCTTGCTGAAGGACCAGCTCCAGCGTTGTGTTTTCCTTTAGGTTAAATTCTCTATCAAGGCAGTAATTTCAATGGCCTAGGCATATCTGTTGAGGTAGGTTTTTACTTTAAAATCACCAACATTTTCATCTTACCTATCTCAGGCAAAACAGGTTGTTTTTTTTCTAGCAGGGGAAAAAAAAAGCAATCTTAAACCCCATCTGAAGTCATGGCATAGGCAAAAATCCTGAAATTACTTTTAAAAAAGAATATGATGACATATTCTGACAGGAATATGACATATTCAAACCTAGTCTCATTGTTGGTATCACTTCTTCATAGTTTGTAATAGGTGTCTGTGCCCCACAGATGGAATTAACCAGCAAATCCCAATTTCCCAATATACTGCACTGCAGTATATATTAACATGATCATGATTTTCCTATTATCACATACACAGAACAATTTTCTTTACTGGACATCCTTAGCCAGGCTTGAGTGATGTAGCAGTGACTTCAAGGTCCCTGTTTGAAGTCATTTTCCTCTCTGGGAAGCTTTTGTGACGTGCTCCGACAATGAACTGGAGATCAGGGCCTACAGAGTTATTTAGGCTTTTCTCTCATTTATGGAAAAGATGAGATTCTCTCTTATTTTTTTATTCAGCTAAGCCACTGATATTCAATCTTTGCCGAGATAATCACTTGACATTTCACAAAATATCACAGTATTCTTCCTTACAAAATAAGCCTTGCTTATGCCTTGGGTAAAGGAAATTGATGTACCAGACCAATGTCACTGAAAGACTAAAACCTTCAGCCATGCACCTTTTTAGGAGGCAACCCCAACTCCTTCCAGTCTTATTGGCATGACTCCTGATCTTATTGACTGAACTTTCACCACTGATGACTGAGTTAATTTCAAGGCCACTGGTTTACACAGGCACATATATGATTATTTTAGATGTTGACATGAAAAAGCTTTAGATGAGATGGAGTGGGACACAGAGGGAGCAGGCAGAACTGCTGTCTTGTCAACGAGCCATTGAACAGTTTGTGTTGAAACAGATCTTCAAGACCATCTCATTCCAACCCCCTTGCCATGGACAAGGACACATTCCATTAGACCAGGTTGCTCAGAGCTCCATCCAGCCTGGCCTTGAACATTTCCAGGGATGGGGGAATCCACGACTTCTGTGAGCAACCTATGCCAATGCATCACCACCCTCCCAACAAGGAATTTCTTTCTAATACCCAAACCAAAACTACTCTCTTTCAGTTTGAAGCCATCTTGTCTCTACCTCTACCTTGGCTATTCTGTGTGTTTCCATTTCCACTCTGTGTTGGGCTGCTGCTCACACTTAAAAAGTGTGTTTGACAGCGGGGAAGTGATTCCAGGGAAGAGCCTGAGCATGATCTCTGCTGTCACTGAACCTGATGGCAGCACTCTGCATTAGGGTGAGTGAACTTGAGATGAGGGCATTCCACATGCTCAATATACTTTCAATATCACACAGGTCAGGAAAGGCTAAGAGTGGGGAAGAGACCGGAGAGGGAGTAAAGTGTAATCACAGGAAGAAAGGGAAAAAAAAACCCCCATCAGCTGTGAAAAAAGCTGCATCCACTGATGCTTAACATAGCTATCACACACAGCCCTACTCCTGTATTTTTTATAATACATATACATTTTTGCTTTGTGTGCTTCTATTTATATTTAAAAAGACCTTTTATTCACCCTCTCTGCACCCAAATAATAAAAATAAAAAAATCAGAAAGCAAGCCCCTCTGGGACACTCTGAGCTAACACTTACAGATTTCTGATGGCAGCATAAAGAGACCAGCATCATCATGGTCTCTTGACCTACATGGGAAGCACTGCTATTGCGCTGAGGCAGCATAGAAAAAGAGATAAAATGCTTTCCCTTGAAACAGCTGTGAAATAATGCAGACTCTGCTGTGTGCTAAGTGTACAGCTACTGCTGCTCTGGCAACTACGCTGGAGTGCTTTTTCCCCATGCATTGCCTCAGGAAATAAAAACTCAAAACTCCAAGAAAACACTTGAAATAGAGCTGAAGTTGATTTTTTTCTGCCTTTTCAGTTTTGATGCTAGATACGTATTTGACATCTCCTTGACTACATCTGTGTTACTCTAATTCATTATTCTCACCCAGATTTTAAACTGGGTGAATATTATTAATTAAGTGGATATGGCAGCAGCTTCTGAACTGATGCCCTGCTTGTATTACATCTGGGAAACAGGATTGTATGGGCCTTCAAAAATTATAAACAGTGTGTGAGATCTGTAAGTTATGAATTATCCTTGCCTACTAAATTAACAACAGAAAAATGAAGTGTACACTTTTCATCATATTCATCCAAAACTCTAAAAAGAAGAAGAAGAAAAAAAAGTCTCCCAAGCTGCCATTAGTAGCATGATTTTCAAAACAAAGCCACACTTTCTGAAAGTCTGATATTTCTGTCACATCAAGCTGCTTGTAAGCTATCTGTCATTTTGGGTCATGCTCTCCCCAGACTGGAATCTCCACATGGTCATAACTTTAGGATGGTGAGAAACCAATTTTAATAGTTTTAAGTTAATATTTCTGGCAGAAACAGGTAAAGACAACAATTGTATCTCATTAGCTCATTACTACAGAGCTGGGAATGAACATATGTTTGCCAGCCCATTTCCCCACTTTGTACTGAACTGTCATTGAATGCTGGAGACAACAGTGCACCTCCTCTTTTTGGCTGAAAAGAACTTTTTCTAGCAGTTTCTAAAAATACTTTGAAAGCTATACCAAAAATGAATATGCCTTGAAATATGGAGCATAGTAGTGAATGTGAAACTTCTTATAAAAAAGATATTTCCAGATTTTCTGTGAATTTATTTAGGGTATGGACTTTCCTGGTGCCAAACCAAACACTAAATATAAATATTTATTAAACATTATGATGCTGCTGCAAGACATAACAAATACAAATACCTGACACGACATGCTCCCAGTTTTTATTTTGGTAAAGAAAACATTAATTTTTTAATTACACCATGTTGCTTAGTTGCATAAAAAGAGAAAAGAATAATGGGTGCTCGCAGAGGCACACCAAATTTATACATTTTCAGATCCTGAGTTGCTGGTTGGGGCAGGTTCCAAATAAAGAGGATTTGTGGGGTGATAGCCTCCCAAGCCACAACATACAGCTGTAAAGACCAATGAAACAAGTTATTTGTTCAAGCCAGTTCTTAGAAATAATGGTTATAAAAAATACAACCTTGCTTTTTTATATTATTAAGTGGTCCCTTCAAGCAATGAGATGAAGCTGTAATTTTTGTTAATTAAGATATCATTATTACCCTATGCATATTGCTCAAAGGAGCTTGAGAATGTTAAAGTCTTTGAAAAGAATCCCTTTCTCCTTCTGCCTACTTATTTTTTGTATCTGCCCACAGCCATTTTACATCACCAGTAAACACCTAGGATTCATTTAGCCCTAGTGAGCAGCAGGCTTACACTGACTGTCCCATTTTTATAGTTAGGTGAATATTTGGGTAATAGAGTTTGTCTGAAGCCAAATTAGAAATCAAATAAATGATAATATGACATGCAATCATTTTCAGTGTCTGATAGCTTAATAGAAAGGACCCATTTTAATGCTATGCCAACTCCATAATCCCACAGAATTAAATATATTGAAATTCATACCTCCTCTATTATATTTAGTTAGTAACTTACTAATATTATTCATCTGTTCCAGTATTTTCCTAAAATCCTCCACTTGGAACTGGATAATATTCTATGACTGAAAAACCAGCAAAAATAAAATGAGCAGCTGTTAACCTCAGCAATCACAGACCACATGCAATTATAAATGCATAAAGCACTCATTTTTCAAAAACTGCGGTTTTTTTCTTCTCCATTTGTTGAAATCCAAGTTTGGATACACCAAGATGTTGCCAATTAATCTAACACACACAGCAGAATGATCACTTAGCTCTAGGCAAATTGTTCATATTTCACATTACATCCCTGTTCATATTTACTTTACAGCTTTACATTTGAACATAGCCAATAGCCTCCTTGGTAGTGTTAACTGCTCTGATATTTATAAATCCAGATCAAACAGAACTGCAGTGAGAATCCACAGAACCACTGAAACACCCCCAGGCTTTACATATCTACTATCAAACCTCTGCCAAGAATGTTACTTCCCAATGTTGATTATTGAAGGATTATCCTTTGTCATAGTCATGCAAGTCATTCTGAAATAACTACTTGCCTCTCATTTTAAAGAGTGATTACAAAAAAAATTGCTGATGAGAAACTGAAATAGAAGATGGAAAGTGGGTCCACAAAAGAGGAAGGGGAAGGAAGATCTGTCAGGATAGCAGCCGGGAGAAGGGGGCTGGCCTTTCTCTGAATAAAAGGGTAAGCCCTCCATGGGTAAATATAAACTGGGAGAGGAGAAAGCCACCTTAGACAGACTGGTGTCATTAAGAATGGATTAAAAACACGAGGCTGGAGAACAAGATTAGGGTTCCATCTGGGTACAAAGACCATGAAGAGAGTTGGGAGCCTCACTAGTAAAGACTTGGCTTCATCAGGCATCAGGAAAAACAACAGAACAGGAATCATTAGGGGACATCAAAAATGGCCAGGTTAGGGAACTGGGCAGTTTCTCTTACAGAATGCCTGGAGGAGGAGTCATTGTGGCATTTTCCCTGCTGACTTCCAGCAAGCATCCCTGAGAGGCTCCATGGTGCCCCAGGGACAGCAACTTCTGCCACCAGCTCCTCTCTCAGCCAAGGACAGAGGGCCCTGGTGAGTAAGAAAAGACATCAAGAAGATGCCTCATCACAATTTCCTCCTTTAAAATCATAGGCAGCTGTAATTCAAGACCTACACAAAAGAACATCAGGAAGGCTGTCACTGCTAAGAAGTTAAGAAACACATTAAGTAAATGGCGCATAAAACTTCCCTCCTCCATACGTAGCTGTTGTGGCAACTCAGCCACATAAGGCAATAGGACTCATATTGGAAAAACACTTACAAAATTACCTTTTCTTAATTTTTGACTGTTTTGCATCCAGAACAAATTGCTTCTTTAAACACTTAGTGCCACTTTTATGCTCTTTACTAGGGGTCTTCTGAATGCCACAATTACAGTGAGGCATGTGCAACATCACATTCTTTGTATCTGCTCTCAGAGGATCAGTATTGAATTGAATCTCCTTATGATCATCAACCTTTTTGTTCAATATATGTTATCTTTTCTAATATGAACTTACCTGTATGTTTCGTAGAACAAAATTCTTTGAGGCAGACACTAACGCTTTTGTCTCCTTGACTAAATGCTTGGAATGAGCTGGTTTGAAAGCTGTCACCATGACATAAAACACTTCATCTGCCTCTTCCTTCACTGCAAGTGGGAAATATTATTTCATAAACAAACTAGTTCTGGGCTGATGTTGCCAACAATTAAAAAAAAAAAAAAGCCACAAAGCCAAAAGGTAGTATTTTCAAAACATACCTTTTAAGCATCCCATAAGGTCTAACCATATGCACAATGCCACATAAAAACAAATGGGAGTATTTCCACACTACAAATTAAGTAGCTGGTGGAAGCAGAGGAGAAACAGTGGCAGAACAGTTATGGCATCTTTCTAGAAGTGCAGAGGGTTTCTCCAGACCCTTAGCAAAAATTCTCCCTACCGACACAGCTGTAATGGGCACACATATCCATGGCCTCACAGAAATTGTAGCTTAACCCTGTGAGATGATCTAATGGCCCCTCAGAGGCTTTGACCTTGATCATCAAAGCATTCAGGGACCATTTACTTTTCAGGTGGCCCTCATCCTCAAATAAGGAAAATAACTTTATACCCATTCAATGCTTCTCTGAAAGTAACTGCTTTGTAGGTTTGCTCCACTTTTTGTGAAACAAATTCTCCTGAGAGAGGAGTCAACCCAAAGCAGCCACGGAGCACTGACCACTTCAGCACCTTAGGGGACGAACTGCTCATCATCTCCTGATCTCATTCTTTGTTCTCTGAACTCCCAAACCAGAATAGAGCAGCACTGGCACTTCAGGGTATTCCCTTTTATTTTTTTTCCAGCACACTATTAAAATGAGGCTAAGGCATACAGAGCCACCTGAAAGAAAGTGATGATCAGTGAATTTTCAGTTATCATCAGTGAATTTTCTAACACAAAGCCTTTTTCCCCAGAGAAAAGGAACAAAGGAAGAACATAAACACTACCAAATAGTACATATTACCATTAATTTTTCCAGCCTTAATGACTCTATGATTTTATTCTTTCTCAGAACTCAGATGGATCTTTAACCAGAGCATCTGAAATGGCAAATCACAGCTGATCTTTTAGAGTATTCTTCCTACCTTTGACCTCCTGCTTATCAATATCTGCCTGCCTGCAACTGCATAGAAACAGCTAAAAAAGCCAGTAATATCTTGATCCTGCTTTACTCAAATGACTCCTGCAATTGAAAGGAAAGTCAGAAGCAGATGAAAACCTATTTTCACTAATGCAATAACAATAATTCCATAAACATAATAACAATTTCCTGCCTCACTCTTAATTTTATTTTCTCTCCATTATGTTCATTTAGGAAGATAATGATACCATTTGTTATTCTGTCTAATATTTGTTAAGCATCCAGGCTAAGAGCAAGACAAATGAGACTGTTGGCATTTAGACAAAAAGGCAGATACTGTGGGATATAATTTGGGCAAATTATTAGGTGAGTATGTACCTGTAATTGGTACTTAGTTCTGCAGGTTTATTACAAATATGGTACACTTTAAATAGGTCCACAATGTGCTTCCAGCTATTACTTAAGAGAGTAAATACTACTCAGGCACGTTCAACAGGATTCAGGGCAAATTCTCAAAGATGAGAGCTTGCAGAAGCCAGTGCTACATGAGTTGGGATTGATCAATATGTACAGTGTAATTTATGGGGTTTTTTTTTATTTGTTTGTTTGTTTTGTTTTTTATTGTGTTTGTTTAGTTGGGGTTTGTTTGTTTGTTTTAACTTTAGTTCTTCAAATTAAATTGATCTCTAATTTCATTTGTAGCAAGTGGAGAAAAACCATTAAATCAGCACGCTTTCAAATAAATCCTGATTATGTACAAGTGCAAATGCATCAACAGGGCTTGGACATGCAATTAGATAGCTAATTATTATTGAAAAAAAGACTACTCCAGATTGCTATACACACTGTCAGGCTCTGCATTCACAAAATATAGTATCATCTGAAGTGGCTGGGGTAGAAGCTTCTGCTATTTTTCTTGGGATGGATGGAGTCACCAAGGGAATTGATAAGAGCCTGCTACAGTAGGAGGTGCTGATGTGTCATCTCCCCTTTCCTGGCAGGACCTTACAAGAGAAATGGCAGGAATGGGAGGTTGGTTAGATACATTCCCAAGTTGTGGCTTTCTCCTGGGTGCTGACAGCTGAACCTGGGCTCCCATGGGAGCAACAGAAAGATCACAAGAACTGGGCAAGGAGAACATTTACCTATTCCACCATTTCAGTATTCTCTTAGCTGAGGGATTTTGAATGAGGAGTTTCACCAAAATGAATGTATTTTTATAGTTCTGCTTGCCTGCAAAGAAACTTCTCCATGAAATCTTTCCTGTGTAAGTCTTATTCAAGTCTGTCCATAATCCTTTGAAAGCCTGATGTCTCCTACAAACACATGGCCTGATTCAGAGGCACCACTCCAACAACCACCCAACAGGAGCAGAGGTGGGAGAAAGGGAAAACCAAAGTGCTCCAGTAAAAGTTTCCATCCCTAAGCTGCTAAAGGAGCATAGAACTCACACAAAGAAAATAAAGAAACCTTCTCTGCACAAGCCATCAATCGGCAGAATCTGATTAGACCAAGACCATGATAAAACCAGATTGGCCCAAAAAAAGATCTGGAAGAAGCAGCAACTTGCTAATGATATACCTCATGAGCTTCTCACTTGCTGATGTGAAGGAGATCTTAATCCTCCTAGAAAAATCACCAGAGTTTAATAAAAAGCTGTGTTTATATTTTTTTAAAGCATTTTCCTGTTGATAATGTCTCCATGTTTCCAGATGTTTTGGAGGCTTTTATATATCATGGCTCTGGTAGCAATTAAGAGAATGCAACATGAATCTGTCTGACATAAGTATTTTTTGTACCAGGATTTTGCCACGTAATATTTCCAGCTACATTCTTTTTGATATGCTATTTCTGCCTTCAGAAATGCAAAACAAATCTGTCATTTACCTTTTTTCCCACTGTACCAAGCACACAAAAAGAATAAAAAGACTGAAAGTATTTTACAGCATTCCTTACTCCCTTTGCCTACAAGGAGCTCAAACAGTTTTCCAGAAGAGTCTATGAATTGAGCATCATATGAAATGCAGATGGCAGCACTGCTCAGCATGCATTCATCCACACCAGCCAACTTCCCTGCTGGACCACTCCATTAAATGGTGAGAGATTGATTCAACTGATGGATTCAGCTCATTCCTAGAGTTACACATTAAAAATGGCAATAATAGTAGAAAGCACGAGCAGAGATGGGGGTAGGAGAAGATAGGAGCCAGATGAGCCTTGGTTTAAGAATAAATTTAGCCTAGCAATCTTAGGCAGCTGTGACACGATGGGATTTGTCACAAATACTTTTAAATCTCATATGACCAATGTGAGTGCACTCAGAAGAGAGAAAGGCAAACATTGTCACAAAGCCTAGGTGACACTCCATGTGCCTGACTCTGCTTTTGCCCTTTGGGATTTTTTTAAAAAGCACTTGCTGGAATTTCTTCACAAATATAAACCTCTCACAACTCACCTGCCTTTTTGCCTTTTTAAGGCTGTACTTTGAAGCAGGTGCTCAAAACAAGTAATATCCAGCTATGTGAGCAGCCCTGTTGTAAGCAAGGACACCATACCTAAGGTGAAGCTGACCACAGGGATGAAAGGACTGAAACATTTTCTCTTTAATCAGCACTTCCTTTTTATTTTATTTTATTTTTTTCCAGGTATACAGTACCATGGTTACTCTAGCTACAGACTGAGATACTTTTCCTCTCAACAGCTCCTTCTGTTTCCCCTTTTTTCTCACTTACATACTTCCACATTATTTCTGTTTTCATGAAGTTTAACTTGGTCATACGGCTAACTTCTGTTCTTATTCCAATATTCTGGGAACTTGTATGATTTTTAATTTTTCAACAATGGAACAAAGTCAAGCCATACCAATTGCAGACATCAAAAACATTGACTGGGAAAATGCTTATAGTCAGGAGCCACAAGATAAAAAACCCTCAAGTTGCTTAAACATTGTACAGACTGGATATATACGTAGAATACCCAGTGTCCTGTTCCTGCTGGTACCTTTGACTGTTTAGGCAACATCCATTTCAAGAATACCTTAACTGGCAGAGCAGCCCTCTCTCATTTAGTAGATTCAATCAATGCTTGTCAGAAGGCAGAAATCACAGCTAAAGGATGCCATTTACAGTACATTTCTCCCATGACTGTAATGTTTTTATCACTTACAATCTTCTGGACAAGATTCCATATCTTGCTCAATGTATCATGAAAAGGGAAGACAAACATGAGGCAGCAGCAACAGCTTTGTCACATCTTTACTGAACTCATTAATCAACATTTGTACTGGTAGTGAACCAAAAAACCAGGCTGGGACAGCAAAAAACCCAGAACAGTGCCTGCAGCCATGGGCCTTTTTTCCCTCCAACACAAATAATTTGCCTGTATTTCATATTGCTAGAAGTTACATCCATTATTCAATTATTCAAAATACTTCAGCATAATTCATATTTCACGAGCCAAGAGTAAAACCAGGTTAATTGGTTTGTGTCAGATTATAAATCTAATCTGGCTATTTAAAGCATTCAGGTCAGATTAGCAGTATTTTATTATTTTCTCAGAAAAATCTATTATATTGAAAAGGTTTCATCATGTACAGTTGAAAAGTATGGGAAAACTGTCATTAAATGAATAAAAACACTTTCAAATAATAAGACACATCCAGCCTCTGTTGCAGGAGGAAAGAAAGATATATAACCAAAAGTAATATAAGTGTTTCACACATCTCTTTTCCTACAAAACAAAAACAAAACAAAACAAACCTAAAAATATCTGTGAAACACTAGTTTATAACAGAAAACATTCATTTTCAGAGTGCTTTGGGTTTATATATATTTCTGGCTGGGAAAGTAGATAATCTGAACTAATTTTCTTTCCCTGCACATTCTGTACGTTGAATTGAGGAGGAAGGAGATGTGGTAGATTTTTGCAGTGAGAAACATCAGCTTGAGGAATTCCCTTTGATGTGTTCATCTGACACGTTATTGACAACATTAACTAATGACTATTCATTACATCAAGCGAACATCTTTACAGCTTGTTCCCTGGTCTGCTGAAAAGAGCAACAACAAAGCCATTATGAAGCATCTGAAAATCCTGCAAGGATATCCTGTGGCAGGATGTTCTGGTGCATATGGATGAGATAACCCAGAGGACAGATGCCTGACAGGGGGGTTATCTCCGTTGTCAAGAGGGAGAGACCCCCAGCTAAGAATAAACATCTTTGACTGTAGAGTGAGATGTAGAGAAAGATAAAAATTAGATAAAATTGACTGAAATACACAATAAAAGCTACACAAATTTTCACAGAGACAGAAGCCCCCCCCCACACTCTCTGGAAATGTGCAGGGCTTCTCCCACGAAGATTGGAAGCATCTCTGTGGATACTCCTCTGGAAATTGAGAGGAAAGTCCATATGTATGCCCCATCAGAAACTGGATGGTAAGATACACTGAATCCTAATCTATATTTCTTCACTAGGTGTGAAAATATAGATATCTCACTCGTGCACTGAATTGTTTATCTACTAGTAGTGTTTCTTTTGTTTATCCTGTGTAGTAAGTAATCTGTTAAAGTCTTATGTCTGTTTTCCTTGGTCTAGTCAACAAATAATTGATGTTGTAAGAGACCTAATCAGCCATTATTAAGAACCGAAAAGCGAAAGTGGATTTTGGGATGCTGGCCACTTCAATAAAGTTACTGCCTACTGCCAGAAGACTGGGCAGAGACAGGGACTTGCCCAAACACTCCCCTCTCAATTTGTGACATACCCTTTCTGGAAAGCCCCAAATAATCTTGTCTTCCCAGGTGGTCTCCTAATTTCACACAGGGAAACGCCCTGATTCTAGGAGGACTTAAACACTGTATCAGTCAATGAAATTTCATCTGCAGGCTCAAAACTGAGAACTCGTTTTGCAAAACTATTAAAACTCCATCATATTTAGTCTGCAAAGATTGCTCTTCTTGTTACCATGTTATATCTTCAATTTCCATGGCAAAAAGGCAAACGATACATAAAGGGGGCAATGGATTTAGGTCATAAATTCCAAGGATGCTACCTGGCTGTAAAATGCAGAGCTGGATACTGCTTTTCACTGAGTGTGCACAGTGGCTGTGGTTTGTTTCCTTTGACCTCCCCTTTCCAACTTCAGCTCAGCTCTGCTTTGCCCTTTTTTTGCAGCTGATTTCTTGCTTACCTATTACATTGCCTGTGTCCTCTGCACTAAGATTGTAGAAGCCAAAAAAGAGAATTTTACAGAAATTGTCTTCAACTTTTTCTTGCAAGGATGAGAACTCCCTATTCACTCTGCATAAAGACTGTGAGTGCTCAGTCTGTCTTTGAGGAACTAGGAAAGACTTCGAATTTTCACAAGAAAAGATGAGATTCTCATTACTGCTGTGAACCTTATTCAAACTCAGATTTAGATAAGCAATTAATAATAATTTAATAATAAATTGCTATTAATAATAAATAAATATAGCAATTATTTTAATCGACTTTTCTACTCGCACCTAAGGCAAAACTCACTGGATCACTGACAACCCTCAGTATCCTCATCTCTTAAGCAACTTTCACTGACTTATTTGTTCACCTCATCAGAAGTCTCAGGGAACATGATTCATTACTATTTCATCAACGGTACCAGAGTTTCTATCATCCTCATAGACCAGGTACACCAAATAATAAGTTCACATCAAAGGCCATGAGGGAACAGCTATTCCCAAACAGAATCGTCCACCATCACTTACGTTGTTAATTGGCGTAAATGAAAACAAGACCAAGTGCTTGAGGTACAGCCACTCTTTCAGAAAGGAAAGAAAAGGAGGATCTTGTCATCCTTGCATTTTGGGGATGCCAGATTAAAAGCTGGCAAGCACCCAGCAATAGTCAACTCCACACCCTATGTTTGTTGAAAGTAAATGATTGGCCTGCAGACATGACACACCAAAATCAGTAAGTTCACCTGTAGGGATTCTGTAATTTACCCTGCTGCAGGACTGAGAGTACAGGGCAGCTGGTTATCCACAAAGGGTATGATTACCCAGCATGGAAAGGAATTTAATGACCTTGCAATGCCCTGTCTTTGATAACCACTTGCTACGTGTGATCTGCAGTACAAGGCTGCATGCCACACTGCGGAGTTAATAAACAGTTTCTCCAGGAAATCTCTTTCAGAGCACCAAGTGACTACACATTTCTACATGTACAGTTGACAGAGGTCAGTAACTGTCACATAACAGTAAATTCTCAGGTGGTATTCAAAAATGATGGACCCATCTGTAAAATCATTCTTTCATCAATTTAAGCGTTTGACAGCATCCAGCAGATTTAACTTTCACCTAAGCAGAGATACAGAAACTTGCCCCATTTTCAGCAGTCTGAAATCTGAAGGTGAACACAGATTAATTATCTCTTTTCTTAAGCCATTGCCATTTTTAAGATAGAGTTTCAGCCCTCTAGCAGATACCTATAAAGTAAGGATTAAATAAACTCAGAACTGAGTAGATGCCTTATTTAAGATCAAAAGATAGGCAGGTGCCAAAATTCATCTTTGATAACACACCATCCATCAGTTTTGATTCTCCTCCTAAAGTTTACATTTTTCTTTCCAGTGCTACAGTAATGACATTTCACACAACAGCCCATGCTACACTTTATATTCTCCTATAAATGTGATTTTCATTCTTGTTTCTAAGTTTGTATCCAAGCTTGTCAAGCTTTGCATTTTTGACAAAGTAAATAATATGGAAATATAACTGGTAAAATTGCATTATTTCCTATTTTAGACTCCCCAGTGATTACTAGCAAAAGTCTCTGTATACCCCATAAAGAAGCATAATGCTTCCATGTACAAACTTTCCTCCTAACGGCTTATTCTTTCAGAATAAGATTACCTCATTAGCATGGTGGAATGAGTTTGGGTAAATGAATGGTACCTATATTGTCAGTAAAGCTGAAATGCTATTGCATACATACTTCTCTAGGGAGATTCAAGTAAGATTTAAATCAATTCACTGCACATTTTTTATCATACAAGAAGGGGAAGAAATCTGGTACATCTGGTGTGAGCTGACCTTCCCTAAGGACACAAAACTATTGATCCTGTTTTCTCCAGCATCTGCTAGATGTCATAGTAAATGCAATTAAATATGTGGTATTCTGTAATTCCCATTTGTCATGCTTTCTTGCAGGTAGAAAGAACCCTTCCAAATTCTAATATTTTACCCTTATATTATGTGAGCCCATTGTCAAATAACAACAGCTGGACCTTGATAATATGAGGAAAGTTCACTTTACATTCCCTTCTGAACTCAGACCTGTTACGTTTCTCTAATGAACAAGTGACAAGTTCCTCTCTTCTTCATCATCTTATTTCTTTATAGTGTATGTGGCACCACCTATTACATATGTAACATCACAACACATCAATTTAAATAAACAAAGCACTTTAAACCCAGAGAAATGGTAGTTATTAATACGCTGGAAGAATACCTGCATTCACTAATATTCCATATGGTGCTTTTCTGGATTTAAAATAGACTTGGTATCACAGATCCAAATGATTTTAAATGCAAACTTTGCTTCACTAACCAATTCAATGATGTGTGCATTAACAGATAACAGCTGGCCTTTTATCTGTCTTCCAAACAGAGATCATGCACCAGATAACTTCCTCAATATTAGCCAACAATATCACACTGAGCTTTCTATTTTTTTTGCACAGATGAAAGACTGAGACCTGTGCTATATATCCATGGTATTCAGAGACCATGACCTCCACTCATTCATGTATCTCACTCACTTCTTAATATTTGGTGTCCATACAGTCCTGAATGGACTGAAAATCAGCCTACACTTTTCCTGTACCAGCCACTTCATCACAAATTAATAAGAAAGATTTTTATTAAAATGTCTGATTTTATTTTTTTGAAGGGGGTGCAATTTTGAAGTTATTCACATAACAGTAGAAAATCAAGTCAGTAGGAGGGAGCTTTAGAAGAATCAGTCTGGTCAGTTTTTGAAAGAGTTGTTAGTCATTGCGAAGAACTACAGCTCAGAAAAATGTTTCAAATTTAAAAACTAAGTTTTTTGTCCTTGTAACTCATATATCCCTTGCATGAGGGTTTTAGCAATATATTCATTGATTCTGACTGAAGCAATTACAAAGCCATTGCTTTTACAGGTGACTTGCTTAAGATTTTGACTAAAAACACGTCAAACAACTCCTCCTGCAAGCCCCCAGCCTCAGGAACTTCTTTACAGAAGGTCTGTTCTTTGGTACCACCATGCACCACAGCATTATAAGCCAAAAAACAAACTCCACATTGCTAAATCAAAGCAACCCACCTCTGAAATTTCATCAGGAGCATCAATCTGCATTTCTAGGAGCACTGGAATAAAGGTGAAAAAGCCTGGCGCATAAGAAATCTTCAAAAAGGCACTGACTTGCTCTAGGGCAACTTTCAGGTAAAACATCGATACTCTTTCATAGCAAGAGCTGTTATTCACAACAGTTTTGCTCAACTTCAGGGTGAACTTTCAGACAGATTTACCCATAGAGAAAAATTTATAGATTTACCTCTAGAGAAAAAGAGTTAGACTCCGACAGAAAAACTCCAGTTTCCAGCCATGCTGGATTTTAAGATGCACCTTTCCTTCATATTTTAATAGGACCTCAGATAGATTTAATAACTCTCAGGCAGACTGCTGAATGACTGCACGTGAAGTACAGCACCACACAATAGGAATAAAGCTCTGACACTAAGCAATCTGTGATGTAAAAACTCTCAGACTTTGCAGGTTTTTACCAAATCTTCAGACTAAATTACTTTGTTCATCAGAGCTGCAGAGAGATTAATATGGCCTTAGAGCCCTGGAGCCAACTTAATTGGGTACTACAATCTGTGCTGGCTAGTTAAGTGGTTTTTGGTAGATCTTTTTCTTTTCCCATCCCTTTCAGAGGCTCAGACCACTATAGGAACCTGAGCAGAATGACTACGTCTGTCAATCCAAAGTGCAGAAAGCCACTGCATTTCTTCTGATGGACATGAAAACCAGAATTCATCATTATTAGGAAGAAATTCTTTACTATGAGGGTGGTGAGGCACTGGCACAGGTTGCCCAGAGAAGCTGAGGATGCCTCATCCCTGGAAGTGTTCAAGGCCAGGTGGGATGGGGCTCTGAGTAACCTGGTTTAGTGGAAGGTGTCCCTACACATGGCAGAAGGGTTGAAACCAACTGAACTTTAAGATCCCTTCCAACCCAAACCATTCTATGATTGTATTTGAGAAAACATCTCCATCAACTGAATTGAGACTTATCCCATTTTCCATTATTTTTGGGACAAAGACACAAAAGAAGTTGTGTAAAATTACTCCTTTTGAAGAAGGGTTGCACGTAAATACTTCTGGTGCAGGGGCAGCTGATTTTATCCATCCAAGGAGACCGATGCAACAACCATACATCTAATACATGTGCTAGAACTAAGTTTCTCATCTGAAGAAACATCCTCTTCCCTTTTGCAGCAAAAAAGTTTGAGAATTTGGCACATTTGGAGCACACATTGGAGCAACTTCTTGCTAGTCACATGAGATGCAAACTGAACATGATGGAGTAGTTCCGTAACCCAAGACAGCTCTTAAATGTGTGCTTTACTCCCCAGCAGCAATCCAAGCAGTTCAGTTCAGTGAGCTAACACTTCACTAGGAAACCACATCTATTTCAAAGCATGCAAAAATACTGAAAGTGCCTTCGTGAATCTGTGTTTTGCTTTGCAAGGAGTCGGGGTGTTTTTCCCTTTGCTGATTTTGCAGCTCAGAAGAAAAGCCTCTTAGCTGAATGTGAAGGCCAGCAACTTTGCATGTAGAAAACCACAATGCCCTCTCTGCTGCTCAAAATGAGTAAGTGAAAAGACTGGAAAAGGATAGTTTGGTATGAAACAACAAGGTTTTATTCTCAATCACCAAGCTGAGCTTTTGACAGAAGAGGGAAAGGGTAGACTAGCAGCCCCAAAGTGAGAAACAAATGAGAAACTCCTCAGGACAGCTAACTTTCTGTTTAAGTAGAAAAACAGGCTTGAGCGTAATCTCTGGGGATCCTGATCAAAGCAGGTCACCTGCCTTTGCCAAGCAGACCATCTGATCTCCGTTTTATATCAACAATAGATGAACCGACAAACAAGCCACAAGTCTGGCATAATAAAGGCAAAGAGCTGTCAGCCTACAATAAACTTACCTTGAGGCTACAAGAATAGCAATCTTTGAATGTTTTCTAGCATTATTTGATCTGTCTCCCCCAATTAATACTAATATACTACCCAGCTAATACAAGGACTTCAAGGATTTGCTGCCCGTCATCATGATGGTGATGAAGCAATCAGCACAAGATGGGAGTTGTAAAGTGGTTTTGTTTGGGTTTTAAAAATATATTCAGTGAAGTGAAATCACAGTATTATGGTGCAGTGCACTTTTATTAGGTGGAGGTTTATAAATTCTTCTCCAGCATCTTGTGGCTCAAAGCTTCTTAAAAATGTTATTAAAAAAAATATTAAAAAACTCACCTGCCGTTCCACACCTTTTTTAGGAAACTCAGTTTCAGATACACACACACACACACACATATAATGTATACATAAATAAATATACCTATAAATATGTATTCAATATGTATTCAAATGGTTTATAACTGCCAATATTTCTATCAGCACTAATGCAAGTAAGACACTCTAAACAGAATCCTTCTGGAAAGAGAAAGATCTTTTTTTCTTCTGTATGAGAGAATGTGAGATTTTTAAACTTCTTCAGAAATGTGCATGCTACACTGGCATAAAGGTTCATTTACCTTGATGAAAACCAGGATAGGGAAATTTAAGCAGAGCCTCCATACACTTTCAGGACTTAATAGCTTCTCTAAAGCTTTTATCTAGACTGAACTCCCACTGGGAGTGTCAACATACCTTGATCTCTTTGTACTCTATTCCCCAACTATAAAATGAAGATTAGACTATGCCAAAAAGGAGCTCTGCAATATATTACAGAGCATCAGGTTCTTCAATCACATGAACCACAAATTCCCAAGTACCACTGCAAATACTTGACTTCAATGCAAAAAAAAGGTATGGGCTTTAATTCAGTATTATATTTTAACATCTCTTTTAAAAACACAAATCTCTCTCTTCTGCAGAATCTGAACAAAAATAATTTCCTGAACTAGCTGCAATCTCAGCATAGTAATTACTCCATATTTTAATATGCTGATTTTAAAAAGCATACTTACTGAGAAAGGAAATATGTGATTCACTGCACTTGGCAGTACCATAAACTAAAAAACAGTGATAAGAAGTAGACAAATGCATTTTATGGCCGGAAAACAACATTTTCCAGAGAAGATTATCTTATTATTTTGCATATCTCTAGACATTGGACCTAGAGATCTGTCATAAATGCTGTCAACTGCCAGTTAACCTTTGATTTTAACAGGCAGCCCATGCCTGACATTTAATTAGTAACCCAATTAAATATTTTGCTGTTCTCAGTTTATTTTATCATTTAGAAGCAACAGAAAGAAACCAAGACAGACTTCCATGAGGAAGAATATACAAGTGTCTTTATTAGCTGTTAGAAAAGTCATTCTGGCAGTATAATGAGATAAGTACTTGGACCATTTCCTTCCTATTGAGATGTTTGTCTTAGATCCTTAAAACCATTCGCAGGGATTTCTTCAGTAGTTTTATTAGAATGGCACAATTGTGAAAAAGAGAAGTATTAATGTTTTATGCATTGGTGTAATAGTTCTGTAATATTAAGACATGGTTCTCCTGCCAAGGCATGATAGAAAGATGTCCATGGGGACAATGGGCTGTAGTGAATGGATAGGGAGAACCTAAGCAATGATCTGTAGAATTTTGTGTCTTCTCTTCAGTTGGATTTTACCCATCTTACAATGATTTCACCATTAGCTACTTACATGTTGTGAAAGTGTTATGAAACCTGGTCAGGGTGGTTTCATTATGTTTATTATACTGTCAACTAGTGATCCTGCATATCTGAAAAATGATTATGCTCCTTTCCCTCTTCCCAGTAGAGAGACTGTTTTTTTGTCCAGCTGTTATCTTTTGAGATAACTTTTCCATGATGTTTTGTTTCTGGAAAAATTATTCTAAAGTTAAAAAAAAAAGGTTTCTGGAAGTTTGAACTTTTATGGAGAAGTCATGAAGAAGGTGATGATGCAATCCCTAGCTGCCTGCCTGTCACCTGCTGGCTGGCTGCTCTTCGGACAATCTTGAGAATCCCTCCATGCAAATTAGAGAAATGAAGCCTAAATCCATTAAATCTCTCCAGGTGTTACTGTTTTGTACTATGCCAGTATATCATCCTTTAAATGGATTCTATCAGGGCTGCTCCAAAATGCAGCAAACATCAGAGACTTCCAGGAATAAAAAGCCCTCTGCATTTTTAGGCTAATGGGGCCAAACTGAAGCTCCCCAAGACAACTTAGAAAACCCAGCAGGCCACATCACCCAGTTTTACTCCTAACATGCATCAAGTGTGTTCACATGGCACTTAAAGCAGAGCAGGCAATGTTCTATGTTAAATCCCACCCTGAATTACTGCACACAACCATCCTGTGCAGACCAACCTGATTAAGGGCAACTGAAATCAATAATCCTCTCTTGCTAAGCATGGATCTGGGATCTGAGCCTGATGTGTGTCTTCAGCAGGAAAGAAAACTTTGTGCCCAATGCCACTAGCTTCAGTTTTCATTTATGCCATTGTATTTATTTAGAAATCAAGAATATTTTTAAAAAAAATTTAATAACTAATTATGGAATTGTTGAGAAACTACAGCCAGAAATGTCATCAGTAAAAGTCTCTTCTAAGGGTGTCTTATCAGAAGATCTGTTTATAGATTTTTGAAAATTATTTATCTTTCTTTAAATCAATTAGAAATTGACTAGTACCACATAATTTTCTATTTGTATTAACTACAAGTAAAGAGCAATAATAGGATGAGATGGTTATAAATAAAGGCAGCACATTGAAGTTATTTTATAAAGCTTAAGTTGTGCCAAGTTAATAATGGAACTTGGACAACGTGAAAGAAGCAGGTTTGATTAACCCTTGCTATGCTCATAGCTGAAGACCATTTCTATTTCATTAAAAGGTACTGTGCTACATCAATATTTTTGTCATTCTTTTGCTAGTGGTCAAGGAGTTAATGAACACCTGGAATGTGCCTTTTAAAAGATCATGAACAAATTCAAATTACTTTTATCTTAGAAGTTACTTGATGTATCTGATTACTGTGGTATAAAGTTGGAGGGGCTGTCATACAGTACCCAAGTAGTTTGAAGGGAAAAACACTTCCAGCTGTACCATACAACAGTTTCCAAATAACTCAGAATATATTTAATAAATGATCTTTTCATGAGAAAAGCGCTAAGATTTATCACAGAATTGAAGGAGAGCCAATGAATATTCACTAAAACTAGAATTTTAAATTTATTATTGAGTATTTGACAACTAGATTTTCTGAATTATGAGCTCTGTCCTCCACTCACTGAACTAACTCCCTTTCCTTTCTGTATCTCGAGCAGCAATAAAGTTTTGAGTCTGAGTGGAAGAGTTTTGTTTGATTAGTTTTCCTGCTGCCAACACCAACTAATACTTACTATGCTTTGGGCAGATTCCAACAGACAACTGGCTAGATGACGGTGAATTCATTTACACAAGTTAATAAAATCTGAGAAAAGCACAAGGGGTCCAGCACTGAAATAGTTGAATGGTGCAGAAATACGTAGATTTGCAGCACTGCAGCACTTCAGTCATTGAATTTTGGCTGTTAGATTTCCCTATGGGTTAAACACTGCAGTCTTGGACAATGAATTTTGGCTTCATATTGGTGGTCCATGCACACACCTCCTTTGCCTATTTGCAATCTACAGTTGAGTTGAAAAACCAGTAAAAGATTTTATTCTCATAATTTAGTTTCTCACCTTTGCACGGTGACACATCCGCCAGTCCCAGCCCTGCCCCTTGCTCCAGTGCTGCTGCCCAAACTTACCTCCCTTTCTCTCAGATACTTCCTGTAGACCAACAGAGCTCACTTATAACTCCAACTCCCAGAGGAAAACTATCTTCAATTCAAAACTAACCTATCTATTACACAAGTTAAATAATTCCTCCTATCATTACCTATTAAGCCTTGAGTTACATCATTCCAAACCTGTACTTCCAGAAAGCGGAAAAGACACTCACTGATTTTCTACCCCAAGGTAGCAACTGCCCTATCTAGAGAACATCCTTCTCTGGCAGACATGTACAGCAAGCTTCCAAGCACACTGGAGTAATGAAAAAAATCTTGAGCAGGTTTTGGCCCGTGCCCTCTAATACTTAAAGACACTTTCCCATTTGCCTTCCATGATTATTAAGAAAGAAGCAGTATCCTGTGCTGGTTCACAAGACTAAAAGATGCACAGGGACGAAATACTAACCTCATCTTATCTGCTGTAAAACCAGCATTTTAACCCTTAACTCTGCAATAAATGTGAGGAATATTCTTTTAAACATAGGTTTTCTGTACTCTGTACACACAGAATTGACATGCAAATGAGTGTCCGACACAATCAAGGCTGGCAGAGCAAAAAGGATGTCTCTGTCCCCATCAGTTTGCCAACATCAAAAAGAACCATCCATGTTTTAATTTTACCTGAAAACTTTGAACAGTCCACAGGCTTATTCCAAAACTCTTCTAAAGAACAAAATTTATCTTTCCAAGGCTATTTGTTTTCGAAACACTCCATAATAACAAAAGTAACTTAAATCTATGCATGAAATTGAAGTTCCCCGACAAAGTAAATAAAAAGAAATAGCTAATTTTTTGAAGGATTCTCATTTCTGGCCGGCCTATTTTCTAAATGGTGCTTGTAGCACAGATGCATTTTACTATCCAAATTTGGGCACAAAAAGATCTCTGGCTATTCCCAGGAACCAGCTGGCTCATGAGGCCTGTAGTGCTCCATTGTGTGATTTTCTTTTACAGCCTTGAGAAACATTTCTCAGTGGTCAGATTTCTCCCCTTTCTTCCTAATTATCACAGAGATACCAAAGCTAAGTCAAGGCCCTTAATGACAAGGGTACTTGAAGTTATAATGTCCCATGATAACAAAATATTTTTGATGAATTAGCTACGCCGTCAGAAATAGACATCTTTAATTATATTTTGATCATCTTATAGGTACTTAAACTTAAACTGAGGCAGCCTAAAATAAGGATAAAAAGAAAGTAAATTATTATCCAACATAAAATGCAATGGACAAGAGATTTACCCAGTATATGCTTACACCGCAGTTCTTTAGGTCAATTTTGCACCTATATACTATTGACACCATTAACTTTAGGAACAGGCAAGATAAAAATGACATTTAATGTATACTAATTAATAAAAACAAATGGAAGGACTTGGATTAAATAAGCATCTTTTAAGCACCTGCTTGTAAAGGATTGACCAAAAACAAGTTAAAGGCAGACAGTGCCAAGAAATAATACTAGTCTCTTTGGGATATACTTGATAAACAACTTTTCAGATGTCACAATCAATAAGATAACCTTTTATTTTAATACATTACAACTAGTGTTTATAAATGTAATCTTTTACTGACTGTTTGGAAAGAGACCTTGACAGTGGTAGCATTACACCATAATGCAGAAACCAGAATAAACTTGGTCTTCAGATCCAGCTGAAATGAAAGCACTGGCAAAAACATCCTTAAGAAAAAAAGTAATATGCAAGTCCACCCACAAGAAAAAAATACTCAAATGCCTTATTGTCTTTGAGAGGAACAGCAAGTCTGCATACATAAAGCTAATGAAAGGATTGCTCAATTTATCTGAGCAGAAGTGCTTTTAAAACCTTGATAGAACATGCAGATACTCATTAAACATTGCGAACTGCTCGCAGGCAAATGGGCATAACTTTCTCCCATGGGAACATGCAGCAGATGATCAAAGACAAGCAATGAAGAATAAAACTGGCTAATATGACAGTCAAGGCTGGAAGGATTTGCTGAGATAAGAAATAGGTCTCAGCGTTCTGGCAAGGGTATTGTTGTCAGACGTACCGTGATTTCCATTTACAGAAAGTTTCATTGCTCTTTTTTATTTCCAGAATTAGCATATCAGAAGATGAAGCCTGGAGCTTTATATTTTTTGTTGTTTTTTTGGTTTTTTTGCTTATTAACTACTCAAAAGCATGTGTTTCTATACGTTTTGATTTAGAGTAGAAAGAAAAAATGAAGAATAGAATTCTACCCATCTTTCAAATTTCTTGCTTCCCTGAAAAATACTTACAGGCTATCTTTGGCTGATGAAATTACATAAACCCTGCTCAGATCATCAGAGATAGTGCTATGGTGAGCACCAAGTAAATTTAATTCCACAGCTAATATTATTACCCAGTGGATTTGTGATAATTTTTTCAATGCAGCCATAAATTATAGGAACAACTTCCTTAGAATTTCAAAAATTTGAAAAATTCTGAAAGCCTATACAAAGATAAATTCAGCATTAGATAGAAACAAGATAAATAAAAATAGATTGATCACATTTAAAAATTTTGAGTGCCTTCATGGAAATGATCTAGACAAGGTTATTTTCATTGTACAAGGAAAATAATCTGTAGTAGTCTGAGGCTTCTTAAGAATAGTGATTTCACGAAAACAAAAGATGTTTACATATCAAGAAACAAAGAATAGGGAGACTGAATAAGAACTATGTCAGATAATTAAAAAACTTCAAATATACAACCAATTGCCTCATAACTCACAATAAAGAAAGATGGCTATATATATACAGGAAAAAAATGGCTCATGAAAGAAGGAAAACAACTCTCCATGAAAAAACAGGCACGTATCCTCAGTGAATGGCTTCAACAGTGAAAAAAGAGATGGCCATTAAAACCTTGAAGGAAAAATAAAGATTTGGTCTATGTATATTCATCACCCTGCAATGTAAGAGTGTGGAGATCAGCATAGAAATAAATTCCTTTACTTTTGTTACATGCTATATCAGCAAGGCACTTAACAGAGGAGGTGATGCACTGCAAGTAGGAATAAAAGGCATGGTAAGAGAAGACAGAAAAAATTGTCAGTCATTGGAAATGAGTAATAAAAGGGTGTTTCTTTAAAACTGTGTCAGGAACAAAATGAGTCACAGCAATTTTCTTGTTGATTAGCGAACAAAAATGATTAGTTGTTAATAATGCTGTAAAAGGTAGAAGCAGTCAATAAATCTCTCTCCTGTATCTGGAAAATAAGTCAGTATAGTCATACCATTTAATGATGATAACATTTATCTTTCATTCAAAAAGTAATCAAAGGTGATGTTTAAATAAAGTTTCTGAAGTTAGACCTTTTTAAAGCAGCAGGCCTGCATAAGCTTCAGGGCAACACCTTCAAAGAGCAGTTTTCAAGGAGCAATTTTTACCATCAACATCAATTTTGAATAACTCTTTGAACAGTACAAAAATTCAAGAGGTTTGGAAAAAAAGAAAACATGCTAATATAGCAAAAAGTAAGAAGGTAGAGACCTGTCACCTGAAATCAGTCCTGGGAAAAATTATGGAACAAGCAACACAACTGTTTTTTAAGCAATTAAAGAAGGACCATATAAATTAAAAGTGTTTATGATCTTGTCAATCTAACTCAAGATCTGTGGCAATGACATTACACACTATGAGGCTAATAAAGCTAAAGGTGCTGAGATGATAAATTTCCCTGAAGTATGCAATTCAGCGCCAAGTAATATTTTGTTTAAGAAACAGGAAAACTACAAATTTAATGCAATACATTAAATATATCAAAGATCAGCTAACTGACAGGTTTTAAAATTGAATTGGACGTTTTCCAAGCAGAGGCCAGAAAGTACCAAACATCCACCCAACTGCTACTGAACATAAATCCAGAGACAAAGAAAAAAGACCGTATTTAGGGGGCGAGGACTTTATCCTAGAAAGCAGCAAGTGAAAAGGACATCCTGCTCAGCATGACTAAGGATGTTGGGCAGCCACCTGATGCTACTGCATCTTCTGAAACTTCTGACAACTGTCCCCTTGTCCAACAAGGGAGAAGGTTACAAGAAACAACAGGCCAGTCAACCTCACCTCATTTCCTGGGGAAATTATGCAGCAAATTCCCCCAAAGCCACCTCCATGCACATAAAGGACAAGAAAGAGACAGGAAAAATCATCAGGGTAGCGCCAAGGTCAAATCCTGCCTGGTAGCCTTCCATGACTTGAAGGGTAAAGGAGGACTAGAAAGAGGATGGGTGACCTTCATTTCAGTAAAGCTACACTCACTAAAGTACCCCGTATGATTGGGTTAATGGTTTGTAATGTGGGATCTGGAACCTTGGATAGGTTCAAAACCCAACTGGACACAGTCCATAGCAGAGCTCTGAGCTCTGCTCTTGCAGAACACATCTCCAGAGCTCCTTGCCAATGTGAATTACACTGATTCATCTCTATAATCAACCAAACATGAGCTCCTAATACAGCAGTATAGTCTTTTACCTTGCAGATTAAAGAAAAAGGGTAATTAAAAAAAAAAAAAAAAAGAAGTTCACTAAATTCAGGCTAGAAATAAGGGGCAAAAGTTAACAGCAATTTAACTAGGACTTTACCAATGATGGATGGCCTAAGACATTCAAAAATTAAGACATTAAAGTCAGATTACTCCGATATCTTGCATGTTCAAGAAAGCCTACGAGTTAACCCCCATCCACTTCTCCAGCCTTATAATCTGTGCACCTCTGAAAAGAAAGCAGTGGCTTTTTTTTCCCTCATTCTTACTCTTAGGAGAACTGTGGAAGGAAGACATAATAAGGGAAGGTGAAACAACTGCAGTGCAAATAAACCAAGAGTAATGTTCCAGTATTCAAGAATTCAAACACTGAAATTAGTCCCGGCAGAACATTAAATCACTTCTCCAGGATGCCATCAGAAGTATAAAGCTGGGTAAATTATTAGGAACTCTACAATTACAAGTATCACTCGGGGAGAAATTGTGACAAAAAGAAGTGATAGACACATCATTTTGTGAATATACGGCATTACTTCTTAAATGTTTATATGCCCATAGTGTTTAGAAAACAAATGCTTTGTGCATAAAGCAACATAATAAAAATTCTTCCTACTTCATGAGACCTCATTTTTAGTGAAAATATTTTTCCCTATAAACGTTTCATGTACACATCTGCTAGGGCTAAAAAAGTTAGACACTTTAAAAAAATAGTCACTAGTAGAACAATCAGAAAAACACACAGAATGTAGTCAGAGCATAAAACTTCACCTGTAACATTTATATGGACCCAAAATGACAAGATTTACAGGATTCCTTTTGCAACGCTCTCTACTGAAAACAATACTTTGAAAAATTTATTTTTGATTATGATGTTATTCAATGCACTGAATCGCATGGATGCAATTTCAAAATAAAATTAATTATGATTGGTCATAGCATCTCAGGCAATTTGAAGAAGTTAATTACCCATTCCAAGTGCTTCTGCCTTCAAATTAAAAAGAGAACTGACACCAACCTTTCTTAACATAATTATATCCTTTTACTCGTGCATTTTGACCAGTGTGTGCGTTAGTTCCTGTCATTAAGACAAGTTCCATCACAAGATTTTGTTGGATTTTTTCCCAAATAAGAAATGCTAAGCCCAATGGATTTGAGGTATAATAGTCCAAGGTATTTCCCAATTTTGAGAAAAGAGTGCCACAAAAGCTGATGCAACTTCAGCAGTTCACCCCTATTTGGATCTGCCCTCTTGTACATCTGGCATTTTGGGATACATATTTTGCACTTTAAATATAGGTAAAGGCTCAACTGCCACTTGGAGTTATCTTTTATCCTCTCTCTGCTATCAGATCCTGCTTTCATCTCTGACCACCCACACAGCCTCATGGCCTGTATATCAGTGGAACAGACATTCTGTGATGCCTACAACATATACAGCTCTTGCCATATGCACTTCTCTTACCACTGTCTAAGGACTTTTCTAACACCACTTCATGACAATAGGGCCAAATGTGCCCCCATCCACAGAGAAAAACCAAGAGGGGATGGGAGAAAAACAGAGGCAAAATCCTCTTCCTTTATGAAAGGGAAATTATTTCCCTGTAGCAAGTTGTGAACCAGCAAAGAAAAGAGGTGATAAAACCAAACCAAAGGTGGAAAACGTGGGAAGGGGAAGGGGAAGGGGAAGGGGAAGGGGGAGGGGGAGGGGAAGGGGAAGGGGAAGGGGAAGGGGAAGGGGAAGGGGAAGGGGAAGATCCTTTACTTGTAAACAGAGAAATGGATGCATTCAATGCCTTTTTTCTTCACTCTTCAAAGAAATGTTCCATTGTGAGCAAACCCTTAAGCACAATCAATTTCAAAAAAGAAGTATGGAAAAAAACTGAGAAAGAGTGCGTTTGGACATAGGTAGGTAGAAAAAGTTGACACTGAAGCATGTTGAAATCACTCCAGAGACTCCAGGGGAATGTTGACCATTCTCCTGAAAAATTCATGTTTGATGGGAGAAATCCCAAAGGATAGGTATGAAATAAATAAGGGAAAACTTGAGGAAATGAGGATTTAGGAAATTACAGAGCAATACATTACATTAGAAAGGTTCTAATGTAGAAAATACATTTAACTGTCCACAAGTAAACATCTAGAGGATCATAGAATGCCTGAGTATAGTCAGCACAGAGCTGCTAAGGACAAATGCTGTCAGAACAGCCTAATTTCCCCAAGTGGACTAGAGAGAAAACACTGAATGGGATCTACCTTGGCTTCATTCCTGTTCCTGACATATTCCACATGACATGCTCCGAAGCAAACCACAGAAATGTAGGTTAACACGAAACCACAACAGAACAGATGCAGGTCCATCTGAAAACATGTTCCCAGGGACAATTACCAGTGATTTCCTGGCAAAACTAGAAAATGTATCAAAACAGGCATCAATGGCTCTGTTCTGGGCTCTGATGCTTGACTGTTGACATCATTAATGATGGAATGAATACATATATAAAACTGGCCAGTGGAAAAACAGACAAGAAGAGCAATTTATGTTGAGTATTAAATTAGAAAACAAACCTTGCTGAAATAGAGAAGTAGTCTGAGATCAAAGACAACGAGAAGCACTTCATATACAACATACAAGTCACAAATACAAATGGTTAGCGCCAGCCTATGAAAGCAGGATTTGAGTAATTTGACATGCATCACAGAATAAGAGACATGCACCATTGTGATGCAAAATTTGCCACAAAGGTTGAAAAAAATTAGTCTAGGAATGCACTAAAAGGAGCGTCACTTGTAATGGCCAGAACAACTTTTGAACATTGATTTCTCCAGTTTAAAAACAATGAGGTCTCATGTAGAGTATGAAAATGGTAAATTGGTGAAAGTCCAGAGAAGAACTCAAAGGAAATGTTCAGAAAAGTGCTTTTAGACAGGCTTGGAAAAATAATTACATGTGTGTGTTCAGACTGTAAAAGATGAATGAAGAAAACACTGAGACACGGCTGAGTGGACAGTGACCACCACATGCCCTGTGCATCTGGCTGAGGGAACAAGAGCTCATGCCCTGAACTTGGAGCAGCATAAATTTAAGGTACTAGAGCAAATTACCTTACTGTGCATTCAGTTAAGCACTGGGACAAGGCAGCCTAAAGAAACAGCAGAATCCACATAAATGGGGGGCTGTTTCGAGATAAGATATGAGTCTCAGGATGAAGTGCCATTACTCAAGACAAGCCAGGATTGAGTATTTACTAATATGGTGCTTTCTGCTTAAGCTGACACAGATAGAGCGGCTGGGATGTTCCAGCTTATTCCCTGCTTCAATTTGGCAAACACATCAATCACAACACACACTTGGCAAGAGCTCAACATCAGCAAGGCTGATCAGAAGAAAAAGCTCTGTGAGAAGATGAGGGGCTGTCAGTGTGAATGTGTGGCAATAACTACTAGATGTTGGAACTTTTTCAGCTTGAGTCACACACTGAGTCAGCAAAATCAGTGCACAAATAGCCTGTCTTCTGAGGTGAGAGTTTGTGAACTCTACCTGCTTGGGCTAAAGGCAGAAATATAGAGTAATGCTTTTTTTCTGCTCAAAAGTTTCTAGGGCTCCTTGTTTTTCAGCTTTTTTTTTTTTTAAGATTGCAGAACTACAAAGCTAAAATGAGCACGTGCCTAAAGCAAATACAGAAATAGGATCTCTCAACGAGTAATTTATGTTATACCAATCTTCTGCAAGGGATGTAAACAAAATATAAAGTGCTACTTTAGCATACATGCAGCCTCTAGGGTTTGTAAAATGTTCTGGACCAGATATTCAGTATGAGATGCATAAGTTGTGCCAGGAAAAAAATCCCTGAATGCAAAGCAGACTTCATTTAATGTAGCTGTCCCTTCCAGGCAGAAAGCGGATCCTGCCGCATGCAGTGACCTGTCTTCAGCATGTCATTCTGTGTTTCTCACAATTAGCAGGGCATCAGGCCAGAAAAAAACATAATTGCCTTTGTGTTTTCATATATTTGGCTGGTGAATTTGAAAATCTTCACAGCTTAATTCTAAGTACACACGGCCATAGATAAACTGGCCAAAAAATAAAATGTAAAGTGAAACCCTCCTTGAACCCCAGAAATTACAGAGAAGTTGCACACTGGCTTAAGGTTTCAAAAAGAAGAGCAATTGTAATTTCTCTTCCTCCATAAAAAATTATGTTTGAACAGATCTTAAATGCCCAACACCTGATCTTCACAATCATTTGTGAGACAGGTAAATATCCCATTTCTTTTTATCAAAGCAAGATGAGACACCTCAAGGTCCCGGTTGGAAGCATTTCAGCCCCCTAGAATCATTGCATTGTTTCAGTACTAATTCTGTGAAACAGCTGCTCTGATATGGAAGGAAAGTTTCACAAGTGGGCATTAAATGAATTCTCTTAGGTTCACAAATCTCTTAGTGCAAATCATTATCAGAAATTCAATTTTATCACAGGTGTTTTATACGCTCAGACCATTGCAGTAAGCTACTGGGAGGAACAATGATAAGGTAATAAAGGAGCATCTGAAAAACTTATTAAATGTGCTTTTTACATTACAGATATCCATGGAGATGACTGAGGTTTTCAAAATCACAGCAATCTACAGATTGCTTTACACAGTCACAAATCCACTTCAGCCCTTTAGCTTTGTGTCTATAAGTAATTTGAAGTGAAACGTTTCATTCCAGTATTATGGCCATCAGGGATAGGGCTATATAGAATGACTATCAGGCCTGAAAAAAAGTAAGCAATAAATGAAATGCCATAAGGGAGGGGCACAAGCTGAAAATACACAGGGAAAGGGCTGGCTGAGAGACCAGATTAAGTGTATACCCCAAATGGGGTGCATTTGGAAAACAGAGCAGGCTACAGTGAAGCCAAATTGCAGCAGAAGGGGAAAGAGACACGAGAAGACTCAGGGCCCAAAGAAAATTCAGACATAATTCTTGTGTTAGCATTTAGATGAGATGTAATGGTTCCTCCTGAGTGATAAAACAATGGAGAGGTACCTAACAACATCCCCAGCCTTCAGTGCTTCTACTGGGGAGGGCAACTTTTTGCCTTATTTTCAATATCATCCTCATATTAATTTCAGCTTATTATACCCCTGTCATGTTCTAAAAATGAAGATCCTGGGTAACCAGCCAAGGAAATAGTTCTTGCAAGCCACCTGAGTATCTTTTTCTGCTGGGAAACCTGCTAATTCTTTGGATGTAGATCTTGACAACATTGTTGCTCCTGAGAAAGCCGCTTTTATCAGGCTGTGTGATGCTAACCAAATGGAAAAGGTGGCCAACAATTTACCCGATTTTGCTTAAAATAAATAGCTGCAAAGTTAATAAAAAATAATCACCACAACTCATGTAGAAAATGGACAGTAGCTCACAACATGGTGTTTAGTGTCCTTTCTGGGTAGCTATTTTCTATCTGTGTCACAGGGGTAGATTAAAGTGCTTGAGAAGCATTAGAAGTACCTTAATTTACACATGCAGAAGGATCTTAGGAGCTGAGTATCCATAGTACCAGATTTAGTCTTTTTCAGCAGCTAGGACACCCTCTGTCAGAGAAGAAATCTGCAGAAGTGCTCAGGGCAGGTCCTTGCTCTGAGCCATCACAAAAACCTCAATACCTTCTAAAAAAAGTGCCTGGGCAAGCAGGTCCCTGCCACAGGGCAGCAGAGAGCTGTTAACAATCTATATGTTCACATTTCCAGTCAAACCATATTTACATCCTTAAGCAGAAAAGTCTATTAGAACAAAAAAGCTTTTAGGCAAATAAAAGCCCCTCACAGAAGGAGGATTTGTATAAAGAATTTTTTTCCTGTGGCCTGATGTTTTATGTAATGCTGTCTTGTCTGTGCTGCTCTCTGAAGGCACACACAATATTTAAGTCTTGTAAAAAAAAGCTCTGAAACAGGAATTCCAGACATTATTATTATTTCTTAAATCCTCGGCAGCACATTCCCCTCTACTTTTGAACATTTCATTTCCAAGTTATTTAAGCACTAAAACAACTTCTTAAATCTGTTGCCAATCATTACAATACAAACTTACTCAGAGAAGCCCTACACTTTATGATAAATGCTGAGAAGAGATTAAGTGCTGCTGCAGCATCACTCTTGCCTGAAAAATCATGGAGAAAACCATTAATTTATTCTTGTCATTCTAACTAATGTTTATCCATGATGTACAATAAGTTCAATACTAGTTTTCAAGGCAAGTAAAGCCAGCGACTTCTAAATATTATACAAGCTATCAATTAAAATATTGTGCATAAACTGTTCATTAATGGTGAATTTTCTTATTACTCTTCAAAAATCAATTAATTTTTGTCAACATTGGTCACTTTTAGAAGGAAAGATACAATAGGTTAGCAATAGGGCATCAAAATCCTGACAAGAAAGCACTGATTCATGGGCTTTAAATAAGATGAATAATGTGGATTAGCACCAGGACTTAGAACAGTTGGCAATGACAGAGCTTACAAAATTTAATACCTTACAATTTAGATGTGCTTATTACATAATAATGATCTCTTCTGAAGACGTCACTAGATACAACGGCCAGCACACTGCTAACACAAACTCCACTGACATAAGCAGAGAATTCTACAGGAGAAAGATTTCTGGCTGTAAAATATGATGACCAAATTTTTCAGCTTACTGTTTACAGTAGGTCAGAACTGTCATGGACAGTGAAGTCCCAGGCGGAATTAATAAGACGTCAGTCCTTGTACTACAAATAGTAAATGTCAGATAGGCACTTGCAGCCTCTTACAAATATGTTGCAGATGAAGCAGACATCTTACCCAGTTTAGACATGTCCTTTTGCTGTGTTGCTACTGGCAACACAAGACCTACATCTATATGTTTTTGAATTTCAGCCCATATGAATACAAAAGATTTAGTCAATACAACTTTCTGAATCTGTAAGTGTTATGCTCAATGTAATGCCTCTAAATCATGTATTGCTTCCCAAAGCAGACTATGAGATACTGCTTTAACTCTTGGGAATGCCAAGATGAGAAAGTAAAATACTTTCTGTTGCTAAAATGTTGAAACCCTAAAAAAGACAACATTCTCCTCTGTCATTAATATAACTGGTCTGCATGAGTCACACAGAATGAGATTTTATTAGTTTTCTGTATTTCTTATCCTCCCCCCCAGCAAAACTAGTGCATTTATGTGCCTGTAAATTTATTGTTTGTATCAATTTCAGATATTTTTCTGATTATTTTGTACTTTTTTGTATTTACCCATCTTTATTTAAAACAAAGTAGAGATAGAATTTCCAGTCATTATACCCTGGAAGCCTCTGGGTGGGAGACATTGGTTGGAAACATTATTTTTGTGATATCATTGCTGCAAACTGTCAGTTATTTCTCCCCCCTCCTCCCTTTCTTCAAACTGCAGTTAATCCTCCAAATCAATTCCTACATCCATCTATTCCCTCTTCCTGCCCTAGGGATAAATGTCTCAATCTCCTTCTAATCATTCATCATCAAACTCCTTTGCTTGGCTATTTTGTACCAACCATCCCCTACACAAGATGATTTTATCCAATTTTTCACTCTTACTGAAGACTTTATAGATATTGACTGCAATTTATGTATGTATGTATGAATGTATGTATGTATGTATGTATCTATCTACCTACCTACCTATATTTTAGAGGCTCAAGTAAAGCTATGAACAGTAAAAGATTAAATTCTGTTTTGTCATATCAATTTACTACTCAGAATGGTGACTAGAACTTTGAAGCAAGCAAATTTGATGGGTTGCGGGTCTTTTCCCCCCTCCTTCTCTAACATCTCTGCATGAAATGGTGGTGGAATTCAGGGGGAAAATCAGGGAAAAAATACAAGCAGTGCAGTTTTAGAAAGAATGATAAGAGATGGAGAGATGAGATGTAAATGGCTTTTGCTGAGATCCGAAAATTATTCTGAGGTCCCACTGACCTTTCATACTCTGATGTTAACAGTGGATTGCTGGGTGTAAGGTATGAAATTGGAGCCCATTCCACTGGTGCTTCCTATCAGGTGCATGGCTGTGGTGGCAAAGCTGCTCTGCTTCTCTCAACCTGCCACATCTATCAACAAGTGCTTTAGCAAATTCAACTCATTACCTTTTATTTCTCTCTCTTTCAGACACTCAAAATCATGAAGCAACTTTAGACAGCAAAGTATTTCTCATATAAACCATGTCCATGACTACTCCATGAAATGAATGCAAACCAATTATCAAGTCCCAGCCCTACGTAAATTGCAGAAAACAGCAAAAAGACACATGGCCATATCATGCCACTGGTTTTTAAAATAAACTCCCAACTGGAGTAAATAATGAAATATGCTTAAAAATCAGTGACATGCCTACTACGTGGGGATTAAATCTGTAAAATGAAGAAAATCCATTAAAACTTTGATACTTAAACACTCCCAAGTCACTCACATCGCTGTTTCTGAAATTCAATTGCATGCCAAGACAATATATTTGACTCAAATGCAGCAATAAGAATTCATATTACAAGTCTCAACAATCCTCCAAAGCAATTTTTACCAAAATCTGCAACATAGAAAGGCACTGCATAAGTGGCCTCAAAGTGCCTCAAGGCTACCATTCACACTTCAAAAGAAAATTGTTGTTGTGATGTTAAAATGCAAGGGCAGATGATGACTGTGATGATTTCTCAGGCTGAAACTGTTGACTGATTAATATTAGTTGCATCTGTCTAATCATCCACTTTTGATTTCATCATAACAAAAATTCAGCCTTCCCCCAGGAGGTTGTTAGTACAAACTGTTGATGTTAGACTGAAGCAGCACAGAAAAATCTTGTCACTGAGAAAAAAACCCAACAGGTCCTGGCAACACCACCTGCAGGAAAGCAGCACTGAGAAACACTGAATATTAGCCAAGGTTATGGATGAAGTGACTAGTTTGCACTGATGTTCTAATGTTTAAAAAGAGAAACAATCTTTAATTTCAGGTTCTGCAGTTGTTGGGGATGAAAGTGAGATAAGATGGACTATTGCTTTGATCCAGATGGTATTCTCTGTTCCTGTAGTCTTCAGGACACCACTGAAAATGATACACACTGAAAAAGCACGGCACAACAGTGATTTACTGTACACAAGTGTACAGCAACCCTTGATTACCATCATCACTGGTTCTTCTAGGTGCAGTCAGTAGCAAAAAGAACCATTTTCAATTATCCATGGATTCCTCTATAAAAGCTAAATAGCACCACCCAGATCCCCACCCAGAAATGTGGGAAACCTTGGTAACTTCCCCTGAGCAAACTCTATAGGAAACATTTCTTTCCTGAATTGAGGAATTGCTTTATTGAATTGCAGGGTTTCAACAATTCTGCTTGTGAGTGGGAAAGAAAAAACATGAGGAAAAAGAGAGGAAAATTAGTAAACAGTAAACCAGTTTAAGTCTTCCAAGTGAGATTCCAGTCTCCAAGGACATCTGGCAATTGCCTTTAGCTTCAGCTCTCTTCCCATGACTTTGGGTTGTTGGTGATGCAAAACTCACCAATGTTAGCCACTTCTAACCACTTCTTCCATGCCCAGGCGCATGGAACATACAGGTTGGAAGAAGCTGAGGCTGTTAGAGAAGCCCAGAATTCCAACAGATAACTCTGGCCCTAAGGGATGTGCAGCTTGGGCAGCTCCTTTACCACCTTACCTGGGGAGTAAACTATAGGACTGAGTATCCTGTGCCAGAACAGCTCAGATATACCTCCGTTTGCAGATCTAACCTTCTACTTCAGAGAATACTTGAGTATTTTACTAGACTTTACTCCAAACTCCAAGCTACCTCAATACTTTGCCCTCTCCTGTCAGGACTGAAAAAAAACAGTTTCTGGGAAAAAAAATGCAACTGGTGAAAGCACCAATAGTGGGAACCTTTGCCACCATGGCAACCATTTAAAAAAAAAAAAAAAAACGACAAAAAAAAAAAAGCACGTTTTAAGTCAGTCATTTTCTTGCCACTTTCTGGACTTGCAGTGGTTATAGTCATGGGCATCCAGCCTTGGATCTTCACCTACCAATGCTGGGTATTCTCTACTTTGATACTTCCATTTGATCTTGAATCCGCTCCATCAAGAACACCAGAAACTGATTCTGCACTTACAAAGCCAACAGACACATTGAATCCTTTCCAGGTCATATACAATTGAAGACACACAGAAAATTAAGCCCTGGGTTAAGTTTCATTCAAACACAACAGATTTTTGTATTGCTGTAAGCATGACATTCTTAACCAACAGGCATCAGACCCCAAAATACTGCCATCATAGAGTTCAATTTGACTTGACTATAATGGTTTCCATGCATATTGCTTGAAAAGAAAAGATATCCTGTATTCCACAGAGTATTTCTATGTTTTCACAGCAACTGGCTGATTGGGGATTGGAAATAGATGATCTGAAAGGTCCCTTCAAACCCAAACCATTCTATCTTTTTTATGCTCTTTTCTTCAACAGCTTTAAAGTAATGCAATGGGAATAGTCTTTCCTCAAGTTTGCCACAAAGCAATGCATCAGGAAAAGGGTGTTTACCTCTTTAACTGATTTTATACCTGCTTGCGTCATAAACATCTAAAAGCATGCACAGAAAACTGCAGCAGTTGGGATGCTGTTTAAAAAAAACCAGAGTCTGCTTAAATCCAAGCTGTGACTAATGGCATGCATAAAGCTGAGTGGTGTTGAAGTGTTTGTGTAAAAGTGCCATGTAAAGGTACAAACAATAGATTCACATCCTCCTCTTCCAGTCATCAGACACGCTATTACCACTGGTGGCCCTGAAAAGAAAGGAGCTTTTGCAAAGTGCCCCCAAAGGTCAGTGTACAGGTATCAGGGTGAATTATATCTGGCATGTTTTACACAGAGCTGCTAAAGTATCTCCTCACCATTTACTCTCCTGACTTAGTTTAAATGACTTGTGAGGTCTCTAATATAAAAACATATATAAATGTTAAAAGAATTCAAAACTCAGTTAACTTTGGGGTTGGCAGTGATACCATGTTTTCACTTGGACCACTATAAATTATGCCAAAATTATTAATTCAATTATGCAAATATTGAATAGAGGTATTTTTATATTTATATATTTTATACCTAAGGGACTTTACCCATCATCTTTGTAAGACAGACATATATTTGAAATGCACCAGCTGACTAGGAAAACATCCAAAGTTAGGCTGTTTGGTGGGTATTAACCAGAAAGATTGGGTAAATTATAGAACTAATAAAACTGCCAGCATTTGTACTTCTCTAAACTAGTTGCTGCATTCCTGATTTATTAGTGAGAACTTCAAAGGTTTTTCATAAAGATAAATAAAAGCACATGGACAGAGGCATAATACACCGGCTAGACAGCTCTAAAATACACTATTTACAGTGAACTGGGAGAGAGCAACATTTCAGGTCATACTTTTACATCTAGCAGAGCAAAACATCAGAACTGATATGACTGATAACCACTGTAAAGAGTGCAAACCCATTTTCCTAAAGATGGGAAACCTTTATATGCAGCTGACTGGTGTCCAGCTTTAAAAAGCCAATGTCGCCTGTGATCCCAGACCTTTCTCAACAAAAATCAACAGCCCTTTGGGAAGGGGAAGAAAGCAAGATCTCTCTCTTGCAATATGACAAACAGAATGTAAAAATGTAAAAAGTAGGACAGTAAACTGATTAGGAAGATTTGTGCATCATAAAAATAACGCCCCTGGGCCCTCACCTCAATAAATCCAAGGAAACAACAAAGAGGATGATACTTTATCCTTCAAAACTCTCTGTCTGTGACTCATATGCCGCAATAGACAGTACTCAGAGAGCTGTGAGAGCAGGGAACAGACACATGCAACAAGAGAAGCAGTCCAGCCAATTGTACCCCGTGAAGAACACAATGAGCACAATTAGTAGCTTACAAATGACATTCTGGCAGCCTGACAAGGTCAGTGCCAGCTCTGCCACTCAATTTGCTGCGGTCAGTCTTTCGCCATGTCCCATCACATCATGTCTTGGCCACACATGCCAAATACTTTTCACTTTGAAGACTGAGCTGTCATTTTTCACTTTGTTACCCTGCCCTTTAACTGCCACTAAAGTGGCGCTGATGTATATCCCAGGAAAAGGAAAGACAATTCTTTAAATTATTCTGTGCCAGGAACTTGTTGCCTTTTAAATATTACAGTTGTTGAGTTGCTATTGCCTTGTACCTTATTAAGGTTAACACTGATAATGTTGGTACACAGTGGCACTCATTAACTGGTTTTGCAGTTAGAGCATCTGAAGTTAGTATCGAATTGCCTGGAAACACTGATTTTTAATTCAAGTTCTTATCTATTCATTCTACACATATTTAAAAAAGAGTATGTTCAGTATCTATGAGCTATTTCACAAGCATGAGCTTTTTTTTTGTTTTTGTGTTTTTAAATATCTATGAGCAATTAACTGGGGCTATATAAACCAATACAGAATTTTAAAATAAATGATTAAAAGTGAAATATCTCCAAACTTAAAAAAAAAACACAACCAAAAAACTATCTCAAGAAACACATCTTTGATATAACAGAAAAAACTGCTGCTAAATACAGTGAAGCCTTGGCATGCCAGTCAATTTCTGGATAGAAATAATAAACTATACTCCTGAAATAATAAAATCATTGGCAGAAAAATACATATTAATTAATTTAATGGAGATTTACCCTTTAAGGGATCAGATTCCAAGCAGGGACAGCCTTGTCTGGGCAGCAGAGAGTAGCACAAAGCTCTTGCAGGCACTTGGGATGGGTGGGGATGGCAAGGACAGCAGATGGTGGTGACAGAAGGCAGCACCTGCACGGAGTTTTCTGTTTGCATCTGCACAAACCAAGATATTCCCCAACTCTTTAAGACCAATTTCCAGTTAGCCATCCCCTGCCAGGTGTGTAACACCATTTACAATGATGTTAATAAGGCAGCAAAGGTCAGATGCCAGAATTTATGCTCTAGGGGATCCAACCTCTGAACTCCCTAGCACCACACTAGGTGTTTTCTTGGAGAACAGTGCTCCCTACCTGCTTTTAGGCATCAGTAAAACCTCCTATACCTTTCACAGAAGGAGGAACATCTGCTAACAACTTGGTGGTATTTCTTAACAACATTTTCATTCTCTTTAAAGCCTTTCTGTGCCCCCCAGTTTCCAAATTGCTAGTTGTCCTTTCCCTTAATGTTGTAACAGGATTCTTCAGGATGAGAGGAAATGGTCTTGAGTTGAAACAGGGAATGTTTAGATTGGATATTAGGACAGATTTCCTCACTGAAAGGGTGGTCAGGCATTGAAACGAGCTGCACAGGGAAATGGTGGAATCACCATCCCTGGAAGTGTTCAAAAGGTGTATAGATGTGGCACTTTGGGACATGGTTTGGTAGGGGACTTGGCAGGGTTGGGTTCACAGGTGGACCTGATGATCTTAGAGGTATTTTCCAGCCTTAACAATTCTATGATTCCATGAGATAACCTCAATACTTAATGCAGGAAGAATTTTCATACCTGTCATTGCTCTACACCAGCAAAAAATCTGGTATGGGGAGTTCTCTCAGCGGTGGTCAAAGAGTTCCTGTGTGTGGACTTTCAGCCTGTGTGGCACAGCACAGGGAAAATCAGGCTCCAGTCGTGGTCCTGGGAGGGCTTCCTTCAGCTCCTCCAGTCACAGCCACATGATCAGGAAGTGCCCACAGAAGTTAAGAACATCCCTGAGAAAATCCAGTCCCTCCCATACTGCAGGCACCAAGGACTCACTGAAGAGTGATGCTCCCTCAGGCTCCCTCTAAATTTCCCCCTTACATCAAGTATATTTAGAGCTCTAGAAAGGAGAACCAACTTCCTGGCTCCAACCTGAGTTCTAGCAGTCCACTTCAACATCAATTTTGATCATTCACAAGGAGATTTGGAATCCACTTCTGCACGCTTCCTATATTCTCCATATTTTAGTTTAATGGAGACATTACAAAAAAAAAAAAAAGAAATAAAAAGCTTTCAGTGGTTCTTTTATTTGAACAGCGATGGAAATGGCATGCTATCATTTTGGGTAATATTTGGAATGAATAATGGTAGCATTTACTTGGCCAGAACCTCACTGTAACCAAAAGATCTGATGTTTTCAAGCTTCGGAGTTCATAAATATGTGCAGATGTTCCCAAAGGCTGCTAGAAAAGCCAGGCTGAGCTCATGGTGCAAACAAAAGCCAAAGCTCAAAAAGTATTATGCAACTGCTCAGATACTACAAAAAATATATAAACTCCCACAAACTTCTTTTAGAATAATCCCTCAATTTGAAACGTTTTCCCCATGACAAATTCAGTGAAATCAACACCAAAAATCTCTTCTAGTTCTTAGTCTTGCTTTTATCCCCTTCCTTTTCCTACATACTTTTCAAATGTCACTAATCAGAAAAGCCAAGTTAATGGCTCCAGATCCTGAAATTTGCCCAAACCTTCTAAAAAGAACACCACCTTTCAGACCAAAGAAAGCTTTCAGATTCTCTGCCTATTTCATCACTGATCTCTGTCAAATCCATTAGGGAAACACAGAAAAGCAGGAAAAAACTTGTGCCCACTCCCCAGTAGACTGTTCACTTCATAAAATTTCCCATCCAACAATATAACAATTTTCTGTCTGCACTCAAGTTCAAGTGGTTGAGACTAAAGCCTCTAAATTTTAGTATTTCCCCCGCATATCTAAGACTAAACATACCATATAAAACAAACTTTTAGAATTCAAAGACCATCTTTGGGTGTGACTAATAAAACAAAACAAATATTTTCTGAGCTACCTGATAGAGAAACAGTCCCAAATGAAGCTTTATTTTAAAAAAGCTGGAGTATCTCTTTGCAATTTTTTTTCACAGAAGAGTGAACATTCAATGACAGTTCTTTGCTATAATAAAATTAACACTCTCCAGAAACAGCAAGTTTGCTTCTCAGCAGTCTGAGGTAATACAGCATAATATGTTGCTCCAACCTGAATGCTGTACTGAGAACCACAGGTATTTTAGAAAAAGCAGAAAAGGAACTGAATTAAACAAAAGGAAATCCATTGCTGGAAAATCAGGATAAGAAATACCAAAACTTTAATCACATCTAAACTTCTAACAGAATTCCAATGCTTTATTTCTTGATATGTAATTCAGTATTCTGTAGCTTACTCCACTCTGAAGAAAAGCCAGAAAAAGAAGAAACAAACCCTTGATAATTGCATAGAAGCCCTATATAATTTTCTCGTGTAACTTTGTTCTCAGGTAAAGAAGTGGGATGAAACCATGATGGTTTCCTGCTAGTCACTATTGCTGAGCAATGTGTTGTTCCTCTAATGGCTAATGTGCCTGTGTCCCTAATGAAAGTGTATATACTGACACTCATTGGAGAAATGTAGATTTCTTGAAATTGAGCCAGTTTGCTGCCTCTCAACCTTACAAGCCATATCATTAGTTATTTTCAAAGACACAGGATCAAGAGATTTAGGTAACTTGGAGAAACTTGAACTAGACATGCATTTCAGGGAATTGCCTGCTGTGCTGTTCTCCTCGTGGTAAAAAATACTCATAAAAGTTCCATTTCATGACATGGCAAGCACATTCCCTCGAGTAATTGGAAGACTGAAACCTACCTAAACATCCAACTCAGCCAAAAAATTATATTCTGCCCCAAAGTTTAAACATAATGAAAATATGATATGAAGATGTTGCAAAAAAATTATGAATGGATCATCGGCTACAGATGCCAAAGGCACTTCTGGTTAGCTGAACCCAAAGATTTACTTTTTGCCTCCTCCCACAGCAATCCTACTAGGCAGTCTGTTAGGATGCCAAACAATCAAGTTGCCTATGCAAATTAGCACATCCTAATTGGCAGCAATTGAGCTTAACTTCTGATGAGCCCATCCAATTGCCCAAGTAAATGTCTGCTGGGATTGAACTTTGGAACCAACAGCATTTGAAGTTTGGGTGGGCCCATTGCCTTCCCCTGCCCAAAGAGATTTAAGATAGCCTCGAAGTAAGCAACATCAGCTCAATTTGGCTACAAGCTGTTTCATCATTAACCTTGATATTAGAAATATTTTATATATACATTTCTCCGTTCTGTATGTATCAAAGAGAACAATGTGGAAACTCTTTATATTTGTGAAATATATTAATGCCCTTCTCAAGAATCATTATTCTTACAACCAAATTGACTATTTGTCCTTGTTCACGATCTTTCTCATTTTTTATGGAAAAGGTTAAAGAAAGCATCAGAATTTCCGTCCCTCAATCTAGCCTGGCCTAGAGCACATGGCTTCTGTACCTGCTGGCACTGCTATGAATGAAACAATTACTATCCTTTGTGTCAACTTTGGCCTCTTAACCTGTACAGACCAGGCAGTTATCCATATTTAGCTCAGAGTGGAAACAGTCTGCAGCATGAAGTGAGAACTGCTTTTCCACAATATCCTAAAGTAGGACCATTTTATATTAAAAATAAGTTTTAATATGTGTATTTATATTTGTACCTATGATGTTTTTACACATATAAAATTAATAGAAAAAAAAATGCAGAATTTTGAACTTTGTTTTTTACTCATTTTGGCACAACCCTCCACCAAAGTCTTTGCAAATAAACCCATAACTCCAACATAACAGCAGTCACACTGTACCAAGACAGAGGTCTACCAATCAATTGCCTGTAAAAGAGAGGATGAACTGGGCATGCAAATAATGGTACCTTCCCTGAACACCATTTCATTAGAGGGAAGAAAGTGTTTCCAAAGGCCAAGGACCTCCAGGTGATTTGGTGGCAGCAGCAGCTGAATGTGCTGATAGTCAAAGTGGTGATAAGTCACTCATGGAAATTATCATCTGTAATGACAACTTGAGGCCACCAAACCCTGGCTTCTTCTTTCTAGAACAGACTGCAAGCTGCACTCAAATCTTTCCACTAAACAGTATTTTACTGCTTCTCCAGGAGCAAAAATGATCCTCTTCCCATGTGCTTCTCCACAAGTGGGAAGGATTTTGCAATCTGCTGAGAGGAATTACATCAATCCAAATAATGTCGCCTATACAGCACTTGCAACCTGAACAGTGAAATGAGTCATTCCTTCTTTCAGGAGGAATTTCACAGTCTGCAAGTCAAAAGCCCTGTTTGTTATGAACATTTGCTTTCTGATGCTTAGAATTTGGAATCACAGAAAATTCAGATTGACTGACCCCTGGAAGAGGAAAATGTCTAGTGCAACTCTGGTAAATGGACTGTGGGTATGGATAGAAACATCTGTTACTTGAGCAACCTGAGCTGTACTTTTCTTTCAACACGGTAATATGAAGCAGCAAAGAGAAATGACACCTGGCACACAACTTCACTGTCAGCAAGACCTTTTGTGACTTGCAAATGCACTTAAAAACTGGGAATGCAGGAAGAAAAATGAACATATTTTCTACAGTGAAAGCATTGAGGGGAAAACAGATCAAGATATAGATATTATATTTTATTTTCATATTTTTCCCCTCTAAAAAGAAAAATGTCTTTCTCATTTCATATTCCAAATGCAAAATTTAAAATATTCTGATAATCAAAAACAATCCTAATAAATTTTTTTTGAAGTGGAGTAGGCAAACATCAAGTGACAGCTGGCACCCAAAATTTTGTAGAAAATACCAATACTCCTGTATTGTTACTGACCAGATGGTTTTTTAGGGACCTTTTGACCTCAATTTCTTTTAAACTGGGAGAGTAGAGTTGAACAGAATAGAAGATAAGGGTAATAATTTTTAAAGAACTGCAATGCAAAACCAGTCCATTATTTTCTTCCAGACTGACAATACAATACAATACAAACAAAAGGCAAATTGTCTGGCAAGAAATGGGACCATTTTAGCTGCTCATTCCAACTTTTACTTCACATTTTTTATTTCCCTAGGTAGACTATATCAATGATATAAATCCTCCCCAAAATTTGCTAGAAATTACCCCAGAGAGTATCCAGTCTATACAGACAAGTAAAAGATTTATCTTCATATTATTTTGAAACCACATGTAAATGTATCATTAAAATGCAACTTCTGTTAAAGGTGTGCTTCAAATCACCTCCATGCAATAGACATTCTAATAACAGAATGTGAGTAACTATGTTTCCTTATTTAACAAAAGTGGAGTGGAGGTTATAACCTTACTATAACTACCTTTTTGGAGACACTCAAAGCCCAGTCCTTTTGAAAAAGGAGAAAAAATAGTTCAAAACAGATTGAAATTAAGCTAGATAGTAAAGTCTGCCTGGATATCTTATCTTTTTTAGGCAAGAAAAGAAAAAAAAAAAAAAAGGTCTGGAACGCACACTGCCACTAGAATTACAAATGTGAACCTACAGAGCTACAGGTCCACTAGGACCATGCATATTCACTAGAAATTGATCTTATGATATTTCACCATTTCTTTTGAAGAATCCCAGACTTCACTGCATCCCAGACTTCACTGCATCCCATACAGCCTTATCCCAGTCTTTTCAGTTCTGTCTGCTGAAATATTTTGCTATTTGTTCTGTAAATGCAGCACAGACAACCTGTCAGGTTCCAGCTCCCTGGGAATGTTACTCTGCATGTTCATATTCCTTATAAAGCTGATGTTCTGATCACGCTCATTCTAAAGAAGGCCAAAGCTGTAATTTCAGTTTCATCCTGAAAGAGGAGTGCCTGAAACTATTTTAATGGTTTCTTATATCATAGTGATGCCTTGGAGTGGCTACCTGGAACAGAGGCTAGACAAGATTAAGAGAATAAAAGCAGATATTTATGAAAGGTCTTCTATAGGTACACCTTGGGCAGTCAGAAGCCTCTGAGAGGCTACACCCAAGATGGATGACAGTCACGAGTTTTTCAGACAATTAAAAGTTTGGCCCATTTACATATCAGGGGTTAATCCTCCAATTACACCTTCAGGTAACGAAGTCATATTCCCACAGTTTGTACACCCCCAATTCACTTTTGTTTATACTTTTTGGGTCACAAGACAGTAAGCTGTCCTTGAATTTCAGGCCTAGAGAGGAATTTTTTTCATCTGAATAAAATGGGAGAGCAGCAGCTACAGGCTCTGGAGTTTTAGAGTTAAACACCAAAGCAGTACAGGATCTGAAAATTAGAAAAGCTAAATCCTAAGACATCAGTAGCATGGTTTGGCTTAGAAGGCAGCTTAAAACTCAAGTAGTTCCAAGCCCCCTGTTATGGGCAGGGACACCTTCCACTAAATCAGGTTGCTCAGAGTTCCATCCAGCCTGGCCTTGAACACTTCCAGGGATGGGCATCCTCAGCTTCTCTGGGCAACCTGTGCCAGCACCTCAGCACTCTCACAGTAAAGAATTTCTCTCTGACACTTAACCTAAACCTTCCCTCATTCAGCCATTCCCTCTTGCCCTATCACTGCATGCCCTTGTAAAAAAATCCCTCTCCAGCCTTTCTGTTTGGTTAAAGGAATGTAAAGATGTATAGAAATGAAAGCTTGATAGATGAAGGTATATCACCTGCAGAAGTCAGGGATGTAATACATGCTCTGATGGACCTTTACAGGTCCCACACATCCATGTTTTCTCTTTGAAAGCATCAGTGTACAACACTATCCAAAGACCATGAATAATTGGTATGGCACTCCTCTCCCACAACCTGCCAGATGAGCAGGAACAGACAGATGTGGGAAAATTTACCCTGCTACTGAAGTAGTAAGTGAAATAGCTAAGGAAGGGATAATACACAGTGGCCATGACTATGGAACAATTTGTTGCAGGAATGGGTGCTCTGTAACTGGAATTACAGCAAACACTGAAACAATCTGGGACTGCTACTCTGTTTTATGGTGGCTCCATTCCCTGTGTTGTTAGTGAGGAAAGGAACACTCCATTTGACATGTCATAAACCATAGGACACAATATGAGCAAATAATGCCCTGTGTGGCTTAGGTGCCCCTCAAAATGTTGCCAGTATTGCAAAAAAACCTACTGAAAGAAACATAAAATTAGTGGAGGACATGAAATCACAGAGAGGTATGGGAAACTTGTATAACAAGGGATGAAACCAGCCTCCAAAGACAGAAAGGATAGTTGCAAAAGACACAAAAGAAGCACAATGGTAAGACCACAAATTCTTGCTGCCCCATAAAACTGCTGTAGCTAACTTTGTCATGTTTACATAGGATGTTGGCTTGAGTTTAAAGGAAACATTCACCATACTATATATAGCTGGCAAAAAAAAAAGTCCTCTCCAAAGCTTCTGGGAGCATATGTTTTATGAATACATGGAATAAAAGTACCATTAGAATATATATTCTTCTGAAATGTGTCTGCATGGCTCAATCAGATTTCTTCATTTAAAAATATAATGCAATGTAATTTTATTCAACTTTTCAGAAGTGAAATACAACCCATGAATAACCTCTTTCAAATCTCTGCCATGAGAGCAAATTCTCTAAATGTTATTCTGAAGCACCAGATAATGACTCCCAGCATCTAAACCCCAAACCACTTGTGAAAATTCAGCCTTTCAAAGTGCTCTAGCTCTATTGCTTCCAGCTGCTTGCATCTGCCTAAATGTACTGAATCTTACACACAAAGTCCGTAAATCAAAGGAGGAAAGTGGTGGAAAGCAAGAGTAACAGAACTCTAAAAGACACAGACTGAAAAATAATTTGCTGCTATTAGGATCTACTGAATCTGACATTTTTTCAAAAACACCAGCACCACTGAAGTTCCTAAATAGCTCTTTGCACGAAAGGAGCCATTTCAGTCTTAGGTACCTGATACTTCAAAGTAATTTCTCTTCTAAATCCTGTCCAATACTGCAGTCAAGAATGATTCTCAGAGAAATCTCATAGCAAACATATATCCTGTGTGCAATGTTTAAAATATCTTTATATACAGAGTGAGTAGCATGACAGCTGAAACTCTCTCTTTTACAGTATGAAGACCATACTTTTTATAAAGGAACCTAAAATACTTATATAGCCAGTTCCAGCACTCCTCATGAAATGTAAAGGGCTCAGAAAAAATGAATGTCAGTTTTTGGTAACTTTGAATACAAATAGCATAACAAATGGGTACACCTTCTAATGCTTCATGATTTTAAGCATCACAAAACAGAGTGGCAAAAGCCCATTAATCTGGTAAAGCATTTAACAAAGGGTTTTTTTAAAAATGTTACAGCATTCTTGATATTTTTCTTTTCTTTTTTTTTCTTTCTTTTCTAGTATTTCAGCTTATTTGAAATGCTAGAAATCATAATGACAGTATTTCTTTTTGAAGAAATGTATAACTGAGACAAAACTTGTATGCAAATACAATTACTAATGTAACCACCAGAACTGGACTCTTTATCTTTTATATCCAAAACATTTGTCTGTTCATCAACAAAGCTAAAGGACATTTGATTCATGTGGTGATAACAGCAGTAGCCTCATCCTTGGCCACTGAAGAACAACCTCATTCAACCACAGGTTAGAGCCTCTCCCCACCACAAAACTGTACAGTCCTTAATGCACCTCTTTTCAGTTTTTCATATTGGACTTCAGTTGAAGGAAAACCTCAATGACAGTAAAACGCAGTGCCGGAAGCAACTTTTTAAGACAAAGATCTTCATAGGTCTAATTTAAAAAATTCCAGTACCCAAATTTGTGTAACTGTACTCAGGTGGGAGGCATCTATGTCCATTATTGAGATAAATCATATACATGGCCTAGTTTTCACTTTATTTTTAATTTCCCTAAATTTTGCCCGGTTTGGCACCATGCTTTAAAGTACAACTAAACACAGGAAATAAAACCAGTTTCACTAAAAACAGCAAATTTGCCATAAAATTCAATGGGAGTAAGACTTCAGCTTAAGGGCTGGCCTTGAACTGAGAACCAGTTAAAACTACAGAAAGATTTAAGACTAAACCAAGCTGAGAACAAAACAGAATATGCTTAAAATGACCAACTTCCTTTGAAAACACACAATCAGACTTTTCCAGACCTCACTGCTAGCTCCTGTGTCTCTGCCTACAGTGTGTACACCTGAGCACAGTATTCCTTTCAGACGCTCATCCCAGCTAGAAATTAGATTATTTCATGCACAAAAGGTGAGGTGAGGAGCTTTTATGATGGGATTTGTAAAAAAAGAATGAAGCGTTTTACACCCTGGTCACTCAAACATTGGGCTAAACCAAGGGGGTTTTGCATTTAGTAGGTGCAAAGGAGAAAATTCCAACTAAATATTCTCAAGAGGTAAAAATACACAGAAGTTTACTAGGAAACTAGAAAATTAAGGAACCTTGGAAAAAGAGTAAATACTGCATAACCACTTATCTCAGCAGAGACTTGGCCCACTGAACACAGAAAGCCTTATAACCCATCGATGTTATGTTCCATGAGAAGAGACTTAGAAGAAGGAGAGAAAACCAGAAAGACTGGAAAGTTCTAGAAAGACAGACATACAGATCCTCGGTTCCAGTGATGAAAGTCTCCAAGGTGAAGCTGGGGTTAAAGAACAATGTGCTTGCCTCATGGCCAGGCTTCTTAAAAGCTTGGCCCATCCTGGCCCTTCTTCCCAGGTGGGACTTCCAGTCTCTTGGCCACTCAGGGGTGGCTTAGGTGACCCTGGGGGGTGTTAGGGGCAGGGCACCACATCACCAGAGCAAGGTCTGACCCATCCCCTACCACACATCCCAAGCTCCCCAAATGCCTTGAAACAGACCACGTTATCCAGTCTCTCGGTAAACTAGAAAGCAAAGCCTAAGTAAACTAGACTAAGAGGTGCAAAGAAAATTCCAAAGACACAGAAAAATGGCAGAGCCAATATGATAGAAGCAAGCTTTCAATAGAAACTCTGAGAGTAATGCTCTTGCAAAAATTGACTTGCAGAGTTATTCCATTGAAATGGATATTGTCCACTACATTATGCTAATAGAGGGAAGTATAAATATTTTCAGGAATCACTGACTGACAGAAAACAGAGAAATAATTTTTCATGCTAGTAGAAGTATTCAAAAGGGAAGTATCTGAAAAGGTGAAATGGATGAGGGATGCAGTAGGTGCTAAAATGGTTGGAAAAGAGAGACCTTCTTCAGGACCTGGCTGAGAAAGCATGTGTTAGGATGAGAGTTCGGGGGAGTATGCTAACAAAGAAATGGTTTCCTCAAAGATGTAGTAGTTTAAACTACTGTTCAAGACCAGATTGGATGGGGTTCAATGGGAAACCTGGTTGATGAGCAACCTAGTCTAGTTGAAGGTGTCCCTAAGCATGGCAGGGGTGTTGGAATGAGATGACCTTCAAGGTTCTTCCAACGCAAACCATCCTGTGATTCTATGATTAAACACTTTACCTAATACTGAACTTGAAGCATTAGTACTGCGCACAAAAACCATTGGCTTAAAGACTAAATCAGCACTCAAGTGGTTTTGAAAAAAGTTGACATACTTAAGCTTAGATATTTTTTCCTCTTCTCATGCTCTCTGACCCTTACATTACATAACGTTACTTAGTAGATAGGACATCCTTTTCTCCACTCCATTTTTTTTTAAATGCCAAGTTGAGATCCATAAAAGGTACACTTCATTTAGTCAGGTTGTGTTGATACATAAAAGGTGCATTTCATGTAGTCAGGTTGTGTCTTACCCTTGGCTAACATGCAAAAAATAGAGAACTTCAGTCTAAAAGAAAAAGACAAATGGCATCAAGCGAAGCCTAAAATGTCATTGTGAAGCATGAAATCAACTTCTTTTCCACACACCTTTAACCATATCAATATCTGCAAAACTTCTTATTTCAAATGAAAAAATGAAGGATTAGAGCCACATGGTAGCCAACTAAATTCTTCACCTGCAATCTGCTTCTCTGCTTGGGATCTCAGGCTTCAAGTGTGTGGGGGCAATATAAACAAGTTCCTACAGGGCAGGAAAAGCCCACATTTCACTGCATGTACTAAGAAACTGTTCTTTATTTTTCTTCAAATGTAAGGCAGATAATATTTACAAGATTAGCACGGCACAGTTAGCACAAGGCTTGTGGAAGTTTTGTAAATTTAAAGGTAAAGTTGTCACTCTGAACAAAGAATTCCTGAAGTGCGGGTGAATTAAGAAAACCTTCTCACTCTATTAGCAGATTTCATGGTGCGCTCATTGCATACTTGCTCTGAGTTCCAGATTCACCCTGAGTTAAACTACTGCTTTATTAAGACTTTATTCAGCATCTAAAATCCTTTTCAGCCAAACATCTAATTATATTTTGCCATACAAAGTAGAATGAAATAAACACTCGCTTTAAATGTCATTAACTTAATTATGGTAATGGCTTCAGGAGAAACCCACGGAATTATGGCTGATGATATTAGTCTTCTCAGCCTTAGAAAATAATACATACCCAACAGCTACATGAATCTGATAATGGCAAGAAACAGCCAAGCAAAAAAGAATTACTTAGTATATGCTGCTAAAATCAGTGGATAAGGATGGTAAAGATGCCCTGTTTTCAAAGGAATCAGAGTTCAGCCTAGTGTTTCAAACTTAGCCAAGAGAAGAAGAGTTCTCCATTTTATCCTGATAACAGAGATGTTGGTTTCCCAGTTAGTAACACACCCTCCACCTGAGTGGCATGGCTCTTTATGGAATGAGGAAGATTCCCAGGGACTAGAAATCCAGAAATACTTTCCAAGGGCTCTCCAGCCTGTGTGCAAACAGGCTGCCAGCATGAAAGATGATGGAAGAGGAAACAACAGTAGGAGAGGGAGGTGGAAAAATCTGGCACAGTGATACACATAAAGGATCTATGCCTGGAGGAAAGCGAGGGAAAAAGAGAATTAGGAAAGCCTTTGCTCTGTGACAATGCTGTTGCTTTGCCCTTAATTGGCCATTGTGTCGTGCCTGTGGGAAATGCCACCTTGGGATAACAAAGCATAAACACCATGAATGATGGAACCACATCTCATTTAATTCTGACTGCAGTCTAAGACTTGATTTCTTTTCTTCTAAGAACTATGCCAGAATAAGCTGCAGAAATAGATCATAATGAATTAGCTTCAGTTCACTTAAAATTGATAATGATTTCTCTGCAGCAGTGCTACAGCAACCTCTGTCTGTATACTGTGTGCCACTGGACACCAGACCAGCATGTCCCACTCCTACTGAATAAACTAGATTTCCTCAGGAGGCCTCAGAGGAAATGCATTGTTCATGCAAAACTCTCTGGAATGTGTGCTGTTATTAGGGAATTAATGAAAAGATGCAGATGTAGCTCTTGCTAGAAAAGGCCTTTGATCATACTGTACAAATGGATGGCACTGTTGTCACATTTTAGAGAAAGATGTCAGCAGTTCTTATGCCATACCATTTTCTGAATCTGAGAGGATCACCACTGCTCTTCAAACACCTTGATTTCAGTGTCACCCATATCTGCTAAATGCCTGCTTAGCATTAAAAGGGCACAATTGTTGCTAACTAAACCTGACTGTCAGTAAAAACTGACTTTTACATTTACACAATGATGAATCTCCACCAAACCCTCAGTACTTCCTTCTCTTCCCTCTGGGGACCTACAATGACATGCAGAAAGCAGACAAGACTGTGCCTCAAACAGTTAATGATGAGATTTGATACTTCCAGCAGCAGAACTTGCTCTCAGAATGAAGAACAGCTGCTTATCTACAAGCAGTATTTTCTGGACTGCCAGGGATGTTACGTACAGTACACATCAGCAAAGCATAAGGAAATACAGTCTTCTCCCCATCTGGGAATACCCACCTGATGTCACGTAAAAATGGGTTACACAAAGGGGATGCTAAGGGCAAAGACTGTGATAAGAAGGCAGAGGGAAAAAACCCTGCAGTTACCAACAGCCTTTCTGGCCCTGACAACAATTACTGCTCCAGTTCATCAGAGGTCACTGGAACGGCAAGGCTCACTTAAGGAGTATTGTGTGAACAAGGAAAAAATAGCCTTGAATTTTACTGCCTCGTTATAAGAGACAACAGATGGATGCAGAGAGATGTCAACTATTTGAAATTATTATGCCAAAGGATATTTTAAGGAAGGACTTCAAAGACTTAACAAATTTTAACAAATGTTTTCAGAGAGAACAAGGGGAATAATTTGCAGTGTGTACAAAAGGTCTTATCTAAGAATATAACTGAGAGGCTGCCCTAGCTGAGGAGGTGACTTCACAGTGTGGAATCATAAGGGAAAAAAGCCACAGAAGTGAAAACATCCATCTGTTGTGCTAGAAAAAGGCACTGAAAAAAACAAAATTAAAGAAAAAGGAGTAAAACGGCCAAGGCAAAAGAGAAGGATATGTCCCTTACAGTAGTATCCCAAACAAGTAAGAAGAGTCCACAACTGGATTTGGGAAATGAAAGAAAAAAACCAGATAGCTGGAACCCAAACATCATGTGAGATGATGTTTGGATCAGAGATTCAGTTCCGTGGTTAGCTAATTAAAAAAAAAAAAAAGGATTCTTTAAAAAATCTTCCAGCCTCAGACACGTGAATGTGAGGCCCTGGTGAAGGTATAGTGAAGCAGCAGCAGCCACTCATTACTAAGGGTCAGCAATTTAGGTTGCAGTGACAAGTGAAGGAGACAGAGGGAATTATTTTCAGAAATGTAACCGCTGAAGAGTTGAGACAAGGACTGAAAAACCTCATGCTTGGTAAGAGAGTTCACTCTCACTTCTGTATGTGCTTTAAATAGTTTTCTGAATAACAGACAAAAACCACCCAACCCCACAACAGTAGAAAACCGCTTCTTCCTCTCTCCCAGACACCCTTAAAGAACTAATTGGGCTGACAGCGCTGGTGCAGCTTTCCAAATATTCAGAATTGTAACACTTTATATTGATAGGAGAAATGGCTTTCTAAAAGGAACTCCCTTAATGCATTAAACCTTATTTGTTTCAATCATTAAGATGCACAAAGACTGTGAGGGGAGAGCAATGTATTTCAGGCAATTAGACATGAGATGACATAGCTGTCATTGCTCATTGACTGCCTTTGACAATATCTACTCCAAATGGCACAGATCCCTGCAGGAGTCTTTCAAAAGCTCACAGTATTTAATCTGCAGGCATTTTAATTTGAAATAAAAGTGATATTTTCTTCAAACAGAGTGAGATCAGGGTGAACAACCACGGTCCAGACAGTTTTAAAGCACTCCAGGGTAAGGCTGTCAACAGGTGATACACCTTGTGCACACTCACAAGCTGCATACCTAGTTTGATTTTCAGAAGACTGAGCGGCAAATTCACAAATATGTTTTTAATGGCACGAGAAGAAGGTGTTGTTTGATTTGTTTGCCAAAAAAAATCAAAATATCTTGTTTAGCACAGAGGTGGTGGTGGTGGCAGGGACATATATAAAAAAACCCCAAACCAACAAAAAACCCTTTCCAGGACGTCTTCAGAACAAAATATCCTCTGTCTGGCATACGTTATGATGGAACAGGAACACACTGTGTCAGTATGCAGTTTACAGAGATGACCCCACCATTGATTTTAGAGTAGTTTTGCCATCCTGGGGAAGAGCTCTGAGAAATCCACTTTAAGCAAACAGCCAACTGGAGAGGAGGATGGAACCAACAGAGCAATCTACCCTGCAACACCTGAGTCTCAGCAAGTGGGTTTTCTAGGCTGAGGGTACAACAAGCCCTCATCTTCCTCCCACACCAGCAGCCAAAGTCCAGCACTGTGGTGCTGACGACACCGAGCACCACCTTGGGTGTTCAGCCATGGTCCCACTTCCTGCCCAGTCCACTCTCGTGCCTGCAGAAACCACCTGCCACTGTTTTAAAGAGGGATGTACTAACTGGGATACACTGACTGTGCTCCACTTCCATGTGGATCCAGCTTTCACTTCATCCAGGCTACTCCAGCCTGCTGCTCTCTGAGAGCACAGTGCTGATTGCCTTAGGTGGATTCTCCCCACAACTCACAGCTCTGACAGCAAAGAGGACATGGCTGTGCCATTCTGAGCCATTTCTCCTTCATCATTAGTTGCCGCTTGCCCCACTTTTAGTAACAAATTCCAGATGAATTCCAAATTCAGTATCAAGCAAAGACACAATTTATGCAAATCACTATTTTTATTCCAGCTGTGTCTCCTCTAGGAAAGGAAACTCCTCACTTCTGAACAAGGGATCAAGTGAATATGACAGTGTTAGTGTTAGGAAAGTAAACAAAATGCATAAACATGCAAGAAAACAGGAAGGTATTGTAGGATTGATTGGCATCAAATTTCCATCTGGAATCAACAGTGCACTGAAAGATGAACCAAGGGAACCATGTAGTTTTCATAAATAGAGGATTTTTTTTGTGGTAGACTAGAAGTTAAATTAAAAGGATTAAATTATAGGACCAGGTTGTTCCTATAACAGCCCAGGTGTGAAATTTTTGCAGACTCCACTCCCAGCCCAGCAGAACACTCATTTAGAAAAGAAAAACACTACAGAAAGGAATGCAGGCTGAACAGCAGAATCGCAGGCACAGCAGAACTCTTTGGGATTGCTTTTTGTTTTAAGTAAAGGTTCTGCTTTTCCAACAATTTTCAGTTCACCACTCTATACTGGGTTTCTCAGCAGCAGAAGCCTCAAGATTTTTCCTCTGGAGAAATCTTGCACAGATTGCTTGTACCAGTCCAGCCACAGGCTGAGCAATCTGTTCTGGGTTTTTGTTTTGTTTTGTTTTTTTTCTTTCTTGGCTTTACCGCAATGAGCTCTTTAAAGGTACCACAAGCTGTTCCTTTCTCTTCCAGAAAAAAAAAATTATCTTGAATTTTAATGTTTTCTACCAAGAAGTACATGCTCTAAGTGGATGTTTAGCTGAGCAGAAATTCAATAGCAAACATAAATTGCCACCAGTATTTTGACCATTTATCATTTTTGACACAAGACCTTCCACAGGTTACAGCCATACAGGAATATAACTGATAATAAATTGCAAAGTGAATTTCTGTAAACATCTTTTCCTGTTATAGACCCAGGCATTTTAGCAGTTTTAGGCACTTGTACCGGGTATCTTCATGCAGACCAATGACAAGTATGCTTAGCTCATGTATTTTCTTAGATTTACCAACCAACACAGTTAGTTAGTTTCTTGGTACTTTAAAGAGATCAGCAAAGAGGTTTGCCCTCCTGTAACTCTCAAAACCACCAAGCCACTGTATCACATGGGATGCAGAAAACTATTCATTCATTTTCATAAGAAAGACATAAAAGACATCAGAGATTTTTTTAGAAAAGAGCCAAAATGCATCCCAGCCTGCTAATGGATGTGTGATACAATACTGTTGAAAGAGAAAAGGATTTTGACCACCTTTGGTTTGACCAAGTCTAAATGATTTCCCCATTTTCAAGACAAGAATGATTATCTCATTCAGAAACCCCAAGAAATTTGAGAGAGAGTCAGAAAGGACCCAAACCTGCTGGCATCACTGCCCTTCATATTGATCAGGAACCTTTTCTTGTCATTATGTGCCTCTCAGGACTGAGCTCCTAACACATGGTCACAGAATCTTGTTTGATGCCACTAAAAAGTATATTGTTGCTTTCAGAGGTTAAATTCTCTTTAAAAGGATAAGGATGAAAAATTAGGTAGTGAGAGAACAAACCACATTTCCAGGTATAGATGGCTTGTTCCTAATCCCAAGTAGGACAATCTAACATTTACCTGTGCCCTAGGTAGGGAGAGAGCTGCTCCAATTTTGTTGACAATGAGCATAAGTTCATTTTCCAGAGAACCATAGAATGTTTTCAGTTTGAGGCAACCTTAGAGATGATCTTGTTCCAGTCCCCCTTCCATAGGCAGGGACACCTTCCACAAGACCTGGTTGCTGGAAGCCCTGGCCTACAGTTTTTAATATAGAATCACAGAGAAAAAAAGAATTGTCTTGACTAAATTACATAAACTTCAGATAACAACATGCCACAAATAACAGTCTTCTAAAATTCTTTTTATGTCTCTGAGCATGTGCTTTCCATGCTCTATGTTGTAAATGGGACATTACTTCACAAGACAAAATTTATTACTTTCCCTTCTGTAAGAGGGAAGGGCTAGTGATTGACCACTACTCCAGATCAAAAGGATAAATTAGGAAGCTTACTTGTACAAAACGGTTTTCTTGGTGGGGTTTTTTTAGTGGCTATTTTTTTTCTGTGGGCTTTTTTTTTGTTGTCGGGGTTTTGGGGCTTGGGGTTTGTTGTTTTTTGTGTGTGTGTGTGCTTTCTGCTTTTTCTTTTTTTTTCTTTTTTTTTTGTTTTGTTTTGTTTTGTTTTAGTTGGTTGGTATGGGGGTTTTTTGTTTGCGTGTGTTGGATTTTTTGTTTGTTTTCTCCTTGAGGCAGAAAAAGGATATGCACTTAATGGAAATGAAATGAAAGTGAACATGGATTTAATAATGAGAAAGGGCAGAGGGAGAAACTCACATAATTCAAAACTCATTTTGTGATATCTGAAATGTTTGGAAAATGTTTTATCTACATTAGAGAACTTCAAGTTTTACTAAGTTCCCATAACCCTAAATTCAATTGTTAGCTCACTAAATATTTTCCCAGAAGGAATATGAATTTAACATTATAGGAAAAACTCCACTAAATACAGCCTAGAGAAAGCAGGTGCAGGTTTTAGAGAAGTCCCTGGCTCCAATTCAACTTGATGGTGTAAATTACATCTCCTACATTCATGTTGTTAGCATTAGAGTAAATTACGAGCAGATTCTATGAAATCCAAAATGTTATGCTGATGTAAAAATATGATAAGAGAAGGGATAGCTGGGAGTGGAGAAAGAATGATGAGAAAAAACTGAGTAAGCGTGGCAGAGTAATGTGATGTATATGAACAAACAACACCCGTATGAGTTATAGGCTCCATTAATTCCTTTCCTCCCTATATTTACTTTTTTGCCTAGAGGGAATGTAACATAAAGGAGAATTCCTTGTTTCAGATTATGCTTCTACTGTCCAAAAAAAAAATATCCAGAACCAACACGAGTGTGGAGACTTCAGTAATTGGACCCATACATCACAACAGGTTGTCAAAACAAACTTTTATTCTGCTTTGAAGAACTGGTTGTTTCAGAAGTGAAGACCTAGGAAGACACTGATGCTAAACAGTGTTGAATGCCCCCTGCAAGGTGCTAAGTGCCTTGAATATCCATTTAATAAGTGCAAATTGAGACCAGTCAGCTATTCACGAGAGATGCAAAAATGCTCTGCAACACAGAGCTGCAGACATGTCAGATCCTTTTCTTCTGATGGTTTTTTTAAAATTTTTTTTTTATTTAAATTTTAAATAGGTCTGCATGATGCCACTTTCATTTGTGTCCTTAGAGGTGAAGACAGCACTGGAGATGTGCTTGCACGCATCTCCAGCAGCACTTTCCCATCTTGCAATTCATCATGGTTCTGTTCTAACTGGCACATTCAGGTCCAGTGCTCCCCTGTTTTCACCTCCAGTTTGCTCCATAGGAAGTTGCTGAGCTGCAACAGCAGCCAGAGCAGGGCTGGGAACCTCTGTCCTCCCCAGCATGAGGATTTGGTCTCTAGAGGAGTGAGGGCTCCTGCTGAGTTCAGGCATGGTTCTTGGCTCCCAAATGCTGAAGGCACCCTGTGGAAATCAAGGGCACCCTCCACACTGCAAATGGCACCTGTGACAAACACCCTCCTTCTCCCTGCATGATCAGTGAGTGCTGATGGCCTGCTGCATCCACCCATCAGTGCCAGGCCGAGAAGCACTTCATTTGAACACGTCCGGGACGTATCTATCCTGCTTACACCATGGAAAAAGCATGGGAAGGATGATCCGCAATAAACCCCAGATATCCAGGCACATCCTATGCATGAGCAAGTTCCTATTGTGACACAGGACAACCCTAATTGCAGGGTGGTGGTTCCCTACCCATCCAAACATACAAATCAGCAATCAAATAAATGTACTTTAATCAGACAGAAATGCCTGGCTTTGATGGAGTGGGGGATTTTTCCGCAGAAATGCAGAAACAGATATTGGTTGTGGTAGATGGCATAACTCAAGTAAATTTCATCTTCTATTATCACTTATTGTCACATTAACAGAAGTACTTATTTCAATTTCCAAGATTTGGAGCAGCCAAAGAGGAACTTGGAGCTGATCAAAAACCCTGAAGCAATCTGAGTAGCTTTAGAGCAGGCACAGTACTTTCACAAAGTGAGTACAAGTGCTTTCTGTGAATAGAAAAAATAGTCTTGTGACATGACTGACCAGATGTTTAATTGCTCTGTTCAGTACAAGAGCATTTTCCTGATATACCAAACATCAGGAATAAAGCAAAGAGGAGATTCTGTGACACAAGGGGTAGACATAAAAACTACTTCCACATGAATAAATGGACTTTGAAAAATTTCTTTCCCACTGCTATTATAATAATCAATTAGACATTTCCTGTAGGATGTTGCAATATACAAAACAAACACAGCAGCAGTCAGGTTCACTAAAAGAAACAGACCTCTAAAAAAAAAGCAGTGACACAATCTGCTCCCTGAATATGCAGGAGGAGGAGGAGAAGGAGGAAGGAACATAAAGGAAAAAGGGAGAAGGAATAGAAAGGAAAGAGGGAGAAGAGAATGACCTCCCTTTAATTTGACATTTTATTTACATAAAATTAGACCTAAGGAAAATGTAGTATGGTATTACTTCAGACTGTGATTCCAATTCACAGGCTGCCTGATATAAATGGGGCATTGAAAACATCCCTTTCTAAAGAATTGATTCTAATTAATTTAGTGCCTGCTGATACAAAGCTTTGTTAAATCTCTTTCCCCTTCAAACATCTGTCAAGAAACAAAAATCTGCTCTTATGCTTTTGTTTCTTTAGAAACATCTACTCATAGTAGAAAATGGGAATTGGTTAGACAAGTGCAAAAATAATTGCGACCTGCTTGATCTCTGTTGGCATGAACAGCCCAAACTGCAACCCACTCATTAATAATGTAAACTGCAAGGCTCTGGGAGGCCAAGAGCTCCTAGGAAATGTCTGGGTGTACAATCGTGACCATTTTGGAGGTGAGTATCATTGGGAATATCTGCATTCAGTAGTGGTACAAGCACCAAGGCTGCCTGAGTCTGCTTGAGTTTGCAAGAGACATTAGGCAAGAGCAAACCTGCAAAAGAGGAAAGATGGTGCAAACAGAGAGAAGCTGAACAGAATCTGAAGGGAATGAGTTTGTAATGCTTGACTTTCATAATAAAACACTATATTTTATTTGTTAAAACAAAGACTTTGAACATTCATTGGGGGATTAAGCTTCTATTGCAGAATTAGATTCTGTGATAACCAGATTTTAAATAGCCAGAATGTAACTGCCTACAACATATCAACCCTACCATAATAATGTTGAAATTAGAAGTCCTAAGGTGCTTTTAAAATTTTTTACCTATTAAAATCTGATTCTCTTTAAGTCAGAATTTTGTACCTGACATCATACCTGTAAAGGTACACCTGTACCTTGTTACACCTGTGACAAATATACCTTGGACCCTTGGGAAGGGTCTGTGCAGCTCTGCAGCACCAGAACACTTGGCTATTTCTCCCCCACAGCTAAGAGAGGAGAGGCACAGGTCTCTAAAACCTACATTATCAAAATAAATTAAAGCTCTAGAGGGCATTCAACAGCCAGATTCTGGCCAACAGCTGAAGACAGACAGGTAATGAAAAGAAAAAGGCCTCAAGGTTACTGCCTGATTTTCTCCACTAACCCAAAGTAGTATAGGGAGAGTTCTGATAAAAAGGAGAGAGAAATAATTGAGCTGTATGGGCTTAAAAATTGTATTTTGCAAAGTGCTCAGTCTGCTTTACACTGGCCTTGAGTACTGGGAGTTGAAGAACAAGAAAGATTTTTAGGAGTAAACATAGTGCAGTATTGGGGAAGATGAGGAGGAGTTCTGCAAACCTGATGGTACTACCTATGGTTTTAAGCATAATTATGAAGCAACTACATAAACAGTGGATCATATCCTGTCTCAATCACAATGCAGCACTAGAAAGAAAATCTCTCTCAGTCTCCAGAGATGAACTAATAAAAATGAAAATCTCCATTTTTCCTTTGCGATTTATTTTTAATCATCATGAAGGTACACATCTCCAGATGTGTGAAAATAAAATCCAGGTATAAGATACACTGAATGCAGGATGAATGTCAGGAGCCCTCCACATTCTGTTTATGATAAGCAGCATAAGAAAAAAACATTTTAAGCAATTTCTGCCATACCCAAGTCAATCAGAGACTGCATTTTCTATTACAGGGCAGGTGTCCTCATATTAATGAGGCAGACACAACTGCAGACCTGAAGTACAGACAATTCTACACATTGCTACAGTGTTATTGAGATCACACTGTTCATCAGGGATTCAGAGCACCGCAAGAGTTAGGATGTAAATCCTGACCTGCAGAAGCTACTGACACCACTTCCATTGGAGTCAAGAGGTGGAGTCGGCCTAAAACCCCTGCTGCAAAGAGATTTCAAATTTAAATTCTAACAACAGCAGAGATAGAGCAGCATAACAATGGTTGGACCGTCAGATAAATTGAATGCAACTGCATAAACCATGGGAATTTCAAGAGAATGAACCAGCAATTTTCAGAGTACTGATATTCTATAAATCTTCCAGGTAAGTCAAGCTCAATGGGTATTTTACCTTCTAAGCAAAGAAAGATAAGTAAAGGATTATGATGATATCAGAGATTTTCAATTCACTCAATTTCGTTGTTTGATAAGGTTAAAGAAAGAGTTCAATTACGGTGCAACATTCAAGTTAACATGGAGATAACAATGGGCAGGTACTTGTTACCTGATTAGCTGAACAAAAGAAAAATGAGTATTTGCAAGGAAAAGAAAAGATTTGGTAAAAAACAATTAATCTGGAATACTTATGCAAGTGTAGGTGACATTTGATAAGCTCAGCATTAGAATGGCAGAAGTATTCTTTTAAAAGGAATTTACTTTCCTGGGATTTCTAGACTCACACATTCCTTATTCTCCCTAACCCTTAAAGGAATGTGAGATTTTTCAAAAATTTCAATCTCCTTAGTAATGAGAATTTAATTATTTAATTTATTAGTTGTTTGAGACCACTCTAATAAAACAAAGGATAGCAGTGAATCTAATGTAGAAAATACTTGATAAATTTCTTTGCTAAATGTTAGAAAATACTTGATAAATTTCTTTGCTAATTTCTTTGATAAATGTTACCTGTCAGTCTTTTTACTCTGATTGGTAGGAAGTAAGAAAATATAACAATATACATATAAATATACATATAATATTCATATAATATACATATAAATTACATACTGCCTACAGCAGATAAAGAAATATTTATTGGTGGTGTTCATGTTTCTCTAATAATACAAAAGACAAATGTCTCTTTTCAGAATGGCTGAGCAGCAGTGAAACAGTAATTACTATTATTTAGCCCAAAAAATAGAAATACCTCTTACACTGAATTACATGGTTCCCAATGAACAGTAGTTTCACTCCTCAAAGAAGTGCAGGAGTGGGTCACATTCTTCTGGGTAAAGAAATGTTTGTCATGTACAAACAAACCCACTGTTGATAAACATGGTTCTACAGGAAAAGGTGCTTCTAGGAAAACCTTTTATTCAAACTACTGTCTCTGCCACTGTGAACCAGAATGAGGGAGATAACACTGATCACGTAGTACAGTCTAAGTTTTTTAGCAGAGAGGAATGCTACAAAATCAGCATAGTATTCTACAATCTCCCAGTAAAGCTCTATCACTTGGCTTCTTGCAAAGTTCAATGTATTTCCACAGTTACAAGGAACTGGATTTTTAAAATTGGGTGTTCTTGTCAGGTGACTTAAAGCTCAGTCGGGTGGAGCTGGAGAGCAGGAAACTGTGCCAAGTACTGGGTTTTTATCAGAGAGAAAACCTTGTGTGTCCCGTTTACAGCGACTAATATTCATAATTGCCTGCACAGACTTTTGTTGCAGATTTCCAGCATTCACTTACAACAGCCTTACTCCTCTTCTTAAAAAGAAGACAATAAAATTCAAATGTCAGAGTCATCACCCAACACATTTTTTAAAATTCAGGACAATTTCAGGAACTGCTGCCCAAATCACAATTCCTGAAATATGTCAGGATTTTCTATACTCTGTACTTTGGATGTTGGAATGCTGCCTTGCAAAAACCCAGTGTCTCAAGAGTCTCTGACCACTTACCAGCCATTTTAAACCTCCACTTCCCCGTGCTTCACCTCTATTTGCTAAATTTTGGAGTAGAGCAATAAGAATAGAATATCAATCCCATTTAGCATTGCTTCCCTTCATCAGCAGTGGAAAACCAGGTGATTAAAAGAAGGTCACTCCTACATGACTTGACTTTGGAAAAAATTTCTTTAAGGGCAATGGCCCCATACTGACATAAAACATCTTCAATATTAAGGATCACTCCTGAATAAATACCTGGAAAACTATTTCAGCTCACGTGATATCATATTCAGCTGAAATTTATTTGATATTAGCCTCTCAATTCTTGGCGCTGCTAAATGTGCCTATGACAGGAACTGCTGAGCTAACCCTGTACAAAATTAACTGATAATTCCAAACATGAGTAGGAGAGAGAGCTAATTGGAAAGTCCCCTAGCATTAAATAATTCCCATCTGTCTTCAAAAGCATAGTATCAGTCATAGCGACTGCCACACTGGCCCCACTTTTCTGGCGAATGCCCTGTTTCCAAAGAGGAAACGGGGAAGATACAGAAGGTATAAATCATTTTGATATAAAAAGAAAGTACTTAGGCAGCCATGTAATGAATCCCCAGCACTGTCATCTATGTTAAATGCCATGAAAAGTTTTGTAAGGTCCTAAGTGTAAACAGCAGAGAATAATGGAAAATGAGTTTACAGCTTCACAGATCAGCATGAAACTCTATCTTAAGCAAGCACACAAGCTGAAACCTAAATTAACCCATAAACCAGTTACCAAAGGAAGGTAAGGACTAAGCTGAGTGTCTTATTCTTAATCCTTGGGTTTTACATTTTAGCAGCAAACACTGGATTTTCACTTAAGATTAGCCATTTGCAATTATTTCCATATTTTGAAAAATGGCCGGGTTATATTCAAATAATGCTCCTTGCTTTCCCAGTTATTGCAAAGCAGAAACTCAAGCATTCAGTGGAACTCAGAATCTGAAGGTAATTCTATCTCACACAGTACAGGACTGCAGGTTAGCATTAATCATGGAAACCATACAGAACAATTATCAGATAGAGAATAAAATGCCTTGTGCCTGGTTCAGAACAGAAGCATGCTCTCCTCTGCTAATTAAATGAAGTAAAATAAGATAAAAATCAGGTAGGGCTGGTTTTAAAAATCCTACTCAACATTTGCCATCCTGTACATCTTCTGTGTTATGCCAGCAAATGTTTGTTGTGGACTCTGCAGTGCAGTTTGTGTCTACCATCAACTCCTGATTATTTGTGTGTTTGTGGTTTCTGTACTTATGTTTTCCTAGAACCAGCACCTCTTAATGTGAACTTACAGATGAAAGGTACACTAAAATACACATGCCCTTGGGGAAAAAAAAAAGGTTATGTTTGAGGCTTTTTTGAAGAACTGATGTCAAATGAGATTCTGAAGAGATCTGCAGATCTCAGGTGGGTCCTGCCCTTCCATCTGCAGCTCCCCTGCTATGACTGATCCCAGGAGTTGAAGGAATAGGCTTCTTCAACTTCCCAGACTGATGGTTTACTCCTGTATGCATCAAGACGGATATATGGAGGCAGGGGGGAACTGGAAGATCTTTAAGGTCTCTTCTACCCAAAACCATTCTGCGATAATGAGGGAGATTCATGTACTGGCAGTTATGATGTCCTCAGTGTAACAGTTTGATATTTGCCCATAGAACTAAAATATAAGTTTGCTTATTTGAAACAAAACAATGTAAAAACATATTTGGATGTTGGCTTGTAGAACCCTCAGAAAACTCCTTGGCCAAAATATGATGCAGAACAATTGGCAATTTCAATAAGCATGAGCATATGAAGACAAACATTTTAAAAGATAAAGGAATTTGACTTTACATAAAATTACTGGGATACTAAGTACTGATTAGTTTTTAAAATTAAATATAATGATCATGATTTATAATATACTTTCCATCAATCTGATAAATATTCATGTTACTTTAGTGCTGTCACACAGAGATGAGCAAACATGACATAAAACTCACCAAGATGCAAAGTCTGAGCATTAAATGTATGCATTAGAGAAAGGGCATTTAACCATGACTGTATAACTCTGATCTCTGTTTAGTGGGGTTTAAGAAGAGATAGGCAAAGATACAAGGATATTTAATAACAACATTAATAAGGGCAACAAATTGTATTTCTGTTTTCTTAAATTTAGCAGCCAATTCCATATTTTAGAAGTATTAAAGATTCCTCTGTTTAAGTTGTGGACATCAGTGAAGTGCTTACAAACACGCAGATCACTCACATTAGCTTGTAAAACTTATATTTTCATCAGTTCTTCTGAAACTGCAGTTATTTTTATGTACCTACTATTCTCTCCTGATTCCCATGTGAAGGATTTTCAGTGACTGACTTTAGCATATTCAAGTATACTTTCATAGTGTACTAAGTGGATTTCCCTAGCTTTTCAGGGACTGCTTTCTTCCTTTGTCAGACAAATGAAAATAGATTTAAAGCATTTCTGCTACTGACCCAATGTTGGCATTCTGGTGAGACAATCTGATTCAGTTGATACAAACCAAAATAAAACCAAATTTGACTACTATAACATCCTGAGTTGGAAAGGACCCACAAGGATCATCAAATCTAACTCTTAGCCCTGCACAGGACCATCCCAAAAGATCACACCATGTGCCTGAGAATGTTGTCCGAATGCTTCTTGAACATTGTCAGGCTTGGTGCTGTGGCCACTTTCCTGGGCAACCTGTTCCAGCGCTCAGCCACTCTCTCTTTGAAGAACTCTTTTCTAATATCCAACAGATCCCATGGCACAACTTCATGTTCCCTGGAGCCCTGCCACTAGAGACAAGAGGTGCTGGCCCTTCCATTCTCTTCTGTGGAAGCTGAGGACCAAGAGAGGCAATCCTGTTACAGGGCCCACATGACAGTAAGTTTGGGTAGACAGATCCCAAAGATCTGTGGGATAAATAATAGAGGAAGTCCCACTTTTGAATACCCAGCATTAAGTTATGAAAGTCTCCAACTCCATGATGTGAAGATTGACTGAAAATAATTTAATCTACAAAATCACATTAGTCAAAAATTGTTTTGGTAGCTTAACAGTATCACAGAGAGATAAGCTGCATATTAGGAATTATCTGTGTCTTCACCTTCATTCCTAATAACTGAAGCTATCATAAGCTCCATATCACATGCTTCAGGTAATTTGATCATACATCTACACCAGATCAGATAAAATCTGTACTTCTATTTGTTATGGAAATGCACAGATCTAATATTTAAAAGCATTAAATTGTGGCCTAAATTGAGTTGCAATTGCTATTCACAGTTTAAGCCTAGTAACAATTGTAATTTACCCAGAGAGCAATTTCTCTTGCTTTTCCTTGTTTTTTTAAAACCTCACTGATTAATTCCCATCCACATGAGCAGTAATGATCCTGAACTCCAGCAAATGCTCATGTAATGCTGGGTGTGCACAGTCAGTCTCAGGAAGATTTATTGTGAGGTACTCATTCAATATGAGCCACCAAGAGGGCTGGATCACCTCTCCTATGAAGACAGGCTGAGAAACCTGGGGATGTTCATCCTGGAGAAGAGAAAGCTCCAGGGAGATCTTATGAACAGCCTTCCAGTACTAAAGGGGCTTATAAAAAGGAGCAGATAGCAATAGCACAAGGGGGAACAGTTTTAACCTAAAAGAAGAGAGATTCAGATTAGATGTTAGCAAGAAATACTTACTGTGAGGGTGATGAGGTACTGCAACAGTTGCCCTGAGAAGCTATGGATGACCCATCTCTGCAAGTTTCAAGGCCAGGTTGGATGGCCACCATCCTCATCTAATAGGAGGTGTCCCTGCCTGTGGCAGGGGGTTAAGGTCCCTTTCAATCCAAACCCTTCTATGATCCTATGACTCTGTGACTATGGAGAGACAGGTCTGAATAGAATTCCTGTTCAAAACTCTCAGGCTGAGGGTGACTGAACTAAATGCACAAAAGTACACAGGGAAATAGGCATTTATGGCAATTTTTAGTCACGTGATCCACAGCATGGCTTTCAAAGGCATAGAAAAAAATTATCTCACTCAAGAGGGACTTCCTAAAGAATTAGGAAGAACTTTTGTTATTACATAAAACTCTAGTCTATATAGCTTTTGTTATACCTTTAAAAATGTAAATTTTCCCTGAGTGCACTGCATCAGTTACTCATTGTTGTGGTTCCTTTTATTTAGCTGAAAATGGTACTGGCCCTCTTCCAGTATTAAAGGCACCACAGTAATTGCTAGCTCTCTAAGATAAACATAAGAATTGTCCTCAATTTTCATTTCCTCTTACTCACAATCACTTTTAAATTTGGCTTTTGACTACAGCATCGCTAACTACCCTTTCCACTACTGCTGGAATTTTTTACTATGTTTTATTTTCCTTCTTACTTCTCCTATGAAATGCAAATTTTGAGACTTACAAGTTTTAAAAAGAAGCAGTCCCGATCCTGGAATTACCAGATTGAGATGAACAGAAGTGTTAATACACTTTCAGCCACATTTCAGTATGCACATGGCTAGGGCTGTGATGATTTCTCTAGCAGGGGCATTTGACTAGTCAGGAAAGAAACACAGACTTTGAAGTGCCACAAGGCAAGTGGTTGTTCTTCCTCTAAAACTCAGGATCCCAGAAAGGAGACCAAGTGAAAGATGGCAAGCAGAAGAGATTGTATCTTACCAAGAACCAGCTGAGCAATTGTCAGTCTTTACTTGCTCTTGACAAAGTGAGGGAAAATTGGAGACTGGAACTGGCTGGCTGTAGCTGTAGGGCCCATGAACACAACCTGTCTTGCCCCAAAGCAAGGAAGGAATTTCTCATTCTTCTTATGACAAAGACAACAAATACCACTCAGGGGAAGCAAGGTTCACATGCACTCACAGCTCAGTTGGAAAGGGGAAGAGGGCTTATGGCAGCCAGCCAGCCAAATGCCAGAGGTGAAAGAGAGCAGTAGTAAATGCCTAACCTTCCTCAAGAAAAGTACCAGAGAACTCAGTTTTTCTTTGTTTTGGAGTACACATTAAGCTCTTCCCAGCCCTGCAGTGCAGAAAGCTTGTGCCAAGTTATGGACATGTAATACACAATCTAGCTTGACATTTAATCCCATTTGAGAGACTTGTATAAGCCTTCACCCGAGCACCCGAACCAATGGTCTCATAACAGCTGGCTGCAGTCTGGCTTATGTTATCACAGTGCACAGAAACAAGAGCAAAGTTCATTTCATTTGTGAGATGGGGTCACGGGCGTTTGGCAGATGTTGGACTAAGCATTATTGATCAAACACAAGGAAAGTGGTAGAACACGAGGATGATGAAATACTTTTTGGCAATTTGACAAATGCACTGCTTCTTTGAGATGGATTGTTCATCCATACATGACATCTACACGTACCAATACCTGAAGACAGGATGGCAATGTAAGGAATGATACCAAAATTTTTGCCTGATTTTTTATACTTCAAAAACCATATGAAACATACTAGAGAGCCTGACTACATTAGAAATCTACAAACTCCTATTATATAGAATGTATCATTTCTCATCTTTTATCCATTACTTTAACTCATTTAAAATCCATGTTTAAAATACTCTCAAAGAGGCAATCAGCACTCTGCATTTCAGTTGTACAACTGAATGTGCTGTTACCTGAAGAATATTTGCCTACTTATATTGTTCGTATTTATACCAGCTGTGAGAAACAACCAGCATTGACAGTTCATTTTAAGATTTAGATGCTTGGTGTTAAAAGATGCTGGGGTTGGAAAGCAAGAACGTTATAGAAGTTTAGAAAATATGTGTTAGGAATTATTATGCAAACAATTTCTGTTTACTGTAGTACCTCTGATAATAATCAGGAATACGGAAAAACTTCCTGAAACCATGCAAAGTCATGAAATTGTCATTGTGTCATAAATTCCCATTCTTAGGTTTTTCAACTGACAGCTTCGCTAAGTGGAAGATACATAATTTTTTTTTCCCACAGCAGGATTAGATAGCAATCTGAAAATACTTATTATCTATGGTTTTCTTAACCATATTCTTTTACTATACCTTTACACATCAGCTTATACCAAGTGATTGTTGCTTAAATCTAAATTACTCTGTGTCACAACTATTTCAGGTTTCTTGCTGCAGGCTGGAAAGTCAGATCCTGTTTCTGTAAACCTATAGATGTACTGAAAACATTTAGATAAATCAGAATCATTAAAGCTAACATTTGAAAAACTAAGGGGCATTCACCATTTTGTGAATCTTCACTGGTTTGGGATCTACAAGGGAAGAATGACCAAAGATTCATTTCACATGTGTAATGCTTTAAAGACCAATGGGATTTACACAAGTCTGAGAACTTTATATACTCCTAGGCACTGCTCAATGCTTATGTAGTCATAAAATCTGAACTATTTCACACCGGCACAAATAGTCAGAGAGATTTCAAATTTTTTTCATGTATCTCTATTGAACAAGATCGGTAGCTTCATATAAGCTTTTATTGCAAAGAACATGATTACAGGGATATTTTTAACTCAAAAGTTCACTGCCATGCCAAAAGCTCTCACAGCACTACATTAGCTCTGTGATCCTCATGAGATGCACATATTTCTATTCTACTGTTGCCCAAGTGTAGCTTTAAGTCACTTTATCTCCCCCAGAGTTACAGTCATGCAGGGATAGATGATTTCATTAATCCCTGTTAGGTACAGCAAGGCTTCAGCACCTGAGGGTCAGCCTGCCCCTTTGTTCCCCTTGGTCTCAGATATTTTGGTCAAAAATTAAATCCTCTGGCCTTCAGTGAGGCCTGAGAATGATCCCTGCACAGCCTTCCAGGTTGGGAGCTGCAGACAGTGCTCCTGAGTCCTTAATAGCAAAGAGGTAATGGTGCTGCCACCAGCAGCATCACAGAATCACGGAATCATTAAGGCTGGAAAAGACCTCTAAGATTATTGTGTCCAAATATCAACAAACAGCTGAAGAGGCACAACTATTTTAGTAAACCTGACTGGAGAAGAGTTGGAAGGTTTCCTTGCCTTCTTCATAGAGAGCAAGTTGCACTTTTGTTCCTCCACTTGACTGTTGAGGTGACAGAGAAAGTGTTATGAGAGCAACAGCACATGCAAAGCACTTTCTATCAATAAAGGAAAAGCAGAAGACACTTTCTGAAGAAAAATTCTTCTCAGTAATGAAGATGATGACAGAACTAGTGCAGCTCAGCTTGGTGGCTTCCCTAGAGTAGCTTCAGGAGTCCTGCTGCCACAGAAAGCAGGGCACAAATCAATCTTGTGAATGACAGGACAAAAGTCTTATCAGGACATGTATTTAACAGCAGCTGTAAATATTAAAGATGTTCTTTCTAACACAATGAAGATTAAAACAAGCCAATGTTATCAATTTGCCCAAAGAGACCCGACATGAGAGAACTGGGTGGTGTTGCCTCACTGCATGAGATTATGATAATGTGCAAAGTCAGCCAGGACAGCAGTATTTTAAGATAAAAGGCAAATTTCTTTCCCTTGTTTAACAGATAGGGATATAAGGAACACTGGGCTAATTCCACAGAGAACTCAAACTCCTCTGTGATGCTCTTGTACCTTTTCCTATAGGAGAGACTGGTGGAACCACATGCCCTGGCACTGGGATCCAGGACACTCCCCTGCAGCTCCCATTTCCCTCCTTGAGCTTACTAAGGCTGCTAAACTGTCACAGATGCAGCAGAACAAAAAGAATAAGTTTTGGCCTTTCCTCATCCTATTTTTTAACTTTCCTAAGAATGGAAACTTCCAGGACAGAGCTTATGCCATCGAGGGTGTCTACACAGCAGCTGATGCTTTTGGTATTACTGTAAACTAAAAAATCAGAAACTCCACATATGTGACTTTCAAAATCTTACAGCCCAACTTGTTGATTTGGCCCTGAGGATCCAAAACCATTATAAAATTTCCTCTTCTTTTGCCTTCCAATAACTCATTTAAAATTAGTCACAATCTATCTTTTACTGTAAAAAAAACCCAGAAAAATGTGTCGCGGATTCAACCGAAACCCACATTTTAATATGAATCATAAATTTTCTAATTCCACTCTCCCCCACCTCTGCTCCCCCAATTAAATTATTCTCTGGATAATGAATCAGATATTCTTTTATTAGCATATTTCATTTCTCAGCCTTTCAATACACAGAAATAATATTTTCTAGCAAAAGACAGCTCTTAGACAATGAAAATACATTACATCGCAGATTTAAAAATTCCCTTTCTACTAAAAGTCCATATATATATATATATTGAGAGGCTAACAGAACAATTGTGTTGCCTCAAGATTCATTAACTGCTGATCTCATGCACAGACAGGCAAGAGAGAAAACAAGGAAAGGAACCTTTTGAATATTGCATTAACTCTGATATTCAATTATTATAACAATGCCACTCAGGAGGGCTTGCACTGAATTTTGTTAGAGATGAGGATTTTAAGAAAATGATAACTGACCAATTTGAAGACTCACAAAATTGTTTTTCAGTTTCAATAGTAACATGTATTACTCATTCTCCCTTTAGAAACAGGAAGAAATTGTTTATATTGCATTAAAATTCTTAGAATTTGAAGCAAAGTCACTTAAAAACAAAAATTGAAACTTCCCCTATTTTCACATGAGTAATGGCAAAAAGATATATATATTATTTCTATATTTTCCCATAATGAAATATATACTCAAAAGGACTAATTTATTTTTCTTTCTTTAACTACCTATACTTGTATATACTACTTTAACTAACCATAGCCTACTTAGAGTGGCTTTGTTCAAATTGTTGCTATTTTTCACATTATTATATTTCTTCTCAAAAGTTTTGAAATTCTCAACTATTATCTTATAGATTTTGGTAGCTTGCAGCAAGATTTTTTTTCTTTTAATTATTAATAGGCACTTTTTTTTCATTGTATAGATGTTTACAATATTAACAGGTCCTATGCCATGTCATTAAAAGCCGTTGGCAGAAGTCAGCTTTCAATGGCTCTTGCAAAAAGTGATGATTCCCCCCCCTTTACTTCCCACCCTCTTAGGATATCTAGAACTTTAAAGGAAAAAAAATGATAAGGCTTAAAGCCTTACCATTTAGCTAATTAGAAGAAAAACTGCTAATGAGTGTGAATTAGTGATAATAGCTACAACATACACCCAAGGAAAGAAATCCTGTGTTTCAGCTGATGGAAAACCACTTACCAGTTAGAAGCATGGCAACCATTGGAAAAAAATTTACACTTTTATTTTCACAAGTATCTAACTTAATATCAATAAGGGGTTTCCAAAGCATGTACATGCCTAGTATTCAACAGAATCCACAGCTGTTTGGTACAGGATTTAGAGCAACCTGGTCTAGTAAAAGGTGTCCCTGCCCATGAATGATGATGATCTTTAAGCCTCAACCCAAAGCATTCTGTGATTTGTGCATGCTCTATAGCTTGTTGCATTTACATTTCCACAATCGTGCTCAGAGTTCAATACACATGTGAGAAAAGACAGGAGGTTGCTGCTGTCCATGACAATCTTTACTTTTCCAACACTAATTATTTAGCAGTCTCATCTTTGGTAAAAAGATCAGGTGTCACAGCCTCAAGTGCTGGCTATCCAATTGCACACAAAGCACATACCTATTTTCGAAAAGCACAGCAAGGTACAGATTTCACTTGCTGAAAGCCAGTTTCCCTCAATTTCACTGACTTCAGGTTGAGCAAAACTGTCCCTAAACCACAAGCAGACAACACCTGACCAAGAGAATCCTTTATTTTGCAGTGAACAATAATGTGCCACAATGTCCTCTGAAAAAAAAATTCACCCAAATCTCACACTACAGCTCAGGTACGACATGATTACATTCAGCACAAGTGAGCCAACATATGAAAAATGTGTCTCTCCTGCACTTAGCCCTAATTTCAGCCTAAGCTGATGCAGTGTGTTCAAACACAGGCACTTGTGAAATTACTGCTATTGTTTAAAATGCCTTACAAGAAACTTTATTCCAAGATTCAGGAATTCTGATAACACTTTTGAAGTCCATAAAAAAAAAAACCAAAAAAACCAACCCTTCCTGAATAACAAAACCAACCCACCTGAGTTCAGATGCTCAGAAAGCTTTAACCAAAGTCTTAAGCTCTCAATTAGTAAAAGTAAGATGAGAGTACCCCTGTTATCTCTCAGGGCTGTCAGAAATTCCTTGGCTAATGGTTGTGAAGAGCCAAGTGCCAAAGTTGCCCTTTGATGCTGATTTTGTCAAAATTCTCACTATCCAAGGCTACAGTCCAATAAGGCTTGAAAACAAACTGCCTGCTACCAAACAGGACACAATATAACAGACTGCACTTGAAAAATAGCTTTAAAGAAACATTTGTGTTTGCAGGTAATGGGACCTCTCTATATAGAATGATTGTGCAGATTCCTCTTAAATATATTAGACACAATAGAATTAAACAAACAGATATAATTTCATCTGGTTTTTTCACAAAAAAAAAAAAGGGTTTTTATCAGTGAGAAAGACTATTTTATTATTCCTGTTTTCATCAACATGGTTATCGGAAAAGATATTTAGTGAAAAAACTTGATAGGCATCCAAATTTTTTCTCTTAATAGATAAAACTGACACAAACCTATAAATTCCTTTTACTTTATTTTCAATATAACCACTTCACTTTAGCTAAAAACATGCTTATTAAGGGTTCAGTGATTGAAGATAAACGAATTGTTAACTACTGTTGACAAATGTTTGCTTGGGGACTCTTACTCATCTAATAAAGTGAATCTGCTCTCCTCACATTTCTCCATGCTACCACACCATAAACTACTTTTATAGCATCTTCTAAGCAATGCATCACCAGGCACTTTACATTATAAAACTAATCAGCAGATAAAACACCACTGGATCTTATAACACTGACATAAAATTCAATATCTAGTAAAGCCTAAATCAAAAAGGTAAGTTTTCTGCATCAATTTGCAAACTAAGAGAAACATGCACTGCTTGTACTTGAGGATGGAAGAGAAGTCCAGTGATATGGAGCATGGCAATTCAAAGCTTAGATTTGATACAGCTTGCACACAAGCCTTAGAAGTTACTTTGAGGGATTTCAAAGAGCTCAGCTCACACAGAATGAAAATGTCAGATGCCAAGCCCATGCAATGTACATTCAGTTTTCTAAGAACATAGGTTTTAAATGAGCACTAGTGCCTTGGCCAAAAGTAATTACAATTCTTTCAAAACTGATGATTGCTTGCATTATCTCTGTTTAAGAAAGTAATAAGCAGCTGTTTCTCTCATGATGAAGTGATAAAATTGTTCTACTGAACCACTGGGAAGGCAGAGAGGTAAAATGGTTTGGAATGTAAATTTAACTCAGGTAAAACCTGATGAGAAACAAAATTCCCCAACACTTAAGATATCTTGAAAATAATAATCTAATCTAATGGTTTCTTTCAGAAATTTTTATCAGGTACTTCCACCAACAGTACTCCCATTCCCACTTAGAAGGATTTGTCTATAATTACACAAAGTCAAACCAACCCAAGATATCAGTGAAGTATAGAGAAAAAAATTACCTGTGTACACTTACAGTTGAAAGAGATTGCAATAGTTAGTGTTAATAAAAATCCTCATCTATAGGAATAGCACTTGTACAGTAGGGATTATCAACCAGGTTATATGTGCAGAATTCAAAAGTCATATAAAGCAATCTCCGGGGTATTCCAGGGAAGAAAGACCTTTAAAAGCTCATCAACAATGAAATGAAAGTCAGGATTTGCTGAAGTCCAAGATGTAAAACAACACTATTCCATAGTTGGAGAAAAGAAGGGACTTTTAGCCATGACATCTTTAAAATATTTTAAATTAAACAGTACAAAGGACACGCTTCATGTTGGAAAACAACAGCGTAGCAAGTTCTCCAATGTGGGATGAGGATACAGCACAGGCATCATGACAGGACTTAATATAGTGCAAACACCACTAGGTGGGCTGTATGTGTTAACAAAACCAGCCTGGAGAGTTTTCATACAAATTGTCACATGAAAATATTTTTAACTTGCAAAATCAAATTAAAAGACTTCCATTAGGGGAACAAGTAATAAAGGATCAGAGAGGCAAAATGGGTTTGAGACAACATCAGCAAAGAATGGCCACACCTATTAGAAATTATAAAGCCTTTAATAATACTAAAAAAAGAACTTCTCAGGACTGCATTCAAGCCTAATTTATTGAATTGAGAAGGCAGAGAGGTAAAAAGAATTTTGAAAGTAAATTAAACCAGCCAAAATCTGATGAGAAACAGAATTATTCAATAAATATTTTTATTTTTATAATAAATATTGATTTTTTCAATAACCCTGTATTTAGTATTAAATAAAGTTATTTTATTATTAAAGTATTAAAACTGAATTTACAACTCAACAGTGAAAATCTATTTAGTCAAAGACTGCAAAATTATAATTTTATACTGTACATTTAATTCTTCATAATTTTATAATTATAATATAATTTTGTTCTTCTAAATCCAACTAAAAACTTAGGAAGTATCAGATAGTCCCAGTGCAAATAAGGGTTTATATTGCTGCAGATACTGTAGCGCTTGGCTTTTAACAAAAGCCCAGGTTATACATCCTCCTTCTTGTGAAACAAACCTGAAATGTATTAGCCTATCTGATGTATATCACTTGAACTTACAAAGCAGAAACTTTTGCACTTAGAAAAAGAAGCTGGATACACATCGCAGCTCGTAAGCCCTAATCCCACCTGGAGAACTTGTGTCCTAGCAGAGGCAGAGTTAATACTCTCCCACCTGGGATAACAGGACATTGCTGCACTGGTGGCTGCAGCAAGGCCAGGTGCTGCACCTCTGCATCAACACAACCAAGCACAGACACAGCCTTGACTGTGCTTCCCATTCCTCTGGTGGAAAGAGATGGTATGTGACAAATAGGAGTCTGCAAGGAGCAAAGGAAGAGGACAACCAAGATTATGTTTGAGCATTTGATTGGAAGAATGAAACTCTCACCCTATTCTTGGCAGCTGCTCCATAACTACATTTTGAAATGAGAAACAAGAAAGTTCTAAAAAGCCCCTAAGTTATACCTTGATATACCTTAGATCACATATTTGCAAAAAAATCACCAATCCTCTTGTATTTCCTAGATCTAATCCATACCAGTCACGAAGACAACATCAAGGGAGTAACCTTAGATGTGGCTAAATGATCTTGCAAGGCACAGCAGTGATATTCCCACTGTTGCTTATTACCTTGAAAGGCTGAAAATAAATGAAGCAGAAAAAAAAAAGCTTCAGGATGCTTGAACAGCTCTGCTCCGAACTTAAACCACGGAGGCAGAAGACACAGCAACTGCGGCATCATCTGCAACAGATGCTGGGACAAGTTTCCTCACAAAGAGCCAAAATAGGGCTGAGAGTAATTATAGGGGAAGAGTCACTAATAGAGGGAGTACAGCCTGGAAGTTGCACACCAGCAACAAAGAGCTAGATTGCGAGGCTTTGTGGTGAAGAGTGACTGAAAACCCCTGCTTGCTCGGTGGAACGCGGTTTGAAATGCTCTGCCTGAATTGGCCAGAAATTTGCATGATGATCAAAGGTAAAATAACTGGAGCTGAAGAATAGCAGAAACCTGCTTCCGTTTTTTAGGTGGGATGGGAAAGGGAGGCGCACCGCAGGAAAGATTGTGGAAAGCAGCCTGGTTGGTGCAAATCCAGGTTGAGACTTTTGACATTACATGAAAATTCTCTTCAGTTTTTTACTGAAATGCAGCTGTTTGTTCACTATCACATAAAGGCTTAGGATATCATTCTATGTACCCACAATCTCTGACAGGACGGGACTGTGATCATGATCCTTGTTTACAGAGGATACAGGGTGAAGAGGCAGTAGAAGCAACAAACTGGAGACCCTGTAAACAGAACTGGAGGACAAAGGGTCCTGAATGTACTTCTGCTCATAACTTCCTGTATTATTGCCACAAAAACCAACTCAATTGATGCCTAAACAGAACAAATTCAGATAGCTGTACATGCACATACATGAGACTGTGAAGAGTCTGAAACACCACTCCTGTCCCATTCCACTTACCTTGCTGTGTCAATAGGACATTCCAATTAACAGGCAGAGACAACACATTCAAGAATCCACTGTGCCTTTCATCAAAAAAATAGTCAGGAATTTTAATACCTCAGGGACACCCTCAAACTTTAAGTACCTCTCTGGTAACACCAAATGAAAATGAGAATCTATTGCTGCCATGGTCCTGGTTGTCTTTTACATCTTTCTGATCCTTCATCCATAAATTAACTAAACACTGAATTTTAATGCTGGTGTTCAATTGTGCTAGCTTAACTAGAAATAGGTGGCCACCTAATACAGCCCTGCTCAATAAACTGAATATCAGCAGAATGCAGGATAAATGCAACCACACGGTGAGAATAAATTGTAAGGTGCTAATGACACTAAGAGAGGCATGGAGGATGCCAAGAGATTAACAGGTTGTCTTAAACTTGGTGTCCTCGAAAAGCTTTCCATTAGAAGATCTTAAAATAGTTTAGAAGTGCAAATAGTAAATCATTGAATATCTGAACAGCACAAGTAACTAAACATACTTGCTTCCTGGCATAATTACGATCTAGCCAGGGAAGTACATTTTTGTGTATCAAAAAAGTCTATAATCAGGAGAATCATTATATGAAAGAACACCGGGAAATGGGAGGTGGCAGCCTATTCAAATTGAGACTCGGGATTACTCACTGGTTCACATCCTCCTGGTACCAAAACATTAGCTCCAACAGTTATCAAAATGGCAATGCAACAATACAAGTTGATGAACTCACAAAGGAAAATCATCTCACAACTGTGAATAGCCATTTACTAATAATAAAACATTAAAGAAATGTAAACTCAGGACAGTGTTAACTCTAAAATTTCTAGGGAACATAGATGTGGGAGATGGAGCATCTCCAAAAATTCTATTTCTCACAGAAGAAAAGTCTTCTGACAAAGGTTGTTTCTAATTTCAGTTATGACCTTGTTCCCAGTATTTGGCATACTCAGCAAATGATGAGGAGCAGACGCTCAGCCCTAGGTCAGTACTGAAGAATGCAACAGTTACAAAAGATCCACATTATCTACAAAAGTTATTTCTGCAATATTTTTGCAATTGCAAACCTGCAATATTTTTGACTGAGTGAAAAATGTCTTTCTAATGTGCATGGATGAGCTCTGACCTATGACTATTAAATATAACATTACTATTGCAGACAGCAGAGAGGAAAAAAGGGAAATTAGATTCTGATTTCAGTCACAGGAATAAAACCAGAACAAATCCACTAAGGTAGACTCCTTACAGATAGTGCTTAGTCCTTTGAGTTCAGAAGTAAAACCTGACAGCAGAGTAGCATCTTTCCGAAAATCTCAGGCTTAATCTTTTTAAATGAGCCACTGCTGACTGAAGCCAAAGAGGACCATGAGGGGTTTGGCAGTGGTCACTTCAGATTTTCTGATGGAATTGGATGGAAATGTGAAGCATCTAATGGAAAGTCTGCTACTTGTGTGCAACAGTCATATAGAAAGCAACATGCCATCTCTCTCTGTTAGTGTTTTGGTCACAGTTCTTTTTCAGTTAATGGCTTTAAATTGAAAAAGAGTAGGTTTAGAACAGACATTATGAAAAAATGCTTTACTCAGAGAGTGATGAGGCACTGGAATAAATTGCTCAGAGAAGCTGTGGATGCTTCATCCTTGAAAGTGTTCAAGGCAGGGCTGGTTTAGGCTCTGACCAACCTGGTCTGGTGAAAGGTGTTCCTGTCTGTGGCTGGGGTTTGGAAGGAGATGATCTTCAACATCTCTTCCAACTGAAGCAATTCTATGATTCTATGTTAGGGAGCCCTTTGGGTTCTCAAAATTACTCAGGAAAATGAGAAAGAATGCTAGAAAGCTGTAGGAACACCAAGTGTACTCCTAGTGAAAGAACAGAAGTAATTTTAAAGCAATCGACAGTGAACAATTAGAAAAACCAGAGGTGCTGGAGAGAAATACAAACGAAAGCCTTCAGTGCAACATGAGCTGCCTCTCAGCTGGATTGGCACACTATATAAAAAGGAGAAGCATCAACTTCTAAATTGCAATGCAAATATTTCACAAAGTTCTAAATCTTAGAAAAGATAATTTTCCTCTTGCAAATACTGAAGAAGTATAAATAAAAATTTTTGAATAGGGGTATTTCAAGAGACATTGTATCGTCCGGAAAATAAGGCATTTTTGAGATCAGAAAAATGTTCACAGGCAAGGAAATTAGTATAAAAAAAATCATATTGCTATATTATCATAACCCTAATTCCACTAATATTTCATTATATGAGCATGGCCGAAGAAAGTTTAAAGTAAGTTACTATATGAACTTAATGAAGAAAACAGTCCTGCTTCAGTGATGAGATGGAAATTTGGAAGGTTAGCTAATTGTTGCATCATGAACAACTACAGTCTTCCACTTGCTTTAGATGCCATTGCCAGCAATAAAAATAATTTTGTTCCAGATTTTAAGCACGACATCCTGGAGAGCTTGATCTATCCCTCACAAAATGTTAGATTCTACTAAAAATCAAGTATCAAGTATGCAACATTAGGCAAAACAGAGAAAGGAAAAAAAAGTAGATTTAGAGTAGCTCAGAGCTCCTTTAGTTTCAGATGCTTCCAAGCAAAAATTATGCGAATAAATTTTTTTTTAAAAGTCTCCTGTTGATTTAGAGGATCATGTTTTTAAATTCATACCTTTCACTCTTTCCATGAGGCATAAGTTGACATGTTCCTGTAAAATCCACTTAAAAATACATGTTCTGCACCCAAAATCTGCCAGAGTTTAGGAAAGGTAATCTTCAGAAAATGGGTAATAATTCAAAAAATAGGCTTCATCAGTAGAACTCTTTATAAATGAAAACAGACTGAAAAATGAATTCCTGATATCTCCTTTAAAAAGGAGGAAAAATAGGCTCTTTAATTACTTTAGACTTTGCTATTTCACAGGCTTTCCACACTGTTAGTCTTTGCAGCCTTGGGGAATAGTAACTATGATTGTACAGTGCAAAATAAGTAGCATTAGCCCTAAGGCTGGATGGAACACCTAAAAATTTCTGACTCTTTCAGGGTTATGAAAATGTACACTGACACTCCTACTCCACCCTTAATAAAATGAGCAAGTTGTGCTTGAGGCCACTCAAGTTCCTAAGGAGCTTAACTACAGAGCCTCAGTATGAGTGTGATTATGCACTGGCTTCTGGATGACCACTTTGAGTTCCTCTGTACATACTGAATATGCCCTAAAAATGTACATGCGTTGTTTTTTCTTCCAAAAAACCTGCCTTTAAGTTAACACTGCAAAATTCAGGTGCTAGCTTGTCAGCCCACATGATATTCTTCAGGGAAAAAAATGAACTTTTATATTTTCCCAAATCTCTCCAATTTGAAAAAAAAAAACAAAAAGAGAGAAACAAAACCCACCACTCCAGAAAACAACAAAAACAACAACAAAAACCAGAAAAACTCGTCCTCAGCAAATAAACACCTTCCCCCCTCAACCCCCAACCAATCCCCCCAATCTTTCCCTCCTCAACTAGCAATGTAGATCTACGGACTAATGAATGCTGACTGCCCTTTTTGAAAATGAAACACGCAAAATCAGACTGTCTTAATTAAATGTTTGACTGCAGAGGTTGATAAAAGATTAATATTATAAAGAAACAGTATTAATTTGGTCTAAATGCTGAGGATTTATAGCTGTGTGTGTATTGATCTGTAGAAGTGGTTTTGGCAAGCACTCGCACTGCTGTAACAAAAAGAAAATAGTGTTACTGTCTCTCCCCACAATTTAATATCACACTGCAAGGAGCATTTCCATGGTGGAAGCCCACATCCCAATCTGTTTTACTGCCAGAAAAGGCAGTTTTAGCCAAAAAGTTGCTTATGATGTTATCTCATCCACCCTAGTTCTAAACCTAGGCATGAACAGTGCAACAAGGAAAACAGATATTTGCAAGTCCCATCATAGATTTTTCATATCCAAGGGCACCTAATACCATTGCCCAGCTTCTCTGGATATTTTATATAATCATCCTATGCACCAAAAAACCCCCATGAAAACAGGCACCAGCATTCACTCAGCTCCATATATAATGCACAAATCATTTTACAGATACGCTACTTTTATTTTAAATCAAGCATCAATTTCAATGATACTTCTCTCTCCCCTAGGGAAGAAAATTGCAATATTTTAGGAGGTTATCAGAATAAGTAAAAATTAAATATTTGGTGGGCAATTAGTACAAACACCCTTTTTACTAAAACTAAAAATGCCTTTTAAGTAAAGAAAAAATATGCTTTATTATGTTAATTCTTACAGCTTCACAAGATAATGATCAAAACAATGCAGAGAAAGTGTAAATTTTGGCTAGCACTGATAAAGCTAGGAAGGGACAGCTAGTTTTGGCAAACCTGAGGAGGTAGGCGAGGCTTTCAGATCCTAAAAGCTTCAAACAGAATGCATCAGACACATGCAAAGTGAGGTTTGACAAGGCAACACTGAGAAACAATCAGCAGCTTGTCTCAGCCTTTCTAGACTGGATGAATTCAAACAGAAAACAGAGCAATAAGATTCTATCTTTACACAATTTTCACTTCAAGGTCTCACCAAACCTCTCTAACAAACTGTGAATTGCAGGTTATGGCTCTCTCTGTAGAACAAGGCTCCAAGGTAAAAGCCAAGCTTGCCTTTTACTACATTCAATTCAGGGTTCTGTAATGAAACTATAATAGATTCAGGCCAAAAGCTCAGTCCATTAAATCGTCTTTATGTCACACTTGCTGGAACCAAATCCAGATAAATCACGGAACATCCCCCAGCTCAGTGGTTTGGCCACACCATGCTCCTAAAATACAAGACAAAGATGAGCAAAAAAATGTTTAGATTAGCAGCATGTGCAGCATGCTCCATGGAATGTATTGGATTTGTGCAGACACCCTGGTATTTTACCAAGTTTATCCCTTGACACTCCTTCCTCTCCTGACTGCTGTGGTGCCAAGCTTTCCCACCTGGCTCGTGTAGTTAAAATGGTGCTACAGTTTGAGGACAATTCAATATAAACTAAAATAAAAGAATTTTATTTAGACTATCCAAAATAAGCAGCACAGTTACACAACTTTATGAAAGACATAGGTGAAGAAATGAAAGGAAAGCAATGCTTTAATAATACTTTTTCCTTTATACATCTTTCTGCTCATTGCACAGTTCCACTCTCTGTGCAGAGTTTATGCCTGAGGGTGTATCTGCTAGACAGTGCCTACACCTGAGTTTTATCAGAAAATTTCCTTGTAAGGGATAGGTTCCCCATGGACAGCTTCCAATAAAAGAAAACCCTTGGAAATACTTATCAGAGCTCACCCTCAGTGTCTCCATCTTCCCTTCAAACTTTTATAGCAAATCTCTCATTTGAAGTTTCCAGGTGTCCAGACAGACTTGATCTTTCATTCCAAAATGCACTCTAATTTCACCTTAACCAGAGGGTGGTCTTGCTATTTCTTCTAATAAAATAATCACTGCTTTCCTCCCTTAGAGATGCAAATGTCTCTGTACACACAGTGTCAGCACTGAGTTACTAAGCAGCTCTGTCTCCTTTCACAAATGAAGGAAACCTCTCCCTGCTTTCCTGGCTTACTGCAGTGCTCCTGTACTGACCACTACAACTTCATCAGATTTCAACACCCAACAGGTACTTAAGCATATGGACTCCTGATTTGACTATGGACAAACATGATGTTAATAAATTTTTTCTGGGTTTATATAGGGGAGTTAGGTGACTTTTTTTTTTAATACTACATTTTATCTTATTCTCCTATTTAGATTCACGCTGGTGTAATGTCCATATGGTCAGAAATGTGTCCTCCCACATCCTATGTTGTACCCTCCATAACCTATCTCAGATTTTAAGAACAGTAGTAAAACATATATAAATATATCCCACCTGTCTCAGGATCCTTCTGAATAAAATACACTCCTGAAATAAACACTTGGCAAATCCACTACATTTTTCAGACACGTCTCTGAGTGTTTCCAAGGACTGGAAGAAGTTTCAGCATAGACACCTGGTGGGTGCAGATATTTAACTACCTATACAAACAATGATCTGTTGGGCAGTAAGCTGCACAAAAGATATTTGCTCCATTCTACCTCCTTTCCATCAGATCAGTCTTTTCCCTGTAGCTTGGTAAATAGGACTTAATGCTCATTTCTGTAGTTGGACAGGCAGAAGTTAATGGAGCCATTCTGAACTCTGGTCAGGAAAAGTGACAAGAGGTACTAAATGCACAAATCCCTTTCTGTTGTCCTTGAGTGTAATCACAAACTTTGCCATGCTGTTAACAAACCCCTGCATGCCATGTGCACTCTCCCCAAGGTAAATGAGTGAATGACTCATTCTTGCAGCAAATCAATTCAATAGCCTGGAAGTTTTAATGCACTGATTTTGTGTGTGTCCTGTCCTGCCCCTTATCTGCAAGAATGCACCTATACAAACTTCTGTTAACTTGCTTGCCATTGCCCTCCCTGTGCTATGAAAAGTTTACTGTTTGCTCTGTTTACTGCCTAAAACATACACAAATTACACTGAAGAAAGATGTAAAGAGATAAATAAGTTGAATTATACACGTATATGACCATATAGTATATTTTTGCACATTATTTATCCTTCAACTAGTACATGCAATACTGATGTTCACAAAACAAGTATGGGTTTAATATTCTCTACCTCTGAACAAGGTGAAGAACTAAAGAGGTAAAGTACACTTTCTTCTCATCCCCATCTTGTTCTGCCCACGTGCTACTGAAAGCATTCTTAAAAGATGCTAGCTTTTCCCTAGCATCCAAGTACAGTGTGTCTCCAAATTTTAGAGACATTTGTGAATTTATGGCATCTGGGTGAACAAATACTACTGCTGTACAACATACAGGCATGGAACAGGGGACAGCAAGAAGCAGGAGCTAAAGAAATGCCCCCTATTTTTGAGCATCCTATTTAAGGAACCTACATTATCACTAGTGCTGACTCTAGTCATTTAGCCATCAAAAGCCAGACCTTAATACTTTTCCCTGGACACATCAAGAAGCTCTGTTAAAGTGCAGGATGACTCATTCACAGTCGAAGACAGGCACAAGCTCTCAAGGCAGCTTTCTTGGCCACCATACGATCCTTTCCCACTTTACAAGCATCATTAATTTTTTTCCATCTTCTCGATTCTGCCACATATGGTGTGACACAACATCCTTATGAAGCTCCTTGAAACAACAGCATCTTTTTCTTAGCTGTGATTTGTCCAAAGCACATGCCATCTGTGCATCCTGGAGAGAGAAAAAACCCTGCAGCTAGGGAATGCATGACACACTCTTAAGCAGAAAACAGGTCATAAAATGGGACATAATGGGCTACAAATCTTGAAATCAGCCCTCCCTAAATTATCCATCTAGGGCACTATATGTTAATTTTGCTGTTGCATATTGATGCAACACACAAATCTAAACCACAGATCTATATGACAAGCCACCACCATCACTACTCTGTTTCACTCTTTTGGAGATTCAGGGAGACATAAGAATTAAGTCCAATGTATTTCACAACACTCAAAACCATCACCACAGGTCTGGAAGATCTAGTCCTTCTTTCTCAATAGATACAGAGAGACTTACATGTAAAAGCGTAAGTGAATTGAAAAAGCACTTCCTGTGAATTGGAAAGGGGGAAAAAAAGAACCCCCCAGCACCAAAAGTTGGAGACAGGATTTCAGGGTACAAATGTATCCCAGTTAACATTAATGCTTCCTCAAGGTTTGGTTCTTTTTTTTTTTTCTTTGCTTTTCAAAAAATCAAAATAGCTAAAAATAAATAACAGAAGACTGGTAAAGGCAATTCATTGACTTTTGTGACATAAAGCTTAATGCTCTGCCAAGATGCCTCTCCACAGAGACCTCAAAGGGTGACCATTACCCCCAGGCCATTCAATCCTTCACATCCCCTGCAAGGCTGCTGACACACATGCTAATTGCTGCCAAGGAATACAATGCTTTCTGTGTTGTGAAATGGACACCTGGCACGGGACTATTCAGCTCATTTCACAGAGGCCAGCAGTTGTCAAATGATCATGATTGCTGGCCACTACAGAAAAAGCCTCTATGGAAAACTCTGGAGGGTGGGGGGAGAAAAAGCATATGACAGCAACACAGAGGGAAAGCGAATAAGAGAAGTGACATCTCGTCACAATGTTCTGCCTCTTTTCTCCTTTCCTGTTAAATATGTCACACCACCAAAAACCCAGTCACTCCAACCATTTCACTCTGCCACTGTCTGGGGCTCAAAAGCACATTGCTGGTTGTGCTTGGAAGGACCTGCCTTGGGACTCTCCCAGTCTCTACTTGTTTCCTTGATGCCAGATCTGAAAGTGAAACTTGAAGGGATGGGGAGAATATAGAAAATGAGCTATAAGACTTCTGAAGATTTTAGAAATTACTGTGGTTCACTTGGTGGATTTTTTTCCTGGATTATCAGGAAGTATTTTATTTATGATAGATTGATAAGAACCAAGGAAGAGAATGAAGCGTATGTCTTTAAGGTGGCATTTTTACCACCAGCCTGCAGAAATTCACTCTTATCCAACTTGTCTCATTTTAAGTGGAAATGATTTAAATACAATGACTTTTCAAATTTTTACTTTATCAAAAACCCTGCATATGGGCAAAGTTCACCCTCATTAATGCTGCTTAAGTGTACATATGTCCTTGACATTTTGCTATGTCTGTGGAATAACATTTATTTTTTATTAAAGTCTTGATGCCATTTTTCAAATATTTGAGCCAGTTCTGTACAGATTCACAGAAAAACCCTTTTCAGCATTATCATGCAAGATGACTCATTTACAACACTGTCTGCTGTTAAAATTATTCAATTCTATCCAAACAAAACAGGCAAATAAAATCCCCCTAGAACACCACCCAAGCTATTAGCTTATATAATAGAAATGTTTTAATGAGGACATCCCAATTTTTCTTCTGAAAGAGTTGATTATTGAATCCCACATACAGTTATTAGAGCATTTAGCAGATTTAAAAGTTGGAAGCATCTTTTATCATTGTTTCAGTTTTCACCTATAGGCAATCTCCCTTAAGAATTCTGAAAGGAAATTTGCATTTGTTAAGCTTTCTGCTCAGAACCATTTGTTTAAGGAGGTTACAGGTTAACTGACAGGCTAAGTGGAGCTGCTCACAAATGGAAAACATTGAATCATTTATAAAAAGAACCATGAAGGTAGTATGTGTAAATAAAAGCTTTATTACAATAGACTACAGAGGGATCTACTCTGTGTTCCTGTGATCTGTAGTTTTGAAAACCAAGGATTATGGCACCATCCACCAGCCTTTCATCAGCTGTATCAACACTGGATGTGCAACATCCTCTACAGCAACTGGAGTGGTTTAGAGCTGTATTCTGTAAGATACTACAGTGGGATGGGCACAGGTAGCTGCTGGAGGAGTAGAAGGATGTCTAAAATAAAATTACAGTTTGATATGTACTTGGGGAAATGGTACTGGGGAAAAGAAAGCAGGTTCATTGATATCAGCTCTTCTGGGATAAGATACATCCTTTTCCTAATTTCTAATTTTTTGACATATTCTACAGCCTGTAAGAGAAGATGACCTGCAGGCAATTTCTTTCAGTGCCTGTCAGAGTTAGGTTGTGTGTAACAACCTAGAAGGAGAACAACTCAAATGTGCTAACACTTCTTCATGCATTATTTCTAACTGCTACTGCTTTGGGGCTGTATTGTAATCTACTTACTGAATATCTTAATTGCTATGATTTAAAGTGATAACAAAGGACAGAGCAAGTGGCTTTGCAGGTATTCTTTCAGTATCACTGGCTGAGCTGGGAGCATCTGGAAAAAATGTATGAACAAAAAAGTTTGGGGGATCTATTTCAAGTAAAAGTTTTGGCTGATTTAAATTAACTTGCTCAAATCTCTTTAATACCAAGAAAAAATGTAGAAACAAAAAGGAAGAGAAAAGAAATGCTGTCCCTTTTTTGTACAGTGATCAAACCACATAAATTTCTCTTGCCAATTCAGCCCAGGATATAAAGCACACCCTTTATCTAGGTAACTCTTTAAATAGTTGATTGAGATTCTGCTCCAGTCCAGTCCAGTGCTCATTTTTAAACTCTGGAGAATGGTAAAGTAATATTATCTTATCTGTACAATCACTTCTTATTTCTTCAACTCTATGAATAAAAATTCTGTTTTGCTGGGTTTGAGTTTTATGTGGGGGAGAGAGGTGTGTCCTTATTTTTTATGGGAAAGGATGGGAGAGAGTTGAAAAATATTTTGATTTATTAGTTGGATATTATTTTAATGTCAGAAGCATTAATATTGCTAAGATTTGACAGTTGTGTTTTTGTAATATTTTTAAGTCATGTCAGCCTCACTCACTACAATAGTAATAATAATAATAATAAAAAGGTGTAATATGACCATTCAGAAATGCCACTGTCCCTCTGAAAATTACAACCCTGTCCTGATACCGTTTTTAGACAGGAACAACATAGGGAATCTGCCATATCCAGTTCAGTACAGATCCTAATGATGTACATACTAATGATGGGCTTATTTATAAATACTAACTAAAGAAAACCAGATAGAACGTTTTTATTTCCATTTTAAAAAAAATGAGGTCATATTCTGAAACCTCACATTTTCCTTCTCTGGAAATATGATGTTTAACTACTTTGCTGCTGCAGCAGGTCTTCTTGGTGTTAACCCCCTCCATGTGTTTATACACCAAAGTAACTCCGTGAAGACTTGAGTTCTATATACATTTCTCAAAACCCAAGCAGTACTTCTTAGGAAAACCAAAAGCTAAGAACTCTAGACTATTTTCACCAAAATAATTAATACCATCCCTCCCCAAACTGCATTTGTCTTGGCGATGGCTTCATCACATCTCTCATTCTCAGCCACTATGTGATTTAATAATTCTGAGTCTCTGTCATTTCTGTCATTTCCAATCGATGAACGTACTTCACATAGCAGAAAATTTAATTTACCCCAGTGTCTATTATCTTAAAATTCCTCTCCAAATTTAATAATTTCTTTGTTACTTAGTCTTCAACATTATCTATTATTGTTATGGACAGAAAAAGCTCCACAACTTTAATCAAGAAATTCCACTGGTTTCATCTAACTTTTATGCAGAAGCCACCACTAGCATTAACACAGATAATCAAAACCATTTCCCTAGCTCTCAACTGCTTGTAGGCATCTCATCACCTCTGTATCTCCAGCTGGTGAATACAATTTTCTACAGATCTCCACTTTCTTTAGCTAAGGAAAATTTCCTACTCAATCTTGTGCTTTATCAAAATGCAGGTAAGATCTAATATTTTGCCTTCAAATAGAAAGCCAAGTGTCTTATCAAAGAAAGGTGTTCAGTAATATCTGAAACAATATCTTTGCATTTTATCTAAGTTCCCCATTAACCTTTGTGCCTTTCACTACTCTTAATTTCCTTTTTGTACTCAAAAGATCTGCATATTGCTCAGAACAGACTAACAGTTTTGTAGTGGGCCAGATCACTTTATTGTCTTCTGTTGATTTGGCATCCCTGATTTGAAATATTTGTTACCAATCCCTGCTCTTAGAGAAGCCATTTCCCATTATAATGTCTTTCATACCTTTTATGCGAATGCCTTTATTTGAACCGTCCCTGTATGAGCTTTAATTCTGCAGAGAAGGGTATTTCCACGATGTAGTCAATATCAATGAATGCATGTTCATGCTGAGGAAGGCTGAATTCCAAAGTTACAGGGACATTGCTGGGGTTTCTCACAGAAATGATTTTATGTGAGTAGAGGTGGCATAAGGCTTTTAAGATTTACTCTGAGAAACAGACCAACCGAACAACATCTGTAGGATGTTTCCTGGAAGGAAAAACAATCAGTCTCTCTGAGGGGATAAAAAAAAAAAAAAGCAGACATGTAACTGCCTCTGAGATAAGCACAGGAAGAAATGGAGATCCTTCGGCCAGGATCTTTGAAGGAAGAGACACTTATCTAAATCAAAGCCTGCATCTCTCAGAGATAGGAAGTAGCACAGGGCACCTGTCAGATTGCATCACGTAGCAAAGAAAAGCAGCACCAGCAGTGCCTTCCCGTGGTCACCCATTTTCCTCCCAGGAGGGAGAACAGAGATTGACAGCAGCCAGGGTCAGGCAGCATCCTGCTGGATCACAAATACGAAACTAATCTATACTTAAGCTGAGAATGTGAAACTAATCTTTATGAGGAGGAGAGGTGTCAGCTTGGGCAGCTAAAATTGTCAGTTTAAGAGAGCTTTTCCATGTGTGAACTAAGGGAGTTGAGCAGCACTCCTGTAGGGAAAGGTACCATCAGACATTGCTGAGGAAGGAAGGCTGGAATAAGGAACTGGAAAACAACCCATTATGAAAAGCAAATGCTGTTTAAGATGTAGGAGGGCTCAGAGCTTCTGCTATCCAAGGATTGCAAGGCTGGCGGTGGCAGCAAGGGCACAGAGTGACAAGAAAATGAGGAAAGAAACACAGGCAGAAAGTCAGGAAGCTGCTCCTTCCAAATAAGGCAAAGTATCCACAGTGGTCAGAGATGAAGTCTTTCTAAAGCAGAGCAGAGGCTGTTAAATAGAACAAATTCTCAAAGTGGTTTTATTTTCTGACCTTCCTACTGGTTGTTAAGTAGCCCTCTCCAAGGTTAATCAAGTCCACACCATAAGAAATCCAAAGTATTTTTCCCTATTTGTTGTCACAGTTTCATAGGTAAAAAATACACAAAAGGACAATCACATCTGTATTCCTACCTATTCTCCCAGCACACAACGAAGAGTAATGCCATTATCCATTACAAATCTCTTTAGGCTGTTTTGGACTGGATATTAGGAAAAATGTCTTCCCTGAAATGGGGGCGAGACACACGAGCAGGCTGTGCAGGGAAGTGTTAAGTGCTCAGGAAACATATTTTTGTGGTGCTTAGGGACATAGTCCAGTAGTGGGTTGGCAGAGCTGAGTTGATGGTTGGATTCAATGATCTAAGAGGTCTTTTCAACTTTTGAGATTCTAAGGTCTGTTCTAAAAGCGTGACTGGCCAGGGACAAAATTGCCTCGATTCTGAACTACTCTGCACTATCTCTCTCCCACTTCAAACCCTTCCTCATGACTCATCTCTACTTTAAAGCCAGAAAAAAACCCCAAAACAAACCCAGCTAACCAATTCTGGTTAAGTAGTAGCAAGGATAGTTGATTTAAAAAATACACTTTTTGAAAACAATCATGTTACAAATTGCCAGTGTAACAGTACAATTTTATTTCACACTACTTGCTATTTTCCATTTTCATTTGTCACACTTGTACTTCAAATCAGGCTGTTACTTCTTTAATATAATACTTCTAGCTGTATGGCACAATGATCTAAATGGCGAACATTCTAAAATAATTCATAATAATACGTTCTCAGGGCACATAATAGGTACTTGTTCAACATAAAGATGTCAGGAAAAGATTCTGCAACATCCTTACTACATGGTGTCTTGATAATTGCTTTAATCCCCTCAGCATCACCCTGGGTTTATATTCTTACAAAGCAAAAAGCACCTCAAAGCCCCTGTACATACCAATTTAACGATAACTGTTGCCAAGTAATTTACTGCAAACAACAAAGGCTTAAGAGTTATGTGAAGATGCCACAGGAGTATTCTGTGCACCTTCACCATCTCAATTTGAGTGCCAAAAGATCTTGTTTGATTTTTATCAAAAAGCCAAAGGCAAAACACTGTCACTGGCAAGTGCAAAAAAAATGCTGATTTCAGAAAACTAAGCCATTATACCGACGACAGCATTTAGCTGTGGTCTACTGGTGGCAGACATATCACTTTTATACAACTTCATATAGAATACACTAATAAAATATGATAAAAGTCTGCTCTAGTTAGGCAGACATGTAGCTGATGATAACCTGTAGTGGAAAGTTCATTTTTAAAAGTCAGAATTTTAATCTTCCTAGGAATTTTAAATCACCTTTTTAAGTATGTCTTCAGAAAAAATATGTTTGATTAGTAATACTGTGTGCTCTGTGGTGCCATTTGGGTTGAGGTTCTAAAACATATTGTTATTTCCATCAAATTAAAACTTCCTGGATACTATCAAGTATATTATCATCTATTTTTGAAAGCAGTAGCTTGTGGAAAACCAGTTTACACTGAAATAACACCATTAAAGGGAAAGTTTGTGTTTGAAGACAGTTTAGTGTATCCTGCCTGACACAATATATGAACACCAATACATCCCAAACTTCTTCAAAGAAAACAACCAGAAGGTGCAACTTATACCACTTTCTGCAGTGAATGGAACAGGGCTGATAATCTGACAAGAAAAGCTGTTCTCCTATGGAGTTTGGAGCTCTAGCTGGATCCCAAAAATAAAGAAATTCAAGACATGTAGGATAAAGGCATACTTTGATGGTGAGACTGACTGCATGCTTTCCTGTTCCCCTGATGTTCCTTTTTATTTCAGAGATTAAATTTAAAGGCTATTCTTATTCCATGTGAATCACACCTCTCACATTTGCCTACTCACAGGAGGGTGATAAAAAAAAGGTAGTAAGATCTAGTAGTTTGGGGACCACTAACTGGCAGAATTCTCTAGCTGGCAGAATACTGGCAACCAAAAGTAGATCAAGCACACTACATCTTACATAAAAGAACCCACGTGCCTCCTCACACTAAAATAACAGCTCTGCTATACCAAGAATAGTGTTCATCATTGTCTTTTCAGCAAAGCCATGACTGCATAAGTAAGCTGAGCATGGGGTGCTCCAGTGGATTTATAGGAGCTAAATTTGTTTTGGGTTTTTTTTTTTGGCCACAGCAATAGAGAAAACTTTCTTCTAATGCATCTAGGCAAATGCTTTAAACAAATAAATAGCTTGCCAAAGCCTTTCACCTCAAATACCAACTCTGTCCTGACAACAGTGTGGAACAGGCTGCTGATTTCTCAAAGGTAAGCAGGTAATTGTGATCATTATAAATACAGCCCTTCACACTCTTCATTCACTTCTGTGTTGTTTGTTCTTTCCCAAGATTTTATCCAGTTTCCCAAAAAGTTGTGCTTTTTCTGTCCCATTAACGTCCACACTCCAGCATTCAGAAGGCAGGAAGATACACAGCATATGCTGATACGTGCAAATATCAGCACTGAAAGCACTGTACAACAGTGCACATCTCTGAAAAGATGCTGCAGTGAATCACTCCAGCATGCTGATTAGCATTTTTACTACTTTAAAATTTCAACTTTCATTTTTTTACTGCATCTTAATGCATCGCTCTTTCCCTTTTTGGCTGATTGCAACTCACTGTAACTAAAGAATTCTTCTTCTGCTTTATCTCTCTCTGACTGTAAAGTAGTTCCGCATGGTGAACAGCATACATAAAAATAAATTTTATGCTAAATATGTTCAGAAGGTAATACGATAGCAAGTCGAGAAACAGGAAGATTTAAACCTCCCTTGCAGCCCAAAAGACAAACAGCTTAGTAGAGGTGAGGGATATCAGCTTTGCTTCGATATTCTAATTCTCCTAGAATAAATATTTATATTACAGAAATTATGTACAATAACAATAAATAGGGTTTCGTGCCACTCCAAAATACCAAGAAAGATAAAAGGCTGGGCAGGCAGCTGAATTTGGATCCTCCATTCAAAGTTACTGTATTTGATTTCAGCCATCAAAAGGAACAATGCAAGCCTGAAATTATGTTGAGCAATGTGCTCTATCACATATTCGAAAGGGTTAGCAAGGGATTCAAGCACATGCTAGAAATTTTGCACATACTTTAGTACTTTGTTGGGTGGAGGACACACCTGTGGAGCAAGGTTAAAAACAACTGACTTTCCAACAGTTATTCCCAGAGCTTGATGAGTGTTCACTGGAGCAAAGTGCTCTATCAACATGGCCCCATTCTCTCCCAAAGCCAAACAAAGGAAAACTCTCCCTCTCTCAGAAACAACTTTCTAGAGTGTGTAATATCTGTTGCATATATAGGTTGCAAAGAAAACATGATTAGAAAGTGTTTGTGCCTCTGTACAAACACTATTTAGCGTATTAATTGAAAGAAGAAAAAAGAGCATTAGCTTTAAACCAAGTCTTCTAAAGTGGAAAATATCTATTACACTGTGCTACACAGTTCACTACTCAAGATCACTGAGAAGGAAGCATATAACCATAAATAACATCCTATGTTTAATAGGGAAAGTGTAAGACAGCAGTATATCAAAAACCCACTATTTGCTTGACACAACTCGCACAGTAAGCTCATTTTTGTTGCAAGTAAATCACCTCAATATAAACAAGGACTTGAGGAAAAACAAGCAAGAATTCATAGTCTAACTCAGGAGAATCATAAATCTAAATGTTTCTGTATGAAAAAAAAATGACACCAATCCACTGCTTGCATCCCATTTTCAATATCCCAGGAATTCACCTTGTTCATATGCATCATGCCATTACAGTGCTATGCAGCAAGATGCCAGAACTGAACACTCCCCAGACGGTCTGAACTGGACAGATGGGTAAAACTTTTATCTTGTTCCCAGAATGGCTGCTTTCATGACACATAAAAAAAGAAAACAAAGACTTAAACGACCCTTTAAAATTTTCCTCCTCTGAGTCTCTGTGCTTGGCTGAATGAGAGAGTCCAGCCACTGGTCTCAAAGAGTGGGGAAAGTGAGCACTCTGTCTGTGACTCCTGAGAAAGAAGGATCAGGGCATCCAATCTTAGTAAAGAACCTTCACTCAGGTACTTCTTCATCTGAACACTCCACAGAGCTGGAAATATCATCAAATTAATTTGCAAAATTGCTGCGCGTGAAGAATCCGAGATAAGCACGGGCCATAAACCTGAAATGTCATCAGTTCTCAACGGCATCTCACTGGACCTTGTGATGCTCACAGTAAATTATTTTCAGCCAACTAAGAGCAAATCTTCCTGGTTATGATACCATCTTCATGACACCATCCAGTAGGCTACTTCACTGGAATGACTTTTAGATTAAATTGTATTGATAGGACATGGAATTATTAATAGGATCTCAAAATGAATTTATATTCTAAATAGCTGCAACTACAGAGGCAGAAAAATCTAATTCTACATTATATAGTTTTATTTATCTTTCTACAGTTGTAAACGTTATTCACCGCAAACCAACCACCATTCTTACAGAGCAGGAAATCAGTAACGATGGATAACATATTTTGCAAATACTCATTCCACAATACATTTCTGAACATCTATTTTGTGCTCATTACCCACAAAAAATCCAAGGCACATGGGTTTACTCACTGTGATTTACTCATCAACAGCACATTTTGATCATAGTTAAAGAAACATTCAGAAGAATATTATCTACAGTATGTTCATGTGCTGACTTCCTGATTCATGCTGAGATGCTGTTCATTCAACTCTGTCTAATTAGAGCCCCACAAATTATGAATGGCAAATATTTCCAAAGAACCATTTCCATGTACTCTGAAGACTTAGAAATGAACACAGAAGGTTTTTTTTATGACTTCTCATATTTAAGAAACTGGGGGGAAAAAAGGACTACCTGCTATTTATCAGTTGAGCAATAAGTTCTGGCTACCTTAACGAGTACGGAAGCAAAGAATAAGAATCAAGAGGAAGAGATTTCTGTTTACCTGTTTAGGTTTGTAACTGCACTCACTTTGCCTTACCATCAATATTTTGGCACCAAAGGAAAGCACATCAAAGGAATAAGACTTAGAGCTGAAGGCACTGCATTGTCTACGGAATTAGGAAACTGCAGGAGAGCATCTCCTTCCCATGCAGAACAACCCCATATATAACCACTGCTCCCCAGACCAGCTGGCTGATGGGATTAACATTTGTTTTCTCCTTAAAATTTTATCAGCACTTGCTCTGCTCTCTTGCTATCAGTGTTCTTTATGCAGAATTTTTACAGAAAATAACTTGAAGATTAAGAAATTTGTATGAGGACTGTTCTTTCAAAACTGAGTCAGCTGATGTATAACTAAATGTCTGGTTCGGGACTGAAGCATGAGTAGCTTCAGGAAGGCATGTGATCTTTCAAAAACAAACAAACCCCAACACACCGACTAAACCAGAAAAAAATTCTATTTACTTAAGAAAGTGCACATATCTCCTATGCAGCTCCTGTTGAGATTGGAGGATCTACTAGTGTGAAGGGCTGCTTGTGAAAATAAACAAACATTCATAGCCAGATGCTCTTGGTATTCCCTGAGTAAAATCCCCTACAAATTGAATAACAGATAGAAGGAGACCTTCAGTCACACTACATGTGAAGTGTGTATTTCCTGATGCTTCTATAAACTCACATCTAGCTCCTCTATGCCAAAACTCCATGATTGCTCTGGCAGATGCACAAGTAAATACTTAATATTCAGTTTACATCAAAGAAGCTTCATTAGTGGCACCGACCAGCAGCAAATAAATTTCAGGCTGCCAACACAATACAAATATATATCAATCTCTTGGGTTTTGGAAGCAGGATTGGGCCATGACAAAAGACTCAAGGACAACCTTAAATGTAGTACAGCACGTCTAGTACTTTCATGAAAGTTAATGATCTCATTATGCCATCAGAGAAATTACCAAAAGAAATTACTAGTAGACTCTGGCAAAAAAGAATAGGGAGGTGGAGGAAAACACTTTGCATTTATTATTTCCATTATTTCCTCTTCTTTTTCCTTTTTTTTTTTTTTTATATTTTCTCCTTGTCTAAGCTCCTAGCATTGGTCACTCAGAGAAACAGAAAGGGGCCAGCCTGACATTTGGCTTTAGTAATTTTAAGCCTTTCCACATTGTTAGATCATGTTTTTAGAAGAATGGTGTTTCTGTTCTCTGCCTCTGGGTTTCTTTTACACTGGGTCTTCAGCTCCCTTTAGAATGACTAGAAGAGGAAAAAACTCTTTCCTTCTTAATAAAACCTACAAGATTCCAATATGATTCTTACAGGATACCAGGATCTGAAGCTTTAAGGCGAATAAACAATGCAAAATTCATAATAAAATCAGGTTAGCGAAACCCCGAAATTATCAGAAGAAATAATTATAGTATTTTTCACGAGAATTCAAAGTAATTTGACACATATCTTGTCTGTGTGCATAATGGGTAATTTCATTCCTGTGAAGAAGGACAGCGTAAAACCTGTGAACTACTTCAGTCTCATTTAAGACTTTAAATTAGGAAGTAATGCAAGTGATACATTTGCCTTCAACTGGACACTAGCACAGACCTGAATTTTATCCACAGTGGGCGTTGATCTCATCACAACTGGCGCTGCTCTTACATTAGGTGTAAATTAATGCATAGTTCATTTCAGATAAGCAAAAGTGATTCCACAGCTGCTGGGCATTAACAAGCCAAAGGAAAATTCCATTAAAAGATGAAGCCAATTTTTCAAACCCTTCGGCATATAGTGAAAATGAAGTACTCTGTATTACATTAGATTCATCTTATGATTCTTTAAAAATACCGGTCTATTAGCCCATGCCAAGGCAATAAATCCAGAATTACATATTTCCCATTGATAAGCCCACAAAAACTACGCAAGTATTCCATAACAGAAAGCCTTTGTTGCCACAATTAACACTGATGTGTGATAAGGGTATCAAAGAGAATAGCTTCAGACCCTTTGCACATATTACAGATCTGTTCAGGATTAATAGGGGAAAGAAAGTCCTGTTTTACCAGGAAGAAATGTGAAAGCAATGCAGGAATTCTGATGGCCTTCCCGTGGTCTTGAACAGATCTTGGAATTTACTTTGCACAAGAATGTGTGACTTGAACTGCTGCACTAAGCACCGTGACATGAAGAGAGGAACCTCCTTCGAAGCTAGGCTCTCAAAAACCCACGGGGATCACAATTTATTCAAAATTTAAAGGCTGCCTTTGGAAACTGCCAAACAAGTGCACAGCAGTTGGGAAGGCTAATGGAAGATAGCGACACATTTACAGAGCAATGTATACAGAGGCAAGTTCAAAGCTGCAAATACACTGCCTGAGGAGAGAGGCAAAGAGCAAGATTCTGCTTCTGGCAGAATGACCAGGAATCATTGCACCAACATCCATCAGAAGAGGACAGCATGGCAGGAGACAGGGATGTGAGCCGCGCATTCCTCCCATCAAACACCTGAAGGCGATTCTGCTTTCAGAAAGATTAATTAAGGAAAGGCCAATATTTGGAGAAAGAAAACGATAAGCAGAGAAAATAGTGATACTAAATTCAACGGAAAGACACCGTAAACAATGGTGCAGGGATTGCTCATGTCAATGAATACCAGGTTGGATGGGGCTTGGAAGGGCCCCAACCAACATTGGCCAGGCTTGGACATGGCCCTGAGCAACCTAGTATAGTAGAAGGTGTCCCTGCCCACAGCAGAGGGGCTGGAACAAGGAGATATTTAACCTCATTCCACCCCAAACCATCTTACAATTCTATGATTCTCTCACCACTACACCTTGTGGTGGCCAACCCCACCTGAGCATGAAGACTGGCTTCATAAAATCAGGTAACCAGAGATCCTGAACCAACTCAGCTGTTTGCCAATGAATTCAGATTCAGCAAAGGAACGGCCATGAGGGCATGGAGGAGACTCACACGTTATGGTGACACAGAAAGAAGTGTCCTCTATTACTCAGAAACCTTTCTGTAAACAGACACACCCTAATAAGGCTCCTGATTAGAAACAGTGGTAATTTTCTTTGTGGGGCCAGGGAGATGTTTCCATTGACATTCCCATTTTCTTGTTTGTGATGGGTAAGAGGGAGGCCAAAAATGTGGCCAGTTCCCTTCAGTACCAGTGGATGGACAGGAAAAGGTATTTTCCATAAGCTATTGCTTTCTGGTGTAGCTCTGCCTGTTGACTCTACAGGGGACTGAGGATGACAAGGTGTTGAGATGTAATTTGCATTTATTCTGGCAAGAATAAGGGCATTTTAGAAGTTCTTTTCTGGCTAAAGCTAAGAATTTCTGGGGTTTTCCATGTAAGAATCTGACTAATTTTGCCGTCTGGGGAAAGGCACAAGTAGAAGCATTTGTAGCTCCTCTTTCTCTGTGGCACAATTTGTAGTTGACTCTTCTTAGTGGCAAGAAACATTTGCCTGGAAGCCTACCTTTTCCTGGGAGGAAAGAAGAGAACATTATCAGTAAGAGCTTTCTGTACCATCCCTTAAAAACAGCATTTTGGTAGAAGAAGAAGAAAAAACCCAGTGCAAACCACCACATCCAGGGTCTGGTTCAAGCCTCATGCATCCAATTTAGAGGTGTGGATTTTTTTTTGGTAATGCCATGACTTAAATTCAGTTCAAGATCTGTAGTGGCTCAGATGTAGCAAAGGAAAAGGAACTTGATAGTCATGTAAAAGATCTCTGAACAGTCCAGATAAGAGCAAAACAGGGTGAAACGACCTTTGATGAAGGCAGGAATGCAGCTATCCTAACACAAAGGAAGTTCAGTATCAAAAAAACATCTACTGAAGAGGACAGAATAGGGTAGGATACCTTCTAAGAAACAATTCCCAGATGTGGAAGGGAGGACAAAACTTAGAAGACAAAGTCTAAAATTAAAATCTATAGTCTCATACGTATTCAGGTCCACACTTTGACCCAGGAACTCTTAGTGCAGCTATTAAACTTACAGAATGCTAAGACACTACAGGTTATGTAGCTCCCAAGGGAGCTTCCATAATTTCACTTCTACTGGTACTGTTTAAGACTGTGAGCATTTCTTTACCAAAGCATTCATAAAAAAAAAAAAGATGACTTTGTATTGTATTTTGTAGGTTAACGTTTTTGAAGTGGTGTTAAATGCTAGAGAATCAATTGCTGTGTGCAAATCTTTATGACAGTGACATCGCAAATCAATCAAATCCTTCTTTCTATGGCAAACTTGTAGAAATTATCAGCTTAGAAGCACAGAGAGTATACAAAGGCATGATCCAAATATTTGATAAACACATGTTTAAAAAGTATGGAGCACATTTACAAAGACTTGCAAAGAAATTTTTTTTTTTACTTCAGTGCAGCCAGTGGGGCCCAGATAGCTCAATCATGAATTTCCATCACTTCCTCTGACAGTAACTCCTAAAAGAGAGTCAATCCACATCTAAAATAAACATGATGAAAACTGCAGAAACTTTATAAAATGTTTGTCCATCGATGCACACACACTTTTCTCTCCCCAGTGAAACTCATTCAGGAGATGACTTCATCTAAGTTTAAAGAAGCACTGAAGAATGACGGATTAAAATACAGAGAAGAAAGAGTCAAACAGATGCTAAAAAGCTGTCTATGTCTGCCTGCCTGAAGGGCTTGATCCTGCTGAGCAAAAGAGACAAGTGTTCCATGGATTCATAAAGGCAAGAGATTTATTCCCCCAAGCTACTGTGCGTGTACCTAAAAATCCTGAGGGGTTGATTCGCTGAGCAACCCAATTTACGAAAAAATACCTTTTTATTTTCTTTCTTCTTAAAGCTCAGGAAGAAGAGGAGCTTGGTTGACAGTCTAGAAGAGAGATCTGCTTACAACAGAGAACTAAACAGTTTATCAGGACAACATTAGATGACCAACAGGAATCTCATGTAGCTGATTTATAGCTTAATATTTACCTTGTACCACTGATTTACAGGCACATAGGTATTTGGTGGACTGTGAGCATTCCAAGAAATTGTTTCATCTTTCGATGTGCTTCTTGTATACTTGCCAAAAGTCATAATTTTGCAGCATCTCGGATAGCTGCAGCACCAAATGACAAATGCTTTCCCAATGAAGAGAACATAATTTTATTGGATTTCTCCTTAAGCTCAAACCTCCCTAATAATAAATATATTGATTAAAATTCCTGCTTTGGAAACAAAGGACAAATTAAGTGCATGCTTCACTGTGAGAATATATGTATGTGGGAATCTCCTCTTCTATAGGCAGCTCAATTGAATTTGGTGAGACTTGGTTAAAAAACTGGACCACATCCACAGATTGAAGCCTCTGCAGTTCAGAAAACCATAAATCAAGAAACCTGGAAGAGACAGACCATGATGGCATTGTAGCTGGTTAAAAGCTGTATCAGCTGTCAAATATTTAGCATGTATTCTGCTAAAGGCATGCTGTTTAAAATAAGAAGGCTGAGCTCTGAGAGCTGTCTGCTCTGTAAGTCACATAATTTATTTTGTTTGCACCAAATCTCCAGTTGCATTTCACTGTTATGCACAAGAAGATATGATATGCTGCTTCAGAGGGTATTAAGTCTTAAAACAGAACATATTTGAATGTGCTGCTTCGTATAACAGTCTTGAAAGTCTTGAATGTTCCAGTAGTGGAAATGGGCTCTAGGTAATCTCACACAAACCTGACATAACAGATTTGCACCAAGATTCCTCTGACACCATCCATAATCCAGCCGCATCCATTAGTCCAGACCTACCTGCTGGTAGAAGCAGATAAAAACAGGGCAATAATACCAACTCTGTGCTGCACCACAAATCTCAACCATCAACTATGGACATCAACCACAATGATGGACAAAAAGCTCCAGTGTGTACCTGGCAGCACAAAACCTGTTCTGCAAGATAACACCATTTTAGCAGAAGCACTTATTAAACTCTAACAAAAGTTCAAAGATTTGGAAAAATATACCTTTAGAATGCCACAAAATGACAACTTCCAACTTGTCCTTAGTAGAGGGCCTGAACTTCTGACTGATGGTTTTCTAACATCAGGTCTCAAATGTCACTGATCCCATGGCAAAGCACTGCTACGCTTTGGCATCAGTTCAGATCTGTATGGGTATGTACCAGCCTCACACTGGTTTAGTTTTCATTACCTGAAATGTCATTTTGAAGGGTTCCCCATTTAATATATAAATGCCAGGTGCCAAAGAGATGATCAGTGACCTAAAATCATAGTGCTATCATTTTGCTTGAGGGCACGTAGATTTTTTCACCTGGGCATGTTGCCTACAAACCAGCCCACAACATCACAGCACCATCAAAGGATGATATTGGTGGAAGCAACCTTAGACTGGAATTGACAGGGGCCCAGCCTTGTCAGCTCAGGAGTGTTTGTATTTCCACGAGAGGGTATCTGAGTCCAACTGAAGTAAAAAAAACCCCAAAACTGTCTGAAGTATTTCACTGACTAGGAGCTTTAGTTACCTCTCCAGAGATTATTTAGTCATCCAGAACACCAGCTCCCATAGAAGGCTTTTGAGATTTCTCACTGAAAGTTAATGATAATTTGGCTCCTAGGTATGAGTTATGCTTGGCTTAAGACTTAAAAATCTGAGCTACACAAGCACATGTAAAATACTTTTCTGTATGCCCTGAATACATTCTGAACTTAGAGACTTAATGGCAAAGTTTCAAAACATCTGGTAATAAATCCAAATGTTAGTCAGTTTTATTGGGTCAGTGGATCACTGTATTTTTATAGATGTTACTCCTTGCATCCTGGAAGATGATGACAGTATTATAAAAGCATCTGAAACTGATAAGAGAATGAACATAGAGTGAAATCAATACAAGCATACTCGGAGTAGTGTTGATGCTGGATACTATCTGAACCTCTAAGCGACTTTTCTGTGGCTGAAATTCTTCTAGAGTTTGTGTTGGTCTCATTATGATAAAAGTCTGAAAAAATACACTGGCAAGGCAAGGAATCACTATTTTAAAGTAAATAATCCCATGATGAGTCAACCTAACACATTGCTGCTAAACGGAGGTGAAAGAAGGCACTGCAGGAACACTTTTATTTCATTATCCTCCAGCTGCTTGCATGCCCATCTTCTGTAGCTCAATTCAGGAAAAATTTTACAGTCTTCAGGAAAAACTGAATTTTTCCTGCACAAGCCAGTGCAATCCTTCACAGCAACAGGGAATGCTCTGAGACATAAAGCAGGCCCTCTTCCATTCTACCTGTGCAGAAAGTGTCTTTAGTTGCAGGAAAACAGAGATGGCCAATGGTAATAAAAAGGCCACCTAATCAGTGTTTTGGGGAAGAACCAGTGTGAAAAAAACAGCACTGAAAGAGCTACTGATTTCAACTAAACTACATCTAGTGAAACCACCCTCCATTTTTGCAGCATCATGCCTATACACACATGTTCTAAGAAGAACAGACAACTTCCAGTGTTACCAAAACATATACAACACAGTCAGATCCACAGAAAAAATAAAGTATTTTTAAACAGATAACTGAAACTAAAACATCTTCCACGTTCTATAATCCAGTTGCAAGTTTAATCTTTATTTTTCAGATAAAATTAAAAGCTCTATCTGCCTAAAATGATGCAGAAAAAAGGACAGAGAACTATCTCAAAACTTCAGCAGTTTCCTCTTGGTCTCAAGGGACATTTTAGTAATTTTTTCGGAAATTATAAAAATAGTGTGGCATTCTTGTAGCAAAAAGATAATAATTCACTCGTGACTCCACTCTATTGTCCATTTATGACCTTTTGTTACATTGATGGGATGCAAGTACCAAGAGGCAGAAAATAGTTGTAAACAACATCTTCCTCAACATTAGCATAACAAGAAAAAGATCTTGCATGCCTTGCCTGGAAGAATGGAGAACTTCCTACAACACAGCAGAAATAGCTATGGTACAAGCTGGCATATTTGTCAGTGCTGCATCCAGATTTGAATGGCTCTTGCTTAAAACTGTGCTCTTAATATTCACTACCATCACCAAAAGCAGAGAAAATGTGCTAAGCTTAATAAATTCACATTTTAAAATTTACTCAGTTGCTCATTAGCTTAAAGTAGAATCTATGTTGCTTTTGACCTCTGACATTTTGATTAGGAAAACCCATCAAGGAAGATAAAATTAATAAGATTAAATTAATAAGCCCTATTCAAGAATGGCCCTGAACACCTAAATATGTCTCTTGTTAGAATTAAAAGGAAAAATCTTACAGGATTATAAGAAGAAAAAGTACTTGGATTCTTCATTCAAATTGTATCATCTGAGAGCCGAAATGTTAAATTACCTCCCCTGAGTAGGACCAGGTCTTCATGTCTGATAAAGCTTCCAAACTTTGCTGGCAAGAGCTGGGAAGCAGCACTGTTATTGGAATCATGTTTCAATGGTGAGAAACTATCTCCATTTTTGTTTTGTCTCCATATATTTTTCAAAAATATTATTTTATATATTTTATTGACCATATAGTCATAAACTTATTCTATTGATTTCGTAATTTTTATTCTACAGTTAAAGTCAATTTCTTCCACTATTTGGTAAACCTACTTTTCTATTACAAGAAGTAGATTGGGTATCTCTAAATTTAAATAGCCTCCCTGTCATTATCTCTCAGAGATTGCTGATGAACCTCGAAGACACATATCCAATATCATGTTTTTTCATGGTAAGGCTCAGTTTCTAGGTATGATTTTAAACTGGCATCTCCTAGAAATATCTTCTAAAAGAATCAGTATATGACTTAAAATACAAATTTACCTGGACAAATAACTATCAGTTTGTTGTAGCATCCTTCCATATTAATGACAGTACAGGAGGACTTCATCAAAAGGAAGATTGCATTTAGGTTATTTACAAGTAAGACATTTGTTAAAGCTTTTATAATGTAAGTGTTACTGCTGCAAAATGTTGAAGGTATCTTTTCCTAAATAAAAAAAAAAAAATTAGAATTATACAGAATCAATATGCTAACTCATAATTTTGCACTAAACAATTCAGTTTGTTCCCCAGAATCAACTCTAATTCAAGAAAGATTTTGCACTGCTTAGACTGGAAAACAAAGTTCTGAGATAAAAAAGTAGCTAATACACACTCCCCAGATATATTTATCCATAAGTAATAAAGGAGCCCTTTACGAAATAAAATATTGATTCCAATTTCAAGAGAAGGCTCTTGATGTGTACTTTTCCTCACTTGCTGCCCCTGTACTCCTACTTAATTATATTAATAATGTACCACTTTCAAAAAGCCATAATTGTTAATACTTTCCTCCTAATATCCCAGTTCTGGAAGCTGGAGATAGGATAAATAACGTCCATTATAAATGTCAGAAAGCTGCTGCTTTGTTTCCTTACTTCTATGGAGGGAAAGGAGAGGGAAGTATAGAAAAACACAGAAGAAAAGCCATTGAGCCCTTTAACACATACTTGTTTCCTTTCTTTTTAAATGTTTGTACAGAAGACCAGCCTCTGAAGCACTGGAAATAATTGAATCTCTTCACTGGTCCACAAAACAAGGAAGGAGTGTCTTGCAGTGCTGTCTCTGTAACGCAAAGACAACCCTTGTGGAAGAGATAAAGGAGCCCACACATTCCCAGTTCACCTCCACGCTGCTGAGGAAGAACAGAACCAAGGGTGAGGCATCTTTATCAACAGCTGCCAGTCACTGCTGCCTTGCCACATTCAAATGCATCAGCATTCAAAATGATGAATTTGCTCCCCAAAACAAAGTGTTTCTAGAATCACAACTGCTGGCCACACAAGGAACTGTTGCATGGAGCACGCTGACAGAGAGCTGCCTTAAATGGTCTGCCTAATGTAATTTTTATTGTGCTTATAACTGCAATTATAAACAGTGCCTTGCTTTCTTCCACTCTCATTCTAAAGACAATTTGCTATTAACATCCTGAACTCCAGACAACACTTTTTGATCTAGTTTTCTAGTGCTGCCTTTTCTTAAACATTATGGTTTTGCCATATGGTGCACATATGAATTGCTGTTTTCCATTTTTTCCCTTTAAGCGACAACATTTTTAGGTATTTTGGCAATAATCAGATCTAAAAATCTCAAAAAATCACCTAGAGGCTCAGCACAACAAAAAACTACATGTATCTGCGTGTTGGTTCCAAATCCATCAAAATTGTAGGCCTCTGACTTCCTCCCCAAAAGTCTTTATCCAATGCGAATATCAGTGTTTCTTTTTGAACAAGCCTATGACCTTTGTATTGACATATTCTCACCGAAAGTAGAGCTGCAATATAGCTAACCTATATCTACTGTATTCTAGCTGGATATCACTGATCTCAGAATACACAGAAAAAGGAGTTCACAGGGGAAAAAAGGCCACAGAAATAATGATGGTTTAGTATAACTTACAGTATTTTCTGTTTGTCACTGTCATTTCTCTAATCATTCAAACATACATGTAGAATTGGTCCTTGCAGACTAATCAGCTAGCAAAAATAGTACCAGCAAAATCATAAGACATAAACAAAAGTCTTGGGCCAAGAATAAATTTCCTCTTGGACTTTGAACTGCATTTAATATATATGTTCAGGCATCCTCTGAACTTCTGCAACTTGAACAAAATGTCCTGTTTTGTGCCCAACTTGAACTCAAGAAAAGTGACAAGAAATAGAACCAGCCAAGGCACAGAGCTAAACAGCCCATTTTTTTCATGCCACTTTCTGCATTGCTTTTGTTTTTAACTGCGTGACTTGCGAGTAAATGAACAGCCAAGCACTTAGAGTCACCAGATCTCTGAAGTGACAAGTCTTTAATAAGGTTGCCTTTTGCAATAAACAATTTTTGCAAGAAGAGGTGAAAATTGTACCTCAAAACATATTCATTAGATTAGATTGTTGTATGTAACACCACAATGGAATGGTAAGTCACAAAGGATTAAATAATTATCTTAATAATGTCCACTACAGTGATGAACTGAAACACTTTGTACATTATTAGGCTATTTATGTACCCTGTGATTACATTAGGTTTTGCTGCCTACAAGCACCTCAGGAGTGCAACAACAGCACTGTAATCCACATCACTTTGTGGTTTGTAACCAGGAGTGCAGCAACTAGTACTTCACTTTCTTCCCAATTTTTAATGCAAACATGATTTTATTGTTTTTTTAGTAATTACCAGTGAAAGTATGACAAAAGAAAACAGGTAATCTATACCTTTTCCTGTGTAATATTTTTATAAGTATTACAAAATAATTTTTATTGTTTTCTTTCCCAACTTTTCCCAAATGGGAACCTAGACAACGACATCACATCCTTTTTTTCTGTTGTCCAAAAAAAAAAAAGTAAAAAAGAAATGACCACATCTAGACTCAGAATTACTGACACATGGAAATGCCATGTTGTCCATTTTCTGTTCAGTTTTTGTCCCCTGCTGCTGACATCCAATCCAAGCCAAATATTGGGCTGGCCAAGAATCTGAAATGAGGGGAATAATGTGAAAATCCCACAGCAAAGGGCGTTTCCCATGAATGAGTCTTCTAGTGCTGAATACAGGCAACACTAAGATGATGCTTCCCATTCAAAACTCACCCCTTAGCAAGAGTGATGAACAATAATAAGATCAGGAAGAATTATTTCTTCTCTTGGATACCTATTGCACTAGAAAAGCATTAGTGCACCTCTCTTACAAGTAAAGGCTGAGAGAACTGGGATTGTTCACCCTGGAAAAGAGAAGGATTTTGGGTGACCTAACTGTTGCCTTCCAGTACCTGAAGGGAGCTACAAGAAAGATGGAGAGGGATAATTTACAAGGGCCTGGGGTAAGGATGAGGGAAAATAACTTCATAGTGAAAGAGATTTAGATTAGCCATCAGGAAGAAATCCTTCCCTGTGAGGGTAGTGAGACACTGGAACAAGTTGCCTGGAGAAGCTGTGCACGCTCCATCTCCAGAAGTGTTCAAGGTCAGGTTGGATGGAGCTCTGAGCAACCTGGTTTAGTGGAAGGTGTGGCAGGGGAGTTGGAACAAGATGATCTCTGACCTAAACCATTCTATGATTAACAGAGACATACAATGAGATCCCCAGGATAAAGGAATGAGGAAAAATATGCAAGAGGAAGTGTTGGATTCACAGCTCCTGTTGGGGTTTTCTGTTTGGTTGGGATTTTGGGGTTGATTTTTTGTGAGTTTCTGTGTTGTGGGGGTTTTTTGGGCTTTGTTATTACTGGGTTTTTTTGTTTGTTTGTTTGTTCATTTTGTTTTTGTTTTTTTTTTAATGAAGAAAAGCACTGCCATCCAAAACTGCAACCTGGAAACAGTCCTGCACACAGGTGCAGATGATGGTTATGGAGCATTCTGAAGAAAGGGAGCTATCATGAAGGCATAAATAGTTACAGTGAAACCACTGACTTTATTCTTCATTGGTCATTCAAGAGTGCCTGGTACAATTTTGGGTTTTCCAGTGTACCTCACTCTCCACCCAAACTGAACTGCTTTACAGTCTTCAAATCAACCTCAATGTCTATACCAGAGAAGACTCTGGTATCTACCAAGGCATTGAAGGTAGATTTAGTAATAATTTTATATATTTATCATGGCATCTTGTATTCCATTGACATGGTGGAAAAATCAATCATTATGTTTTGTTTAAAATAGACATATTTTCTTTGTCACGGTTTTATGAAAATTTCCATCTTTGTTTTCATTTATATGCTATTAAATGTGTTTGGTTTTGAACAGCCTTTGAGCAATGATTAGCGATAAAAACACTTGGATAATGGTTCATCTATTTTTGCTCACACTGACATAGCAGATATGCCATTCTAGGCTGGATTCTGAAAGGACAAGATTTGGTGTTACACAATATCCATGACCCTCTAGTATTTTTGTTAATCATCCCTGATCATCTGTTGCTTTACAAATCAAATTTCTTAGACCTTTCAGGCATGCAGTGTGATGCTAATGTGTGGCAACAGAATGTTGATTATAGACCACTGGGTAGCAGTAGCTGCCCCATTAGTGGCATCCAGCTGTCCAGATTCATGCATGAGCAAGAAGGATTTAATAAGTTGAGATGAAGAACAGCAAAATGCCTGCGATGTGAAATGCTTGTGATGCAAATAAGGAAGATACAGAATTAATTAGTGTGAGGGAAAGCTTATTTTTAAAGAAGTAGTTGAGGTAAATGACTGTAACTTTATTAATCACTAGATTAGACATTGGGATTTTCTACAGTATTTTTAATGTATCTGTTAACCCTATTTCTGGCAATGATGAACACAAAAGCAGAGTGAAAGAAACTGAGAATTCCAAGGCCCACAAAGCTAAAAATATCCATGAACAGCTTGAGCACCATTTGAAAGATTAACTGTATTGAAATCATTTAATTGATACAGAGAGCGGTACTCTTTTGGGATCCCTCTATTTTCAGCTGTAGGAAGCATCAGGGTAACACTGGCCTCAAACTTAAAATGTAGTCAGCATGGGAAAGCTGGTATTTTTAGTGTCATCTTTTAAAACAGAATCTGGAAGCTTGAATATGGAGAGTTTCTATACTTTTCAATTGCAAAACTTTTCCATACCTGCAGATACTACAGAGACCAAAATCCCCCACCACAATTTTTCCTCTGAATTTCAAGTCCATCCCCAAAACACCATGGCAATTCTTTACTTCTGTATCCAATTGCTGTAAGTTCTAAAAAGTGCCAAATGAAAGTGCTGAAGGTTGAGATCAGCCCATCATTACTCAAAAGTGCACAAGGTACTATTTTTCTGACTTTATACATCATGGCCTAAATTTCCTTAGGGTACAGAACTTGGCTGTTTGTTACTCTGGTATAATAAATAGTCAATGGTTCCATAAATACCAGGGCCCAACCTCTGAGCTGATGCAAATTGACTTAAATAGAGCTAAGCAGCCTGACACCAGCTGAGGAAACAGTTCTGTATATCTAATTATTCATACAGCAAAAGAACTCTATCTCAGTTCAGCCCATTTGACGTAATTAACTGTACAATAAAATGTTGGTGATCAAATAGCTCAGCTCTTTTGAGTACTCACTTTCCCTTCCCTGCAATAAGCACATCTAAGAAGAAATTCCTTCTTACATCCATGAACACTTGCAACTATCCACAGCAGAGGCTGCTGTTTTGTGCCTAATCCCAGCTACTCTAGGGAGGAAAAGCAAAAGCTCCAGCTGGGACTGCACAGTAAGGCTTTTTAATACACAATACCCAGCAGTACATCTAGAGTCATGTCAGTCATGATGGGGACCAAAGCCACATTCTCCATTTCATTCTACTACAAAGGCTGGGAAGCTCAAACATGGAAAAATTAGTCTGGATTGGAATTGGTGACCTGAAGGTGAAGGACTTGCTAAATCCTCCCCAGGGCTTCACTCTGCCTCTCTTCTCTAGTCCTCACTCTGAAAACAAAGATGCATTTATTTAAAGCTCTGTTAATTTTGGGAAGGGGGAAGGCAATAATTAGCATGTCTCAGTCATATAAAGGGTTCATTCCTTAAACTCCTTGTTGATTCATTACTCCAAATTTTGACAAAAGCTCCTGGTTTATATCCATAAGTAAAAGGATTTATGTCATTTAGTCACTCAGGTTTTAAAACTCTCCGGAGCCCCACTGCATTACCCTACTCCTGCAAGAGCTGATGTGCTATACCCACAGACAATATTTATTAAATAATTATATCATTATTTTCTACATCAAAATTCTCTACTCATTTAAGTAATTTTCTTCCTTGAATCAGGGTATACAGAGCCTCTAAGAGAACTATTATGTTAAACAACTTCTCTTGGTTTTATTTCTCTCTAAAAGCCTTTAAGCCATTCACAGCAGTCCCTGACAGAATGTGCTGGAATACAATAATATATCAATTAACTACAGTCAACCAGCTGCTAATACTATTTCTCCAAAATGTCTTCATTATTAATGGAAAGCATTGTGGTGTGGCAACATGCTCAAAAACTAACTGAAAAAGAAATTATGACCCAGTTCTGTGAATAATTATGTTGCATTTCCTAACATTTTCCTATCACGTTAATTAGTAGAGTTGTAGTTTTAAGTTCACAGAACCAATTTGACCTCTTTTAGCAAAAGCCCACAGAGGCCACCCAGCCAGCAAAACCTTATACTTGTCATATATTTTCATTTGGCAAAGCGTTATAACATACACCACCTATGGCTTCACATGCATAGATACTATTATTAACCACTGAATATTTCTTCCAAACCACTTTCTAGAGCGTTTAGAAGAAAACAATCTGGAAGAAAATGAACAGCTCAAAATGACTGTGTATGGAATTTCTCACATGGGTGCTAATTAACCTAGCTGAAAACTGGGACATGACAGCTCCAGAGACTATTGTAAAATATAGAGCCTTTATTGCTTGTACACCACAAGGTCAAAACACAGCACAGGTGACACGCACATGTGAGGGAGCACAGCAGCTGAACTGGGGCTGCCTGGTGGCCCTGAGTGTCTCAATCAAGGTCCAAAGTGACAACGTGGCACCATCACAAAGTGCTCCAGGTGCTGGCACAAATTAACACCATGCTGGAGCCTCAGCAGGGCTGCCACAGGCCAAAGAGGCATTGTAACTGCTCTGTTCTTTTGCTCACAGACCTTGTCATTTCAGATTGTGCTGACATCTCAACCCATGCACAGCCCAACACCCTTCAACCTCTTCCACCTCTCCTCCTGCTGGGCAATGTCACTACTCTGGGCAGTGAGGAAATTAACGAAATACCTTAGACATAGATTGTTTCCAGATATACACTTCATTTATCTTCAAATCTCATTTTTTTCCTAAAAAAAATGTAAGTTTGAACACCAATGCAGTGCATAATGATTAAAAAAATACAACATTAAAACACAGAACTGCTGCATTATAGTTCAGAGATAGTAAATGGTTTGATAGCATTTCAGGTTCAGTTTTGTTTTAAATAACAGCTGTCTGTGCTTCTTGCTGTCCCTGCAGGAAGAAAATTCAAAGCTAATGCAGGAAAAAAAATACTACTCCCATCCTCCTTTCCAAAAGCAATTCTTTAACTATTCAGTCAATTCAAATCTAAAAATAGCTGGGGAAAAAAATACTTGGAAAGAAAAAAGAATGCCTTCTTAATTGCATATTAATCGCTATACCCAATTGTAACTTCCTTTTTTCACTAGCAAGTATCATAATTTGTGCCATTATAAGGCTCTGGAGAATTGTGCCAACAGAGAATGTGCATGTCAAATAATTGATTCAACCTGCCACTTCCCCACAGGGTCAATAAGGAGCAGCTGGACTTGAAATCCCTACCTAAAAACAACAGCTGCAGCACATGAGACAGACCCAGAGTGGAGGTGCAGCCTTTGTTTTCCACCTCCTGATCCAAAGCACTCAGCTAAATGCCCAGGCAATGTAGCTGAATATAAATAGACAAGCTCACCACTCACACAGGGGGCAGAACAGGGATGGCTGAAAGGAAGAAACTGCAAAGAGAGAGAAAGTACAAAGGAGGGGAGAGAAAGGTGTACTGGAACCTGCCAGATCCCTGTATCAGCAGTTAATTTTTATTCCATGTGACTGCTTTGGATATGTTTGACATCCAAGATCGACTTTTTCCACCAGCATCGTTCAGAAAACCCACTGACCAGATCTGTTGCAGTTCTCGCTTTCAACTAAGATACTTTTTCAACGAAAAATCTGGATCAAACAGCTTCTCAGCGCTTCATTTCTAAAGTTCAGGCAGTACTCTGGGTAAGAGACAGTGTCAGCCTTCCTTGCTCCTGATTATTCCCCATCCAGGCCAGAGAGAAAAGCCATTCAGGGTCTCCATGGCTACCCACAGACAGACATCTGCCCCAGATCTTGGCTTGTTTGACAGCAGCAGGATCCCTTTTTCCCACATACACAACACAGAAGGTGACCATGAATCACCAATAAAGACAAGTTACTCATCATTTAGGTGGAAATCTCAGTTCACTAGGTAATCTCATATTGAAGAATACCTCAGAAAAATTTTATAGTTGTTTATTTCCCTCTAAGCTTCTGCTATTTGGAGGCATCATACAAGCTACGTTTATTTTTGTAGTACCATGGTTATAAATTGCATGTCACGGGATTGTCCCTCAAAGAGAGGGACAATCTCTGTCTCAAAGAGAGCATTGCAGAAACTGAAGCACCACGCTCACACTACCACAAGTGCTAATAAATAAATCACTGTATTTTTTGCAAATGCTTTGTGGCTTTCAACATGGGAGCTAATTCTGGCTTTTTTCTCTGTCTGCTGTAACAAACACTAACACTGTGACCCTAGCTGGACTTGACCATTCCTGCGTGTGCCCCTTCCAACTCTGAGCATTCTGTGATTCCATGATTAAGGATCCATATGCCTGCTCTTCCTTGTTAGCAACCTTGATGCGAAAACTCCTTCACAGCAAAAATTCCACCTCTGGTAAAATTTAGGAAGGCTTTGAAGACTAGTGTTAGTCTGTAGAAGCTTACCCTTTGGATTTACACTCAGAGCATTGAATTATATGTATCTTTGATAATTTGAAGTACAGCAATTTCTTATACACACAACTCTACCTTGCTAATAAGCAATTCAGAGCATGCCAGGCATTTCCCAAACTCCCATGAAGACTCAGACCTCATCTGACAAGCACACACACATAAGCAACCTGTAGTCATAATGAGATTTTATTCTCATATGATATGTCCCATAACAATCATGCTAGATGAAAAATGTCTAGGATATTCTACAAATTTAAGTATGCATATTAATGAGATATTGCAGTTATGCTATGCAACACTGTATCAAAGTTCATAGAATCCAACAAAAATCAAGGGCAGTGGCACCTCAAGTGTTTGAAGGGAAACATATTTGCCTTGTAAATATTAATGAACTTTATATGATGACTGGAGGGAGAGATTTTAACAGGGAACACAGTCAGCAGGACTAAAGCACTTCATTTCTATTGTCCCTTCCAAAACATTTCCCATCAGGAGGTTATCATCATACAGATTGTACGCTATTATATGCAATCCTAAAGGGAGATGTTTGTTTAAATGTCCACAGGGAAGAGGTTATCATCCAACAGGCATCAGAATTGAATTCAGGGGAGTCAAAGTGCTCCGTGTAAGTTTGTTTCATATTAGGTTTGAGCACTCACTCCAGAACAATAAGCAAGAGTTCAAGTTCAAAGATTTCTCCATGTGAGGGAAACAGACATTTGACATGCAATTAAAAAAAAAAAAAGTGAAAGCAAAAAGAAGGAATTAAATTATTCATATAGACTGCACTTTATCTATAAAACAATCCATCACCATCTCAACTAATGGACAAGATTATCAATATGCAAATAGAAGACTAAGGTTTTCTAACCTTTTGGGTCAAAAACCCAAGGGGGCTTTAAATGAAAGGTGAAATTTGCAGAAGAAAAGGCTGAAAATCACATATAAAACCCTTCCCCCAACCTGAAAATATGTAGCTGGTTTGAGGTTTAAATGCTCAGTGCCTTTTAAGTGTGTGTAAAAGCTGTATAGAAAATACCAGAAAAGAATGCAGAACCTGAAAAATCCCTTCCTCATACATCATCAAATTGAGGAAATCCAGATATGGGTTCCTGAAAGGCCCTAGTTTCTTGGAAGTGGGAGAAATCAGAAAGACATCTATTCCTCCGGATTTATTGTGCATTGATCATGTGGATAAATAAACTGCAGCTGGTTCTCAGTATTTCTTTTCAGCCTGGAGTACCAAAGAGCAGGGAACTGTCCTACCAAGTGGTATCTTAGGTCTAATAGCAAAGACAAGAAAAATACGCTACCTTAGAGAAGTTCAATACTCCTGGTTCAGAAAGGCATCCCAAATTCACTTCTGGTAAATGTAAATTTACACCTGAATGAGAACGTGCTCCTGAATCAGGGTGAAGAGACAGAAAAGAGGTGAGACATGGCAACGCCGACCTTGTTATTTACAAGGCATAACTGCAAGTCAAAGCTGTGCTCTGTGCCATGGAAACTTCCACCTCAGCTGTAAAATTATATTGCTTTTAAAGCTACTTAATTCTGCTTTCACCGTCACCTGTATTTATCACCTAACCACTGGTTGTTTTCTACTTATTTTACTAGCCCCAAAGTATATTCACCCTTTTTTATGTAGGTAAAATGAAAATAAGGCTTCAAGAAATTAATTCTATTTAGGTTTAGTAGCTGTAAACAAACACTCTATGCTGGTAAAAGTTAATCTTTATTTTTTCATCTCACGAGAGATCAGGTTAGAAGTAAGGAGAAACCTGAGTGAGTCTCTGTGTGGCGTTTGTTCAAAAACTCTTCCCACGAAGCATTGCTTACAATTCCTATGGAAGTGAAGAATTTCATAGCTCACCTAATTTATTTTCCATTTTTTCACTAATCCCAAATAAATGAAAGAATCACGTAATCTGTCCTGAGGTCTAAGTAGGATGGTGATATGCACCCTTAAACTGTGCTCACATTTGAATTTAAGCAATTTGTTCCGTATTAATTTTCAGATATTTTCTCTTGGAAGCTGCTGTAATTCCCATTACAGGTCCTCATTTTCAATGCTCTCCACATCCACAGTGCTCTTCTCATCTGTTCTGTCATTTCATATTTAATTGACAGACCTATTTTTCACCTTCTCAGGAATACAGTAGGATACAGAACCTATGAAGTATGTGGCCAATATCATCTAACCTATTAAATGTCAGAATCATATATCTCAAACTATATGTCAAGATGCTGAAGTCTAGCAGCAATAAACTCATTCTGTTCCTAACAGGGAATGCACTCCAGCTTATAAGGGTCCATGTGGGTTTCTTTCTGTATACATTTGATTGTAACCTACTGTTGATGGCTGATGTGGTTGGAAATGGTGGTAGGAATTGGTCAGATCTTAGATAGTAAAATTGAATAAAACCTAACAAAATATTCTGTTTACAGTTATTTCTTTCATACCAGTTTGGTTCTTCATAGGGTGATCCAGCATTTCCCTCAGTATGAGACTCACCTAATGTATTTTTTGTATTTTAGTATTATTTCACTCTCACGTTCCACAATGGACATTCTGTTTTGGGAAAAACTGTAGGCAGGAGAGCTGAATTTAAATCAAACCAAAGTGGCAGCTTTCCAGGAACAGAACAGTCATGTGAGTTCATTTGAAACAGAACACCCAAAGAAGCCACCACACACTCTGCAGGATGCCACAGGGAAGTGCCAGCAAAACCAAGCACGTGCTCTTGGCTCGTGTGGAAGGGCTGCTGCCTGTGCCAGCAGAGTGCCATCTCTCTCCCTGGGGTCTGTGGCTGGGCAGGCAGCCTGGCCAGCAGCTGGTGCCCATCCATCCCACCTGGTTTGTAATGCTGGTGACTGCCAGCCAAACCCATCCCCAGCAGGCAGCTTCTCCTAGGAGTCTCCCAAACCATTCTCTCCACAACAGGAGCCTCCATGAAAACCTCCACAGAGCAGAAGGAAAATCTTCTCCTTCCTCTTACCCCATCTCAGCATAGTTCCTGCTAAGAACCAGCTCTGATCCCCTGATACAGTTCAGTCAGACATCAATGAAGAGCAAAACATAAATTGCAGCAGATTTACTAATGGGAACAGCTCAGAAGCAAAACAAAGACTGTAGCAGCAATTTCTCCATTACCCATGAAGTTTTTTATCCATGAATCTCACTCAAACTACATGGATTGTTATTCCTCAGTTAGTTATTCCTACATACACAGGGTGAGGAACATGGTGATTTAGAGTCCCCAGAAGGGCAGCAACAATAACTGAATCTCTCCAAAATGAAGGCTGGACCTCTTCTGTACTGCACTGATTTGAGGAGCCAGTTGAAATTATTTGGTTTCTGGCTGAAAGCCAGTACAGAAATAACAGGATGTTATCCTGATATTTTCTATTGTCCAAGAAGTAACAAGAAGGAAAATAGTCACTGTTTCTACTTATTTTGAAGTAATTTTTCACACTGCTCACTACAGCTGTAAGGCCCCTCCAAACACCCAGAAATCAAAGAAATAAGACAAAATCTCATCCCTGAAGTAGAGACAATTTTGTTAATTTAGCTACACGCCTGTAGAATTTTCAAGCTACCCAGGCTCCAGCTATCATAACTGCTATTAAACTGCAAGGATAAAAAGAATAAATAATCTTTGACAAATTTCAATTATTAGTTAGTTGTTGACTGCTACAAAGAGCCCATGCAGAGCTCTGTCTTGTTTTAGTGGCACTCATTAGCTGTAGCAGAGTTACTGAAGGTGTTTTTGATATAGTACACAAAGGTTAAATAAACCTTTACAAACACATGTTCAGCAAAAACATCTATACTATGCATGGATTTCCTTGATCCCCCACAAATTTTAGAGGGAAGGGTTGACAGAAAGCTGCGTCTCCAAATCCTTCCTCACAGTTTCATTTTGCTCACAAACGAGCATCTCAGAAACTGTACCACAGGACCTTGGACTGGAACATTCCCAGCCATCATAAGCTTCAACAGCTCTGTCCAGGAGGGATCCTTCATGTCTGTTTCTCACTAGCAGGAGCAAAAATACCAGAATTTTTTGCAACTTAATAAATAAAGTATTATGTGTAACAAAGACAGGCTTTGTCTGCTTCACTTTATCAGCCCTCTAACTAAACAGCAGCCTGAAGAACATATAAGAAAAGCATTGCTGCCTTGTCAGCTGCCTTATCATTTCAGAAAATGACTTATCTTTTGGGATGATAGTTAGATTTGGGCTTTGGGGACAGCACTGAATCTCTCTGAGCCTGGTGAGAGAGCAGCTACACAGAGCAAGTAAATCATTTTAATTTTGCACCAGTTGAAAAGCATTTTTTCCCTCGACTTCAGCAAGATGACAGTGGCATGATGGCTGATTTTCATTTCAATCAGAGCAGCATATGATTACCACCTAATTAGAATGTAGAAATAGAAAGGAGATCATTTTTTAACCTACCCAAGAGAACAGTGCTGGGGGAGGGGAGGAGATTATGTTAATCAAGTGATACTGGCACATCGGAGCGACCAAAATAGCCGGATGAATTTTTATCGGCACCCTTACTGTCCTTGAGGATCTGTCAGTGGCTTCAATTGAAACCTGTATTTTTTCTGAGTAATAAATATTCTTTAAAATGAATACATGTCACCACAGGCCCAAACGGAAAAATATCGCCGTAGGCATAAATACAGATATTTTTGTCAAAATTTCACATGGTTTTGTTGACAACTGTAAAACTGTAAACCATAAAACTGAAAACAAAAACTAACAAATCAAAAATAAAAGTCATGCGGCCTTAAGGGGAGTTGTTTATATCAACATACATGCTTGGTTTTGGTTTTTTTTTAACTTGCTTTCTTTAATTAAATATTGTCAGCTAGCTGCTCCACTCCTTTCTGGAATACATTTTGAAAGTTAGTTGCAGTGCCCTAGGGGAATCTGAGGTTACTTTAAATGGAACTGCATCAGGCAACATTTTCCAAGACACCTTGTCTCCATCTGCATCCTTTTGCAGAGATAAAGACTAGACCTCATCTCAAGATACCACTTTGTTTAATTGTCTCTGAAGAATGAAGAGCCAGAATTAGACTGCGGAGACCACCAAAAGGAGGGGATTAAAGAAACTAAAAACAAAATAAGATTAATAGTGAAATTATCTTTCAGGCAAACCTTGTGCAATAGAGAGCGGTAGCAGCTCCCTTTGCTCTGCCCTTCCAGGCACTACCTGGCCATCACATTTCTCTCCAAACTGGTCACTAGTACCCAGCAGCATTTTAAGTGTGTGAGATAAATACCCCCATATATCATATTTGGATCAAGCACAGTTCAAAAGAAGCACAGGTGCAGGGCACACATCCTGGAGTATGCCTAACTCAACAATCAGAGGTTTCCTCATGAACATTTTTGTCAGGAGGAGCACAGCAAGTGTGACCCTGACAACCTCCCCACCTCCATTAAAACAGAGTTCCACTAATTTCAGCTGGACTGGGATTTGGCTCATCCTGCTTTGCTAAAAATGTTCACTTCTCTTTTTTTTTTGGCTGTGGGATGATACATAACCACCTGCTAAAATACAAGGACCTAAATCTCACGCACTTCTGGCAAAATAAGAAAAAAGTCTCTCTTCAGCAAAGAGTCTAATGAAAAGGAATTAAGAATGTGTTGATTTATTTCCCATTTATGTGCTTTTAATTTGTCTAAGTTATTCCAATGGCACATACATTGCCATCGCACTTTCCTAGGTTGTTGCTCTGCCGGGGTGCGTAATAAATGTTGTGAGATATTGTGCAAGAGAAAGAACAATACTTTGAACTAAATGTGCTGTTAAATTGAAGTATTTTCTTGAGCAGTGAAAAAGTCCTGAGGCTTTTCATGTGTATTGTATGGTGAGGCATACACTGAGATCTTTTGATTTTTCCCCCTTTTGAGAAACATAGCAAAGTAAAAGTAGATAATTTCTATCCTTGCAAACATTCCTAGATATCTGCCACAAAAAAACAAAGATAACCCTCTCCCTATCACCCCAAATAATGTAGGAGGTCCAGTATTTAAAGTTTTCACAATGTTTTTGAGATACCATTACAGGAAATCAGGCGGCAACACCTCAAACCTTGCCAAATTATCCCAGAAAAAAACATTCTGACCTGTTCAAAGAACTCAATGTGCATTTAAAAATGAATCCCAGGGTGTAATTTCCTATAGAGTGGGCTCCAATTCTGCTTTGTACTCTGAAGAATTCTATTAAACCTCTAGAGCACTCTGTGAAATGTGAAAACACAGTTTGCTAAGGAGATAGCCTAGGTGGTCTGCAGTAAATTAACCACTACTGCTGACTGAGGCCATACTGGGGAGCTTGCTCCAAGGGATTTCTACACTTAGAGCATAACACCATTTACCAGCTTCTAAACTAGATTTGCCCTCTGGCTGCAAGTCAGCAGACCTTGGTGTAAAGCATGGCCAGAAATTAGTGTGACTACGGGCTTCATTTCAAGAGTGGAACGGTGCTCCTGCTACACACAACTGAGTCCAAACCCCTACTTACAATAGGGTTGTTTTCCCCAGCCAACTTGATGTAGTTTTGTTTTAGGCTCTATGCACCATGGTGGTCGTATGTTGAGTAAATTACAATAGAAATATCTCTCTGTTGCTTTGTAACAATTAACCTCAGAAAGGAGCTAACTCCATTTGCATGGTAATGAGACAGTCATCTAAGTGATATCAGAGTTAAGCATGCTAATAAGTTTTTATACAAACACCTGAGGGGTCAAGCACAACCATGGGCTTGGATAAGAAAACCTTTTATTAAATGCAAATCACTTGTCCTTTAAATACTATGACAGAGAAATTCTCAGAACTCTAACAGAGCTTGCAGGAGTCATTCAAGTTACATTTTCATGCCCTCGGGCTGACTAAGGAATATAGCAACTGATTTATTTATATTTGGAATTAACATCAATATGTAAAAAGGCTTCATTATAGCATCAAGGGAAAGAAATACTACAGCAAGGTAGAGAGGTGAAAATAAGAATACTGCCTTGTCTTTCCCAAATTTGCACAGATTTCCTGGGTTGCTGGAAGGCAGAGGAGACATGGCTGCTGTAGAGCACAACAAAAGACTTGGACATTTGGAAGTTTTCCATCTTATTCACCTACCTGCTTTTGCCAGGTGTACTGCTATGGAGGCAGGTTCCCTAGTGAGCATCTATCTTGCACTAAAACTTCTTGAATTCAATCAGCCAAATCACATCAAAGAGTTTGAGGCCTTAGTGAATGGTGAAGTCCAAGGGCATAACTGGCTGCCAGGCACCTTCGGGACTAAAGGAGCAGAACCTTCTCACAGGTAAGGCAGATTGCAGAACAAAGGTTGAGGGAAAGAAGCTGACTTTGATTAATTTAACTCTGATAGAGCCAAGTGTAGGAGGCCTCCCTGGTACAGGAGAGGCTGTTAGCAGGACACACCAACTCATCCTGAAGGCATAGGCAGTACCGGGGGAACAAGTTTGGTCAGTGGTAACAGGAATGAGATGCGCACAAGCACTCTGAAAAGCTGCCCTCATGCCAGATTGTCAGAGGTTTTGCTCCCAGACCAGAAAATGGGAATTTAAATATCCAGTGGGAGTAATAAGAATTGATCTGTCTTTAAGACAGAACTTTGAAAGAAGGACTATATCAAATGGCTGTGTGCAATAAGAGGACACTGTATTAAAGCACAGAAAGTCCTTTTCATTCCACTGCTGTATGATAAGCTACTTCAGCGAAAAGCTTGGGTAATATATAATATTCCTACTCAAAGCACAAAATCTAATCCAAGGGAGTAAGTGTACACATCCTTGGAAATGGGTGGATGGCATCCTAAGCAGCCTAGTAGGTAGCATCCCTGCCCATAGCAGGAGTTGGAACTAGATGTACTCCAAGATCCCTTGCAATGCAAAACATTCTGTGATTCCATAAAAACATAAAATGGATCAGACTGACACATGGCACAAAGCCACCTCAGTTCTTTTAAACCTGGTAACTATGTTGAACTTGCTATATGCATTAAATAACAGAAGTCCAGTAATGGTATGCTTCCCAAAGACCACTATTGCTGTCCTCAATAAAATTAAGCATCTTTATTTGGCTGCTGTCCTATTTACGACATGTAAAGAGTGCTAGAATGTCATAGTCTAAAGCCTGTGGATTGTGGAAAAACTTTAGGAAGAGAGTAAGCTTAATGTGAGAAAGTACAAAGCTGTGGATAACCAAACCCTCAAAATGTATCTTGAAGGAAACCTAATACTCCACTTCCTTTTAAAATCAACAAAAACTCTGGGGGAACAGCTCTGAATTGTCATAACCAGTAATATGCAATAATTGCACCACCTATATGTTTTCAAGTGCATCAAACAGCGTGAGACCTCAGCTTGGTGAGGCTGGGATTTAGGATGTTAGGAAAATGACATTTTAGACAACAATTATGTGCTGCAATAGTCCAAATTGAAAAAACCAGTTCTGCTGTGAGATCAGTAGGATAACTTTAAACAATTGCTTTGTACTTAGGACAGCCTGGGCTCCTTTCATTGTCCAAACATTATAAACTACAGCTACTCATTTTAAAGTAATTCTGGTTAAACTGGAGTTTGTGAGGAACAAGGCAGGAGGTGTATATACAATACAGACTCAGCTTTAGAGGAAGAAAAGCTTATTTCTGGAGCAAAAACCAAAAACAAACTTTATAGCCTATTTTTAAAATTATATGATAAAAATGAAGCTAGGAGAAAGATGGTAAGCAGCACAAACATATTGGTTTTAGCCTCACATATCAAGGTTAAGATTACAAATAGACAAGATCCCAAAAATGTAAGTTTAGGGCTAAACTGATGAGATTTAGGCCCTAACAGTGTTAATAAAACCTGTCCATCCAAAACTGCTGCTTCACTGCAACTGTGACATTGCATTGAAAGCCACAGCAACCAACTACTCAGTGCTACAAAGAATCAGAGTCCAAGCAGGTATGCACTCCTCAGTGCACTTCCAGGTTTGAAAACCTCAATTGTACTGCTCAAATCTCAACACATTACTTCCTTTCAATTCAAATGTGGTAAAACACCCAAACCAAACCACATAAACCCACTTAATTCACACCCTGGCATGTCAGCTTCTTGGGAAAAAAATAGGCTCCCTAAATATGTTGCTAGAGGCAAAGTGCTACTAATTATGGCCCTGTACGCAGAGCTTCTCCACTGGATGCTTTGTTCAACGTTTTCAGACAAAATACCAAACAACTCTAGCTTTCTGAAATTTGCTGGCTGTCATAAGGAAACAGGCAGACTGTTGGTTTAAGATGTGATTATTTAATTTGTTTTGCCACTTCTTTGCTGCACTTCTTCAATCCAACACTAGGAACACAGAAAGAAAAACACTAGAAAGAGGAGAGATGCAGATCATTCTGTAAAAAAACATTTTTTATCTTGTACAAATAATTAGTATTATGTTGCCACTGGAAGATGACCGGTACTATTAAAAATTCACATTTTTAGTGATTGTTTCTGGGAAAACAAACACTGAACAGTAAGCAAACCAAAAAATTAGTGAACATAGAAAATAGGATCCTACAGCTCTTTACTGTAAAGTGACCTCTGGAACACCACTGACCTTTGGTGGCCGTTTCCACTGACAACTGATATACACATTTCCTCTCCAAGAATCTCCTCATTATTATCCAAAAGCTCCGACACTCAGCAACAGCTCAGGAAGAGAATAGTCTTCTGCTTTGCCAGGAAAGATTACAATGCACAGGAAATGCACAGTATGGTTTCAAACAAAGGTATTTCCTTTGAATTCTAGTATAGCTTTTAGATATAAAAATCTCCCCCTGGCAATATTGTCCTCACCTGACTTCACTGGTCTTAAGACTAAACAATAAAAGGCTCCAAGGCTCAAGCCTATGTTTACTCTTTTCACAGTTTTGGAGTCAAAGACCATAACCTTAAACAGAAATTTGAAAAAAAAAAATTTATTCCATACCTCATTGTGATTCTTGTTTAACCATTCCTTAATAGTGTTAAGGGCAATGACAGCAGCAGGCTCATTTGGAAAACCTATAAAGAGAAAAAATGAGAGATAAATAAAAGACATATATTTCTTTTATATATAAGAAAACAAAAATCTGGACTCTTTTCTTGCTATTCTTTTCTTTTTTTTTTAATTTGGTATTACAGTTGGTCAACTCCCATCTTCAAAAATTTGTATAAAGGTTTTATGTAACATCCATTACATTTCCCCCCAGCTAAGTAAATTGAAAATAGGCCCAACAACTGGATTTTATTGGATTTATTAGATTTTTTTTCTTTACTTGACTCTAGTTAAGAAAGGTCCACTGCTCAAGAGAAACAATAGAGAGCTATACATGTGTCATACTAGGCAGGCAACCATTCAACACATATATCACAGTAACAAATACTAGGCTTATATTTCATGGCAGTAAGAAAAATTCAGACTTTTTTTAAGGCATAAGGGCTTTCTTAAGGCTTCCTTTCTTTAATCTATCTTTCAGCAAAACTATACCACACTATGACCTCAGTGCCACAGGCCTTATAAAGAGAAAAATGTTTGAGTTGGAAATCTCTCAATTTATGACCTAAATCATACCAAACAACTCTGGAAATTAAAGAATTCATGAAGCATAAGCATATGAACTTAAGGCCGTATGTTGCATGATACATTAGCAATAGTAATTCCCCCCAGCACTAAACAATATCAAAAATCTTTCCAGGGATACAGACTTTTTGCTTTGATGGTTTCTACCTATCAAATCCAAGGATGCTTTCACTTCTTAGGCACCTTAATTTAATTTTCCTTTAATTTAATTTAATTGGGGGCAGCAAATAATTTCTGAGAGGTTTTAAAGATAAAACCCCATAAACTGTATGATTGCTCTCAGTAGGTTGGATTAATAGAACAAGCTTTGAAGAGGTGGAGCTGCAGTGGAAAAAGTGGACAGAGGACAAAGCAAGCAACAGGATTAGAAAGAGTCATGAAATTTGGGATACAGCTGTGTAGATACAACCTTTCTTATATCATACATCACCTTTGCACCCCAAACTGAAACACAAATACTGCAAAAATTACAAATTTTCTGGTTTTTTAATCTTCTTTAACCCTTTTTCATAATTTCCACAATGCAAGATTAGGAAAAGACCCAACCCAAATCAAATCCCTCTACTGAATCACATTCCCAAAACATCACTCACTGTAAATTGACTCTGCAAAGATTTGCTCCAGCAGCATGTGTACTGTTTTGAAGTGACAGATGACAACCATTCATCAAGAAAAGCAAGTAAAATAGTCAATTTTGGATAATACCAACATTTAGCATGTGCTTCCTTTGAATACATTTCACAATAAAGCATATTTTCACATTTTAAAAACATATACTTACAAAGTCCAAGATAAAAAGTTAGCTTAATCCCTACAAATGTTACTGTGGATATTTCTATTGCTGCTGGGAAAATAAATTCTTATAACATTTAATAATGCTGCTGATATCATCAAGGCATATGTCTCATGACACCAACTAACGACCACTAACGAAACCCAAAGTAGGGACTTCCAACAGCCTCATTTTCATAATATAAAATAGCAGAGCTCCAAGCAGACCACCTGCTCAAATTAGTAATATCCTAGCTAGCAAACTGGGACTTTTTCACATAGAAATTCCACACTCTGAGTATGGTAGCTCTGCCTGGACATAGAATGAACACCATGCAGAGGGACAAATGTGTATTTTAGACAACTGATGCACTATTGTTTGTGCACTGAATGGTTTATTTTCAGAACAATTCTCCCTCCAGCAAGATTAACTTTTCAGGCTTGTTTTTCACTCCCTTGCAGCAGGGTAGTTGGCCAAAATGGTGATAAAGCACTGGGGATTGTATAGAATCTCTCCATAAATTGTGCATTGTTTAGGAACTGCTGCCATACTAACCAGTCTTAAATAGAACCTTATCACTTGGACTGAGCTTTCTACATCCTCCGCTGCCACAGCCAACACCTTGGTGTGCAATTACTACTAAGTCACCACAATGTAAAAGAAACAGTTCAACCTAAAGAAACAGCCTTGGATTCTGTGTGTGATTTCAGAAAATATGTTGAAATCCATCAGAGCCTTGTATGATCACCTACCCCCCAAAAAGAATAATCTAATTAGCATTTTACACACATTTCTGGTAATTTTATGGAAAGGATTATCTTATTGACTATGTAGAAGCAGGATGGAATTAGCCTTTTGTTGCAAACCCTGTACCTGCACAAAAGCCCCTGTGGCTCTGATTCTCAGACAGAAAAACATTTTTGTTTATAGGATTGGGTTAAAGGAAGATAAAGCGAGATGGGATTTTTCAAAACATGCTTTTGCATTTTTTTTAATCTCCAACCTACATTTGCCTGCCATAACATTTCTGGTCTGCTCCCATCTGCACCCCATCCCCCCCCTTTCCCACTTTCACCGAGAAAGCAATCTCAGGAAGCACGTGGGAATCAAATTACTTGAGAGAAATGAGCTCGAGGAGCCTCACAGTTAACTGACTGCTGGTGCAGCAGCTCAGGCAATTCTGGCTAAAGGCTCAATTTCACAAAAGATAAAACAGGTAAAGTAATGAGTGACACTGGGCCATGTTACTGCAGTGAGTGCTCCTCCAGCATACTGAAAAGGACAAGGGCACAAAAAAAGCATACACTGGCCATGAGACACAGGACTTCAACTGTGTTTTATCTGCCTGGAGAAAAAGAGAGGGTTGGCAGGTTGTATGTCATGGACAGGTGTGTGGTGAAGTGCCCCTACCCACAGACACAGGTATATCACTTGGACTGAGCCTTTCTACATCCTCCACTGCCACAGTGAAAGCCTTGGCAACATACCCAGCTATACCACAAGAACAGCATAGGCTGTGTCTGCTTCCTGAAGCGCTGCTTCAGCAAGCGAGAATTTTCCTGCCACCCATCTGCATTTTGCAGTGCTGACTGATCACATCTCACCGTACATCACCAGGATCTCAACTCCTCCAGCACAGCAATCCTGGATACAAACAGCCTCTCCTCTGGTGTCCCTCTGAGTTCAGGAGCCATCCTTTACAGCACAGCTTTCATCATCAGAGCTGATGGCACAGTGGGTGCAAGCCTTCAGTAGGAACAAGGGTGTGCACCCTGCTACCATCACATAAAGTATCTGAACTCTACTGCTTTTGGAATGCCTTTGCACCGACACCACTCACAGTGACAGCCTAGGAAAACTTTGAGAGGTCTTCAGACTTACAAGCTTCTGCAACTATTTCCAGGGTTTTACCAACTTATTCCTGGAAATTTTGACCCTGATCTGTGAAACAGCTGGCAAAGCAAGCTCTAGGCTGTGCGAGTCCTTGCAGCCATCCTGCCATAATTTTCCTACAAAGGCATGATAAGACATGGCAGAATTATTTTGATGTATCTGATATGAAATAAATGTGCTGTTTTAGAGGAGAAAAGCGTGGAGAATTAAGATAGTAACTAGAGATAGACCCTGACATTCCCATTACATTTTGTATTTATTCCCTGGAATGCAACTGGTAAGAACATAAGTCCCCCTGTTTCAGCGAAGTACAGAAAATATGCAATGAATTCCCTGTTGGACACGCCCTTGTGTAAATGCTCAGTCTTTTGTGCTTGGAGGATTCAGTGGAGAAACATTTACTCAATTGTGTCTGTTACTCTTTGCTCAATTTATCAGTGCAGTATCAGAAAAACATACACTAGTAATCCACAGATTTTTGGGCTGTTCTGAGTTGAGATGTACCCACAAGGATCATAGAGTCCAACTCCTGGCCCTGCATGTTGTTCTTCAAAAGCATAACAGTGCAACAAGGATTTTGTGACACAAAACTAACAGAAATCCATTTCAAGGACTCCCAAACTATGTGGAGATGCTGGTAGCTTTATCTGCCTCTTCTATTGTGCTTGATTCAATCTTACAAAAATGCCCAACTTACAATCAGCTAATGCCACCTCCCCACAAAAAGCCCATTAACAAAACACAGGTATTAGGTAATCAAACTTTAATATGATCTATCTGAGGATTAAGATAACAGATTATTACAGGAGGGCTGTAAGACTAACAAGCAAATGTCAATTCAGAAAAATCACTTCAGTAGCTGGAGGGATAAGTATTATAATTTGTCAGTTTAACTGAGAGGCCTAATGTTTTCTCATTAAATTAACTCATCCTGCTAAAAAATGGTCTGTATTTTTTTTTTTTTAGCACAGCCTCGGTGCTAGGCAGGTTTTTATTCACTTGAAACATGTTCCCTTCTCTATGGATTCTAAAAGGCTCATCACAGGCTTAATATTCTTATTTGCCAGCTTTAATGGTTTCATTTTGAAGCAAATCATGACAAGAACCAAAAGCACATCAACAAAAATAATCATTATGTGTTTTCATATTTTCTCAGAAAAATATGTACACTGGCATATTTGTGCATATATCAAGATGTAACAGCTTGCAGACTGTTCCTGTGTGCTAAAATCAACCCTGTGTCCCACGGCTTAATCCACAAGACTGTTAAAATGGAAAAACTTCCATGTTTTATGTTTATAAATTTGTCAATATGTTTACAGATATATAAATTATGGACTTCAAATAGTAGCTTGTCACATTTTTAAACTGTGGGACTGTACTGAAGGCCATCTCTGCAGTCAGGATGACAGGGTATCTTCACCATGCATCAAGTATTTGCTGTGTGGGAATCATCAGCACCAGATGGCATGGAATACAAGGATGTTTTAAAGGAAAGAAGTAGTTGGAAAGAAGAGGAGAGAAAGAAAAGAAAAAAGGTATTAAGCATTTATTCCATACATGTTCTTAAACCCGATATTATTACTGACACTGTAATAATTTTGTAGAATTTTGTAAAATTACTGGTACCTTCTAAATCACAATTGACACATAAATAACTGTGACTCATTGTGGCCACGTGGGTTAAGGCCAGCTAATTGACAATACAGATGATAATGCTTATGACAACAAAAGAGAACAAATGAGATGCACAGCCCAGCATGCCTGAGGTAGGGTTAACTCAATACATCCACTTGTCCTTCAGCTGTGAAATAAGCAGCATAATCTTGCTACTGATCCCATATAATCATCTTGTCAAAGATGTATTTTAGTAGTCAAAATGCATTCACTCATGCTAGGTTGATTCCCATTACCATGGTAAATCTGTTCTGTTTGGAAAGAGATGATAGTATTCTACCAAAAAGCTTATTGTATAAAAAGCTATTCTTGAGCTTTCTGCTTTTTTCTCTCTTTTTTTTTCTTTTTTTTTTTTTCAATAAACATTGTCACATAGTGATTGGACAAACAAGCTAAGTTCCTACCTTGATCATTTTTGTGGACACTCATAACCTGGAAAGAAACTTCCCTCATTTGGATCAGCTATGTTGAAGACTAAACAGAAGAGCCATGAATCTTCTGCTAAATAACCTACCTTGCGTTATTGAACTCATTCAGCCAGAGAAAACCTTATTTGCTGTCCACTCAAAAAATAACTCTAAGAAAGTGAAATTAAGTACTGTGAAAAGCCAGTAACCTTTCTGTTACCCCAAAAACAAAGCTGAACCATTTCACTGTGTCTCCTTCATGGACTGTGCTTCAGTAATTAATTTTCATTCATGTAAAACAAAAAGGGGAAATAAGAAATTTTCAAAATGCATAAACAAAATATTATTCTAAAGAAATCGTTATAGGCATCTTGATTCCTCCCAAGAAAGGTACATGCCTTTACATTTACCTTGAGTGAAAAAAATCAGCAGCAACAGAAAAACCACATGCAGGTTCTGAAGAATCATTTCCACTTGTATTCAACTGCCATGACAGATGCAGCTCGTGGAAGGTGGTTAATAAAGGAACTCAAAAGAACTTCTCTGCTTTGATACAGTGACACAAAGCTGGCAGAGAACTGAAATAAAGGAGAGCCTTTCTTCATCCACTGAAGTGCACGGGGTAACACAGGGACCCCTGGTTAAGTCAGTCAGGGTCAATGCACCAGGGAACACGAAGAAACTCAGGCAAGACAGGAAAATCAAGACAAGTTGCAGATCAAGATACATGGACTCTCTTGGCAACAGGCCTTGCTCAGCCTTGGCTTGTCAGAAGAGGTGCCCAGTGTGTGCTGGCTGACAGGGGCCTCTTGTCTGGTCAGCACATCAACTCACCCGCACCACCTACAACTCAGGCACTTTCCTGTTATATACCTGGGCTCAGCTTAGGGCTGCAGCTGAAAAAACTCAGTTGCCAAAAGATGGCTAAGATGCAAGACAAACAAGGGCACTGCTGTTTTCTCTGAAACACACAATTATCACTCCATGCTCCACTGCACACCCTAACAATTTGATATCATTGGAAAAATACCTGCCATATAAGTTAAAAGATTCAGCTGAACAGGGACAAACACTGTAATTATGTAGAATGTGAGCAGAGGCTTGCACTAATAAGTCTAAAGATTCTACTGAAGAAAAACCAGGTTTCAGGTTTACTGAGTTGTTTGATGTTTATTAGCACTGGTGGGAGAAAGAAGTTTAAGTGAAAATGCATTTACACTTGGACTTGCTGAGGAGGAACAGAGCTCCCCTACAAGCACCTTGTTGCAAGAGCAACATAATGCCATTCTGGTGGAGTGCATGTGTGTAAGAATTTCACTTTTCTGCAGTAGATCGTAGATTTTTTTATTAGTTTTAGTTTCATTTTCCCAGTATTTCGAAAAGGAGTATGCTTGCAGGGGATCACATCATGTAGAAATGGATTCTCTAGAGTCCTGTAAAAAAAAAAACCAAAACATAGCAAGCAATACTCGGAGGCTCGGGCATGCAAAACTGCTTCGTAGCTGTGCTGTTTACTGTGCTGTGGGATGGAACTTTTCTGTCTGTCAGGGAATTTCTAATGTCCAAATAGAAAATTAAGGCTTCAAGCTGAGCATAGCAGAGGAAAGATCAGAAAGACACCAGCATAACACTGAAAGGAAACAGATCTCACTGCTCTGGCCATTATCATTTTCCTGTGGGAAGAGAAAGCATACACAATGCAAATGCAAGTGGAAGATATACTCATGCAGGTAGTTTTGCATTTATAAAGTCTACCTGTGAAAGTGTGTATGCAATGTCGCTGTAAATTACACAGCTGTTTAAACATGGGTATGCAGCTGTTCCTGAGCCCAAGCACATCATTCTCCTTTAAATACACTTTATACCATAACCAGAATTGCTATTCCAGAAACAAGCATTGTACGAAGAAATGTTAATTGAAAGAGATTTCAAACATACATGAGCTTCCTAATGCAGAGTATTTCTTTTTCTATTTAGTCATATATAGCAAGCATGCTGGGTTTTAGGGTGGCAACAGAATACAGCCAAAGTAATCTGAAACAAAGTGTAAAGCAGAAGTCAGCTGTGAAATCCCCCATCATACACTGAACTGCACAGCAGTGGGATATTGGCTTCAGTGTAGTTACAGTTCCAACGAGGTTAAATATTTATTCTATCCACTGATTTAAATAAAATGCTTGTTGCTCTCAAGTGAAGGAAAGCATAAGGAGTCAATCCTTCCTTCCTAAAGAGTCTTTCTTATCTCACAGGAGATAAACCCCAACCAAACCAACCCCCATGCACCCACATACTCTGAAATCCACTAGAAACTGGTACTTTCTCTTGAAATGTGTGGTTCAGGGCAGTGGACCTCCTTAACCTCCACTGACACTATCCCAAACCCTCCTTAACACATGCTGTCTCTAAACACAAAGGGATGATCTGCTTAGCAGTGGGAATAAAGTAATGATTCTGCACCTTGCCAAGCCCTGTCCCTCATGGAATTTAGCTATTGATTGCAGGCTCTAATTGAAGGCTTATCAGAACTAGAGATATTCTTGATGTGCCACTCCTTGCTGAGTCTCTGATGTCTACTAATACATCTGCTGCTACAGGTCTGGGCACGGAGAGAAAGGGAAGGAATTGCAATGAGAGGCTCACTCTTCTTGCTGACGGGATCTTTGTGCAAACAGCAGGAGACAGGAAAAAGCAGTGAAGAGCTGCAGATTGAGCTGGAGGAAGAGAAGGAGAGGGAGGGAGCCTGGAGGATTTTGGGAAGAATGGCTGAATGTGAGAGAAAATATCAGGGCTGCTGGCTTTGCTGGAGCTCTCACTACTTCGACTTGAACAGGCAGCACACCATGACAGGAGTTACAAGAACCTGGGGAAACACATGTATGTAATGGACACGAGCCACCACAGCAAAACGAAGGAAGATGGCAGCATAGAAAATCTGGGAAACTTCAGAGAAATCAAACAAACATCAGCAACAGTGAAAAAAATACAAAATCACATAAAGAACATGGTTAGCTTTGCCAGCCCAGGTCTAGCCTTTAAATCACTTTCACCACGTTCAATTGCTCTAGCAGAGGCAACCCAAAGACCTAGCTGGATTATCTAAAACAGAGTATTTGGGGAAGGCCATCCACGTACAAGAACAAACAAAACTATCTGACATTATTTCTACTGACGCACTGTTCTTATCTCCTCTCCAAGGGAAAGCAAAGATTTCCTAAGAGCACATAATCAACTGAAACAATACATACTTACTCCTTGTTAAAGAAAAAAAAAAGGAAATAGAGATGTTCTTTTATCTTTTTTTTTTTTCCCAAAAGACATATGAGGAAGAAACTTACAGGGCAGGTTGGGTGAAAAGGCAAGATACTGTGTCTGGCACATTTAATATACTTAGTTTAGTCTTTTTAACAAATACATTATTGATTCTTGGTTTGTCTTTATTATTCACACTGTGGATTTTTTTCAATTCTTGCCTCAGGCAGCAGCAAACCATACTAAAGGGTCACACCAGCAGCTGCTATATTCAGGAAATCTACAACAGCTCAAAACTGAAATATTTCCATCCAATCTGGAGTTCAAAAATGCCAGTCCACTTGGGAGGAACAGAGAAGGTGTACATTCTAAATTTGATGCTTAATGGCTTGTTCTTCACTGTACAGAAAGGCGCTTCATGCTACTTGAACAAACACTACATATACACTGCTAAAACAAGTGTCTGTGCAGGTTGTTTGATTTGATGCATCATTGCACTATCTCAACAATTTTATGCATTAATTTTTTAAGAGGAAGAATTTTTTCCCCTTGCCCAGATGCTGCTTCATCTCTGTAGTAGCCATTTGCCTGGCAGGAGGTCAGCTCCACATAACCTTCTTTTTGTCCTGTAAGTGTCATAATGTGCCTTATTTGATTTTGTATGTACCAGAAACCAGCCAATCTACACCATTTATCTTCATTTCAGGATGAACTGCAGCTACAATTTTGCCAACAAAACCTACATGGAATCCAGCAGCACCTTTTCAACCTTCCTCCCAATGCTGCACCAAAAACCTTTTTGCATATTCTGAGATTACAGCAGTATACACAGATTAAAATTGATTAGAAGATTGATAAAGTTTGGAATCATGGGAAAAACCAGATTAAAGCAAGAATAAGCAAAAATTGAAATTTAAAACTCTGATTTCAGCAAACCTATCTGGTTACAACACTGCATTACACACTTCTTACGCTCTTAGCAAGACCTCAAATGCTAAAGGGTATAAAAAAAAACATTAAAGAGTAAAATATAAAATTATCCTTATCTCTTGGAACATCCTCATCACAACACTTTTGACTAACAATCCCTCCAAGAAACAGATGCTTTTTCAGTCAAATACTGGTAGTTGATCAGCAAAATAACCCCAGATCTCATCGGATTCTTCAGTGTTACAAAAGATCACAGCATTACTTGTCAAATAAGTATTTGTTAAAATTCGATTTCTCCTAACATCTCTAATTTGCATTTCACTCACAATTATGCATTTATTGAGTCTTGCATTCTTCAGTCAAAAAGGAAATTAAATAACAAGTTAAAGGCACTTCCAATTCCAGAAATTCAAATCCAATTTACTCTTAATATGAACTTTGGGTCTTATTGAACTTGTTTTAAATAGCATTTCCAACACGTATTCTGGTAAGTTGTCAGTGTATTTTTGGGGTTTTAAAAATTTATTTCTGAATCATTATATGAGCAAATATGTGCTGCTTTAGCAATGAATGAGATTTCCTGGCATTCAGAAAGGTTTAACAAGCATGAACATTTCTGGTTGGACCAACCGCAGTAAATCGAGCCCTAAAGTAAAATGATTTAATTTCATGAGAGGCCACTCTTCAGGGGGAAACATAAAGCCCAAATACACATGATTTTCAAGTAATTCTGAACAATATTCAAACTGAGACAGGGAAAAAGCAATGCTAGAACAAATGACAATTACTGTAGTCAGACGAAATGTCCAGATTTGAAACACAGGAACTGATGCTATGGTTGGTCAGATCAAGCAGCAAAGGATTTGGAAGACTAAGAAATCTCTTTTGTCCAACAATGGAGTACAAATAAGAATCTGATCTAGGACAATTTAAATGTAAATTTCTCACCACCCCTCAGACAAATGAGATTTAAAGACCTCCACTTAAAAACCCCGGCACCTCCAAACCTAGTCTTCAAGTGAAAATTGACCTCCCACCTCAATTTCCTTGTAAATGTGGCCACGTGTCTGCAAAGAGGTTGTTTGTTCCAGCACTTTATTAAATTTAGGTTATGTGTATGGTCAGCATGAGATGACATAGACCACACCTGGGGAAAACCACCCTTTCGAGGCCAGTCCATGCCATAGTCATTGCTAATCCTCTTGGAAACATGACATCCCAAGAAGATTAACAGAAGGGCTATGGAAAAGCATTAAATGCATTGCATGGAGAAACCTCATTGATTGTTAAGCAGTGAGGCAAATCAGGGAAAATAGAAGATTTTTAATTCGGGGATACGTAAAAAGAAGTTGTCAATTCAAAAAAGCTTGTTACATCATAAAAATTAATGTAAGGCTTAGAATCAACCTTAGGGAACAGCTTTAGCCAATGTGATTTCCATTAATTTTACCACAGTGTCCTCACATATACAATTGCTCACAAGATAGTTCACTTTATCTGGACAGCTGCACATCTCCAGATTGTGAAAAATACCACTGCAATATTGAGTTGTGCTGGGATTATTTCAGCGAATTATTGGTATGCAGACATCAGCCTCCACAGTCCAGTCTTCTTCAACTCTCTGGAAACAGAAATCAGTTTAAAAAAAAAACTCCAAAACTGCATGAAGGATGGAAATTTGTATGTATCTATCAGTGTACATTAAATTAATTTTTCCCAAAACAGGACTGTTTTGCTCATTATGGTACCTTGCAAGCCATCTCCCTGTCTTCATCCCAATGCATAATTTTTTTCATCTTGTTTTTCTCCCTGTCCTGCTGAGGAGGAGGAGAAGTAAGCAAGTGGCTGGGTGGGCATCTGGCAGCCAACATCAAGCCACCATACAACTACAGATTCCTCTGCCATAAAACATTCTACCTATTCTACTGTTTTTTGTTGTGGTTTTTTTTAAATAAAACAAACAACTTGAAAGCCTCCAAAAACAATCCCAAATACATGCAGAAAAACCTCTAAGAAAGGAAGGGAATGGAAAATTAAGGCATGAGAGTACTTGTGCGGGTGAGATCAACATAAGGTACTTGGGGACACACACACCAATTCTAGTTAAACATTTCCAGTTAGATTTACAAAACAAAGAGACCATCATTCTACAAAAAAAAAGGTTGTTTTTTAGAGAGCAATTGCTGAAGAAAGGACCTCCACAGAACAGCAGGAAAACTCACAGTTCTGATGAGTCAAACCCAATGTGATCAATACCTATGTTTATGTGAATTATAAATATTTATATATGAACTTTGCAAAATAATCTCATGCAGGTTGGTGCTGAAGCAAGTAAAACCTGCCAAACTTACAGTAACTACCAGGAGACAGAAAAAGAATAACATACTCAAAGTTTGTAGTGTTATGCCACTGAAAGTTTGAATATTACTATTTAAAATTATTACAAAAAGGTAAAGTGCAGCTGCTATATAAATAATTTAAGAATAACCAAAAATAAATTATACTGTAATAGATACTAATCAAGCTATGTTGAAACCGCCACATAACCAGCACTCAGTATTTAACTTCAAAGTATTCTAGGAATACAGAAATGAAGTGGTGGGCATCAAAATGAAAGAAGGATCGCTAAAATTGATAGGTTGAAGAATAGAAAGGTTGAAGAAGAAGGATTTGTATTCCTCAGAAAATAGGAGATTACAAGTAAACCTCTATGAAATAAATTAATTTGAAGAAATCAGAAGACTAATTGCAGGTTATCTGAGTTCAAAACACCAAAAGAAAGGAACTGAAGTCAAATTAAAATATCTCCTCCCCAGCAGGAATTTGGAAAATAATTCTCTAAACAGATTGAAAGAGCAGAAAGAAGGAAAAAAATGTTAGCAGTCAGACAAACTTTTGCAAACAGTTTAAAATTGCTAAGAACACATTCAAAAGAGCTTGTGGGCAATAACAGAGTCAAGGGAGGAAACGATGAATGTGTGAGCTTCTGGGACATTTATTGTGCTAAAATTTTCACATCAATCTTGTTTGCTATGACTCCCCATCAGATTGAACATCTACCTTTGTCACGTACTGCATGGGATAATACCACCAGAAACACACCAAAAAGAATTGATGCTTCTAAAGGATTGAAGTACTTCTGAAAATAACAGTGAAACAAATTAAAAGCACAAAGCCAGTTTGAACAAAGCAAGTTCAGAGTGTGCAAAAACATTACCTTCTAAATCCATTTTTAAGAAGTGAAGTTGTTACTCCCACATGCTTGTCCCCCGGGAGTTACTCCATGCTCAGACCTGCTGGCTGAAACGTTTGTGTGGACATCCTTTCTGGGATGAAAATGGCTTAGATAGGAGACAGACTGACAGACCTGAAGAGGTCATGAGTCCATGCTTGGATAAACTGTGGGCTGAGCATCCTCACAGCAGGTGGAACTGGAGCAGCCAAATAGTACTTAGATAGGATTGACTGGGTGTTTGATGGTGGTGGTTTTGGCAGTTTTTGATATAACAAAGTGTCTTTTAAATAAGTGCATCTTACGTGTGCTAATGTGATGATACTGTCTTAAGCACTGAATATTATAGACAGGTAATTCAAGATTGGATTTAAGCCCTTGATTTTCTTCTAGAGTTTACTGGGTGGATATTCAGATTTGTCATGAAGGAAGAGAAAGAGAGTTTCATCATCAATCCTGACATTTTTGGGGAAGAGACGAGCCTTACAATTTAGAGATCCACAGACATTAATGTATTTAGTAGGCAATGACAAAAACAAGCAATAAATACAGAGTTACCTAAATAGCATGGATCATACATTAAAAGTTACAAAATTAAGGCTACACATGAAATTCAGGCAGAGCCATTTTGTTTAGTAAGTAGAAAATCAGTGAAATATGTTGACAGTAAGTCATAAAAACAAATAATAAAAATAAGTAATTAAAAAAAACTGTGGAGGTAAGGGAAAATTTAAGACATCAAGAATGATAAAATGCGGAGCCAAGGCTGAAATGTATTCAGTACAAATATGAAGGTGACCTCTTCCTAGCAGAAAGCTTTGATACCATGAAACGTCAATAATTTGTGAAAATTGTTCTATCAAGCAAACATAATTTGTTATCAAATGCAATTTAAGAAAGTATATAATTTCTTGAAATCATATGTAATTTAAACTTAATATATATTTATGAACTTCAAGCCTATGTTTTATTGGCATTAGTGCTGATGGAGAAATGTTTCTATTTATTCCTTTTCAGAAAATACTCAGCTAGTTAAGGTCAGCATAAATGCCACGTAATCAACATGGGAAACTCAGAAGAAGGTCAATGACTAGGAAAGAGAGTCCTGAAAACATGGAACAAGGTAAAAAAGGAAGCTAATTATTTACCATCAAACAACTCAAATTCCACAGCCAGACATCACTGACTGCCCTTAGCATGACAATTTTGAATGTGTTGCCATTAATAAAGAAATTCAAGGGAAGAGTAGTTACACCCACATCACTTGGGCACAATTTTGGAAAATATCAACTGAAAATATGTGTGGGGAGTTACACTCAAATTTGTCAGTTGTACATTCTGTAACTCTTGAACACCAAAAAGGATAACAACAATCGCTGCTTCTGATTACCTACAGTCAAGAAAATGTGCCAACTACATGAACCAAGCTATGTGACAACTACACAACTGAGAGATGGGCATAGGGTTCCATAACATGAAATCCTCATTAGGAATAATGCAGAAGCATTGCCATTAAGCATTCTCATTACCTGAATCATGGCAAGCAGTTTTGATAGAAGGGAGCTTTGAATCTCACATTTTTTATTTTTTTTTTGGGAAGGGCCTACTATCGGTGATTCATTGCTTTACTGAAACTAGCAAATTGTAACTCATAATCTTGATAGCAAAATACAGAAGAAAAAACAGAAGATACAAACCCCAGGATATTTCTAGGGCGTGGCCGGCATGGCCAGCATACAAATAACATCACTTTTTTCTTCTATATTGTTTTTATTACTTTAAAAAATCTGTGAGGTTTCCTTCCTTTCTCACTTTGTAAACTAGGCAAAAAAGTAAAAACTATAATCTCTTAATTAAGCAGTGCCAACTTAGCAACAGAATTGTTCTTTGCTATAATTCCAAAGACAGGAGAAAAACACCCTGAAAACCAAACCAAACCTGGAAGGCTACACCAACCAGCAAACACAGCTCAAAATGTCATTGGACATGTTCCTAATGGCACTAGGCTAAAAAATAATGTTCTGGCCTGCTAACAGTCAGCTATAGCGTATTTACTGCTACAACAAAAAGAATGGTTAAAAACCTATCAGTGGCAGAATGTTTAGCACCTATTACAGACACAAGTGTAGCTACCTGATGGTAATTAAGGGCATAAGAGAAGGACTAATGTTCTGAATCCATAAAAGTGCATCGGTTCGGAAGCTATTATGATTGCACTGTCTGCAGCTCACAGCATACACTGCGCAATTTACAAGGGGTGATAAGCATTCTGCATAAAACTGATACTCCATTTTCCCAATGTTGGATAATGAGCTGGTGCATAAAGCTGAAACTAGGCCCCACACACTGGTCACTGCTTGAACAGCTCATTTACTCTCATCCAAAGGATACACTTGTTTTTCTTAATTTCTAAATATTCCTATTCTGTATTTTTCCTCATCAAAATGCCAAACACTTCATGCGGTGTCTTTTGCAATTTAGAAATATGTTTTTGTTCATCAGAACTGAAAAACAAGAAAATGGATAAAGAAAATACAGTACTGACTGGCAGCTAGAACAAAGTGCTGACATTTTTATCAGCTCTTATTTAGCTCAGGGGTTTTAGAACCAGGCCTTCCCCTCACATACGTGGCATAAAATTATTCACGCTGAATAGCACGTTCCTCAATGAGTGACCTGGAAGTGCTACTCAGTTGGAATAAGAGACCCAAAATTTGGTTTTTAAGAGAAACAAGTCACAATGTGCGATGAACGATTACATTTTCTATATGGGACAATCTCTGAAAATGAAGGTTGAATGTTCCTATTCCGGAGAGAAATGAAACAGAAGGGGGCAAAAAGTCTTCCAGTGCCACAGCATCACATACAAGAAATTATTACCCTTTAAATAGTATTATACAGCATTTTTATTAAAGGGTTCTTTCAAACATCACAGAGAGAAGGGGGAAAAAATTATATGTTGCATTGTCCAAAACGAAATTGGAAAATGATTGATACAGATTATCATCTAGTAATATACAGGAAAGCAAGTACTTTCATTCTCTTATATATAAGTAATGTACTGAAAGGAATGAAAGAGATTCACAAATCATTTACAAATCAGACTTTTAAGTAATGTTCTTTCCAAGGGGCTAGATGCTCTTTCAAGCCAAAAGTAAGAGAAAGTCTTCCCTGCCCAAATAAAATATTTTTTTAAAAGGTACAAAATTTTGGACTAGGTTTCTCCTCTGCTGAGCTCAGTGCAGTTATTTAAAGTGAATAGGGTCAATTACAAAAAAAACCACATTTATTCCTCCCAATGCAATGGAGTATTTCACAGCTGGTGCAAATCACCATAGCTTCTCTGAAACCAATGTGCTCCAGCATGAACTTAGCTCTGTTTCCATTTTAGTTACCAGATGAAAACCTAAAATCATAGACTAAAATCATATCATCTATCATAGCATAGATAGAATAAAGGACATTATTAAGTGAAGAACATTACTATGAGTGCTACTATGAGCAGGCCAGTTAAAATAGTCCCATTTTCCTAATGTAACCCTAGAAGCCACACAGCTGCTGCACAATTCCAAAAAACAGATAAGAAGAAAGTTAAGCCAACATCTACCAAAAGTACCCAAGTTCTCTACATAGCTGTCAGAGTAAATAATTTTCTTTAGGCTGCCGTTGTTTTCCTTTTCATCTGGAACCAACTTACCTCCTGTTCCCTGGGACAAAATCAGAATCTCTGTGAAACTATAACCACTCAGACCTGCCAGCAGTAATAACAGAATCACAGAGTGGCTTGGGTTGGAAGGGACCCTTATATAATCTAAACTTCAACTCCAAACTTTTTCTGTTTTTTGCAGTGCTCCTAACACATCCAGCCAAACCAAGGAGTCATTTTGGTTCCCTTGGGATCACACACAAAAACACTCTACAAACACAGCTTAGGTTGCTGTCTCTTCAAGGCAGGATCTGGTAAGCCACGGTGACTTTTCCTCCTGAGGACTTATCCAGGAACTCCTTGTCCCACATCAGTGATGGATGAGGTGTTGGGGTGCTCTCAATAACCTTTATCACACCCGCCAAACTCCCTGACTCAGAGTGAACAATTTGTTTATGGGCGGTGCTGGTGACAGGCACACCAACAAGTCCCCTCATTCAGTCAAAGGGATGAACTGAAGGATTAGCCTGTCATGCCAGCACAGAGCCTCATTTTTCTTCTGTGCTACACGGGTTACCCCCCTTCCGCAGCCTGTATTTGATCATGATTAATTCGTCAAGGCTGGCTATGGCATGGAAATGAAGAAATGGATTGCCAATTATAGTTATCTTCCCACAGAACAGCCCTTGAACCAGTCCTTTTCTACAGCAGTGACAGCTCAGAAATAAACCAAATGCAGCTCTGTTGAGCAGAAGCTTGACCCAAAGTGTATTTTAAAGCAGAAGGTGACTTCCCCCTGCCCAAACCAGCTCTGCGGTGTAAATGGTTGACTTCTATCCTGCCTGCCTGGCAGGTACACAAAAACCCAGTCCACATTTGTTTTCGTAGTCACCTTGTTAATATGTGCTGAATTTCTGACTTAACACTCTTCAACAAGAAGGCGCACATTTATTTCTGTGTGCCTCACCCTGAATAAACCTGAAGGGGAATTTAGGATGTATAAAATTACTGCCAAGTAAACAAACGTAGCAATCATTGGGCTCTGAACAGAAGCTCTGGAAAGGATTCAAACTTTCTCCCCAACAGCACTCACAGAAAGGTAAATTCTGACTCTTGCTGCATTTCCTCTGCAATAAGCCTCATGTGTTCTTACAAGCTGTGTAATATTTCATTGATATAGCCAACTAGCTTTAATTGAATAATCAGATTCTGATAGATTAATTAAACAGGAAAAAATTCCACAACAACCTGACATATTATTAATAATTATTAATATGGAATTTGAGAAAAAAACACCACAGTCCTGGCAATGCATGCACACAATTTGTTTTATTCACTGATACAATCATCAGCAAGTTACTTGAGTTGAATAAATTCAAAGCACGTGCATAAATCTAACTTTTTATTACCTCAGAAATTACCAGTTTAAAAGAAATAGATGTAATTGATGCTTCCTTCCATTCTTGTAATTCACGGTATTTTATACTACTTTCTTGTGCATCACACCTTGAGACAGAAGACAGGTAGACAGGTGAACATTTTGCCAACATGTGTGGCACACAACAGCTCTAAATGCATTCCCAAGACAAAAAGGCTCAACTTTTCCAGGCCCAAGGTGGCCTTCCATTAACCCAGCTGCCAACATGATCTGCAGCGTGCAGAGCTGCAGAATACATCTTCTAAGCGGGATTTTGGCTTAGAAACAGGATTAGTCATTCACTACACAGAATCATTCAACTCTGCCTCAGTGGCAGTTGCCCTTTCCAGTGATATATGGCAGCATTCCTGTTTAACAAAGATGCAGGGAAAAGGACAACAGTGAACGATCCTCAGAGCCAGAGATGCCTTTAGCTTGACTTTCAGGTACTTTGATGAGACTCAGAATAGCAGGTCTATTCTGTTGATATTTTCTTTCATTTCAGGAGAAAGATATTTGCCTTAACAGCAATACATTTTTACCTGTCGCAAGCCACCTAGAAGTCTCTGTATTCTCACACACACTTCTTCCAAACTTCTTGGAGTGACCAAAGTTAAGAATGAGAGATGACTTTGATAATGTAAATTTGTGTATATGGCAACTTTCTGTGTTTGTAATGAAGTAGTATTTTAAGGATCTCCAACATTGACTAGGACTGTTACAATAGATATTGCATAAATAAACAGTAAGAGAGAAATTCGGCTATGGAGAATAAAAAGTAGGACAACTAAGGCCCAGCATCACAATATTCAGTGGCCAGACCGAGACAGACCTATCCCTCTGCAATAAAAAATAAGGAATTAATGGGAAACAGAAGCTGTTTTCCTGAGGCATTTACTATCTAATGCAGTCACAGAAGTTCAAAAAAGATACCAAAGGTCAGCACCTTTGTGGTAAAACTATTTGATATACGTGACCCCACAAAAATTATTCCTACTCAACTTTAGTGCGTCAGGGCTTTTAAAAGCTCTGCAAGGACACACAGACAAGGACTTGTACTACTGTTCTGTCCTCACAGAATCGGTTTTGATCAGTGAGTGGAACTCAACTGAATACACTCAGAGTCACAGGATATCTCAGGCTGAAAGGGAACCATGAGGATTATTGAGTCAGATTCTCTGCTCCTCAAAGGACTACCTAAAATTAAATCATGGGACTAAGGGCATCATGACCATCAGGCCTCATGGCAGCTTCCTTCTGTTTACATTTGTAAACTCCAGGTAAAACAATTGCATGGTATTATGCAGGAATAAAATCTTACCCTCGGCAAGCTTTCTCCAGCTGCTAAAGTATACAAAATGTGTGGTATAACTAAGATTACATACAAGACTAGTTATGCCACAGTGCACAGGTAAATGAAATCACTGCTAAGTGCTAAGATGTGGGAAGGCATGAAAAAGATAATGACTATGTTTTCACACTACATCTATTCATGACTATGGTTAAAAGACATCCACAACAACACGGTAGAATTCACTAATGGATTGGGCTCCAAGTTAAGTTTCAGAGACATGCTCTTTCCTGGGGCAAGGGGCAAGATTATGTCAAAGAAAAAATTTGGACAGCAATAATTTGGCCTTTTACCAAGAAATATTTTATACTTCATGTATCATCTTAATGTAATATCTCTAGGATGAGTTCCATACAGTTTTATTTTCTGACTTCAATTATTTTCTTAACAAATTAGCTTCAAAAAGCTTTAGCTTTTCTGGAGTATAAAGCCACAGAACAAACACATCAGATGATCTTGTTGACATCAGCCAGGAAAAAAGAAAATTAAGAATTCTGCTGGTATGCAAAAACACGGAGTTTTGACTTTCATCATGGTAATTGAGACATACCTAATTCTTTGAATAGAAAACCACAAATATGAAAGCAAATAATGTATCTGACCAGCTGAAGTCCTGTTTATGCTTTCTGAATACCAGAGAACTTTTCCAACTTATTTACGCTTTACAGGATAGTTACCTGACAAAAAAAAACTAAAATGCAAAAAGTGAAAGGAAAAAGAGGAAAAATGCCCAAAGTTCAACATATTTTTCATGCTATTTTTTCATGCTGTTGGAGATGTTCCTGGCTTTTCCTCAGCTGTCTCAAGATACCTATAGAGCTCATTGCAAAAGCAACTTGTGCCATGCTGGGAGCTTCAAGATGGAAAACACTATGAAATAACTGCAAGAGAGCACACAATTGTTTCTTGCAGAGTAGAACCCAGACAGTGAGGTTAAAGAGGGTGGGCCGCTGCAAGATTGAAGGGGGCAATTAATACAATAATATATATCTAATATAAGTATGGATGAAATAAAAAAATATATTTATATAATTTTAAAAGGAAACTACATAGTAACTACATAGATTTTTATTTCTTCCCAAAGAGTACATGGAAAAGGATAAAAGAGAGGCCATGAGGCAACTGACTGTTCAGCGAACAGTCTAAGCTTCCAAAGGGAAATTTTTAAGGACAGTCACTAAATTCCATTTGAATGAAGGACAAGATTTGTCCTCTAGTGTTCAGGGGAAAGGTTACAAATTGGACCAGTCAGCAAGACCTTCAGAATAGATAAAATTCTAGATAGTCAAACTACATTATCCATAAAAAGCCAATTTCCCCTGAAAAAGAGAGCTTATTAACTCTCTCATCTGGAATCAAGTTAGAGCTTCTCCTTGCTAAATACATCTTATGAATTTTAATTTTAGACTGCTGAGAGCTCATTGATTTACACTTCCCTGTAATAATTTTTTTAGCATTTAAATTATGGGAAGACACCAATTAGGATCATGGACACCACACTGTCTGAAATAAGAACACTGTTAAATAATGCATGTAACAAATTTTTATACAAGTAGTAATTAGATTTCTAGGATTACTTGAATATTATAATAGTAATTTCATAGCTGTTACCATTATTTTAAATAATAATCTATTTAACTGATGATCAGACCCAAAAGAAGTGTCAAAGAATGAGTTCTCATATATCTTCATTTTTGCAAACATATTACATTATGCCAATTATGGAGCATATAAGAAAATGCAATTAACTCTCAAAGAGATATAAAAAAAGGTCTTTTAAAACCACACAGTGTCAAAAAAGTTGACGTGGTCTGAGTTGAGGGATGAGGAGTTGTTCAAGCTAAAAGATTAGCTTAGTTATGAAAATCTTCTTAATAGGAACTTTTCTTACGTGACCTACTGGATTGGGATTTTTTTTATCACAAAGAATTTATATGATAATATCCACTTTCCTAGATAAACTCAACTGGCATCACAATATCCAGATCCTGATGATCACATAAGCGTCAGGCCTTTTGTAATGGTGACAGGAACTGGAGATATCTCCAGACTGGAGATAAATACAAAACTACTTCATAGTTACTTATTAGACATTTGTGTATAGTGGCTCTGAAAAATTTACAGCTAACTCCTTCCTTGGAAAGATAACAGTACAACCCTTCTGAGCACTGCTCATTAAAGAAAAGTCTATCCCAGAAATGAAATGCTAACAGAAAAATGAGAAAAAAACTGATGAGAAAGATGGAAATAGATGGCCTCAACCTCTAACCCTGTGCCAGGAATTTATTCTGCCTTTGAAAACATTCGGTTTATTCTTCTAACTCAGATTTTCAGAGGGCTTTTATAATCCTTCAGCAGAACACCTGTCGGTTAATCCCTTGTTATAATCTGCCTCGGATCACCTCATGGGGAGAAGAGCTGATGGATATGCTCCCAGCCCTCTGAGGCAGGATGCATCACTCTTTGGATTCTGAGCAGGATACACGGGGGGGTCAGGACAGAGGTGACACAAGCTGGCCAAGACTGAAGGACATCTTCCCCCAAATCTAAAGCAGACCAGAGGATCTGTGCTCCCTCCCTGCATCCTCCCTTGAGAATGGATTATATGCTTCTATTTCCTGTTCACACAGCCTAGTTTAATCTATTTTTTTTTTCTTTTCAGACTTCCCTTTAGCAATACATAACAAATAAAACCGTGCAATGTTTTGCCATGACCAGGCCAAAGGCTACAAGTAATCCTCCTCAGTGGTCTGATTCTAAGAGCAGCAAGACTTACTCCAATGCAGTAATGATGTTTAAAATATGATGAAACTGTGCATTTCCACCACTAAATCACCACAGATATTCTGCACTTCTGCAGCATTTGGTCTTTTTCATCTCTGTGTGCAAGTATAAATTCATAACAAAAATAAGAGCTGTCTCTATCTTTCTTCTCAGAAAGGACAGGGGACATAATTTTCATGAAATCAAGCTAAGGGACAAAATATAGCTATATTGTTGAATTGATAGAAATACACATCAAATGAAATGGAGAACTCAGTTTCATCTTTTCCCCCCCGTCCCTTAAGTTTAAAATAACATTTAAATACTAGTTTCTGTTGCCAAAGAGCAGCTTATGTTGCCAACATAAGTATCTCAGAACAAAGCCAAAGCCTGCATTATTGTAAAGTAAGGAGGTAACACATAGGTGTGCACAGACCGTAACATCTTCAATTCCTTCCATATGTAGCCTATCCCACAATTATCTCTCAACATATTTGCGTCAAACATAAAAATTCCTGTCTCCTTACATCCATCTGCAGAGTCTTGTTTTAATTTTGTGGCTTGGAAGGTTTGTAGCATCATACCAAACATGCTTGTTCACTTTGCAGGCTTCAAATGCCATGATTTGTGGAGAGCTTCTTAATAGGTGCTCTTCCAGAAAATCTACTAAAGAAAGTGGCTTCTCCCCCCCAACCCCTTCTTCTGGAGTAACCTCAGACATAATAAGCAATTAAGGGGAAAATGGACATGTAAATGGTGATCCACTAGTATAGCATGAAAATCTGACACACTACAGCCTAAAACAGCACTTTGTACTCTCTGAAATAGAGACTTGAGTACAGATTTTTTTCTTCCCTTTTTATATTTTTTTTTCCAAACAGATAGTAAAATTGCTTTAAAAAGGAAAAAGAGATTAAGTGTAAGAAAATTACTAAAAATCTAATGGGTCTGACAAAAAAAAACCAAACCAAACCAAACCAAACCAAACCAAAAATGTTAAGATTACACTCTGGCTTATGTTTGTGTGTTACTGAACAGCTGCTGAGGAAGTGCAGTTTGATACTCCAATACCTCCCTAATGCCATGGGAGTGATGTAAATCCTCAGCCCTCCTCTCAAAACAGTTTTATTTGGAAACTTCATGCTCTCAGTTTAAATGAAAGCATTTATTACAACCAAAGAGAGTAACCCAGGGCTCCGTGGGGACACAAACCTTCACAACCTTTACTTTCTTAGACTGATTAGCAGTTCATAAGTTTATTAAAGGTGACAGGGATCTCTTAGGAAAATATATTAGGGACTGGGGATCTCTTTGGGCATTATTTTTTCCAGAAGTGCCTGTGGGCAGACTCTCACTTGTTTTGTAGCCCTTACAAACATTTAGCATTGGTTGCTCTCTATGCCATTTTTCGGAGATGGAATCCCTCATTTGAATCAAACTTCCAAATCAAAGATCCATTGTGAGTGGATTTGTTGCCAGCACTCTAAACAGCAGCACATGAAAAATCAAAGTTTTGACTGTGTAGCAGTCTTCTCAAGGCTATAACTTGCTCAAGCTGAAACATCTACAGGGTGATGGGTGGAGATGGAGAATCAGGAAAGTGTTCGGGGAGGAAAGGCAGGCTTTTCCTCTGTCCAACACTTTTCCCATGGAAAGCAATCTGCCCTATGCCAAGACCTCAGAAAGAGCCTTGCTTGCTTGTTTCTTTCCAGCTTCCTTTTTATGGGAGTAAAAGAATGCTCTGCAGTGATGAAAACAAGAATGGACTCCTACCCAGAGAAGTGTGAACACTCTATCCTAATGTTAAGAGTGAAGATAAGCAACCTATACAAGACTCTGAAGCAGAACTCAACCCAGATCCTCAAACTGGATATACTCAGCTGATCTTCTGCAAATTTCTCTGCTTCAATTTGTAGAAGAAATTGCGCCCTCAGCCAGGGTTTTCTGAAGGGAAAGCATTTGTTTGTATGGATCCAAGATGAGGAAACAACAAGTGTGCTCCTTCTCTAACGCTTTGTTGGGACAGCCCAGTGTTACATGCACAGCACAAAGATACTCGAATCAGCTTGGCCACCAGGAATGAGACTGGTCCACTTTTTCATCTAGACACTGCCTTTATCTAAAGTAATATGCATGGATAAAGGGGAAAACCCCAAAAAGATGAAAGCGTAGTTTTGTGGGATTTGCTTGTATTTTACATTACAAACACGTCACCACCCACAGTATAATGTTTGCAATGCAACTGCTATCAAACATTCTTGAAAATACTGACACCTGAAGCAGGATGCAGGGCTGCCTGTTTAATGATTAGTTTCAGGCAGTGCATCTGAAAGTCTGGAAAGAAGGGAAGTATTTTTTAAATTGAGGATTAGAAAGCATTTATTAAGATGTAAACAGTACAATCAATTAGAGGTTGTATTCCCCCCAAAAAAACTCAAAAAAGCAGCCTCAGAAAAACAGAGCATTTTAGCACAAATGCATTTTAATTTATTTCCAACAGTGAAAATACCAAACAATTACAGAAAAAAGCATCTGCTGCAGTGTATAATGTTTCAGTAATGCCACAGCCACCTTCAAGAAAAGACTCAAAAACCTTGCATAAACTCAAGATTCATATCAGAGATCCTTTCCACCTTTCTCTGCTGGCTTCAGGGAACCATATTTCTTACCTGCTAAAACTTTTCTATTAACTAGGCCAATTCTAAAATAAAATGAACTATTATTATTTGTACACCCCACTTACTAGAAATTTTCATATATTTACATCATGTCTTGCTTGATTTTTCTAAAATAATAACAAAAACGTGTCTATATAAAAGATCAAGATTTAAGCCAATGAGCCAAGGACTAAAACGCAAGGCTTGCCTTCAAAAGTGGGACCAAAACTGAGAACTGAGGCAGAGCTTTATCTGAAACCAGATTTATAGTCAGCCGATTCTAGTGCTTGTGAAAACGGCATTTGCATGTTCTTCTGCAACAATGGAAGTGCAGTTCAAGTAGGTGGGAATACAGCACCCACACTGAACTAGATTTTATGCTATGAAGCTTATTTTAGATTTACATTCATCAAAAAATTTTAAATAAGAGGTCCTTGAGAAAGAAGGAACAAGCCTAAATATTCCCGCCTTCCTTTCTTCCCCCTTGAATCTAAATTATCTAATTAGTCAAAGCCCAAATTATCTTAGCCAACGATTACTATATGTTATGACTTAAGCCATACTATATTGTTACCTACTAATGGCTTTAAAAAAAATTTATTGCTGTTTAGCATAAAATCATTGAACAGTTTGGGTTGGAAGGGACCTGAAAGATCATCTGTTTCCAACTCCCTTTGGGACACCCTCCACAAGGTCAAGTTGCTCAAAGTCCCACCCAACCTGGCCTTCAACTGTTGCAGGGATGGAGCATCCACATGTTTCTTTAAAACACCATTATTTTACAAACTTTAAATTGTATCAAATCTACAAAGTTATCAAATCTACAATCATTTATTGAACCTAAATGGCAGAAAAATCAACATAGGTTCTTGTTTAAAGGAAAAAAAAAAAATCCCTTTGTAATCTGCATGCTTTCCCAAATTTCTCTTTTTTTTTTCCTAAATATTGAACTGATTGGTTTTTTTCTCCTTCACATATCACCCTCACTTCTTTCAGAGTGCCAATCAAAAGCCAGTTTACTATTAGTGATGGATTACCTTATGATTACGACAAAGCAAGAGACTTACAAAAACCATTTCATTCCAGTTCCTTCAGGCCATGTAAATTTGCATGTAAATTAATAAACTAAAACAGTGGAAGCAAAACTCAAGGGAACTAAGATAATTTCCTGTTACTCTAGCAAGCTGGCTGTTTGGTTTTTGTTTGTTTGTTTTTTTTTTGCCAGTCTTGACCCCTATTTTTCCCTGCTGAAGCAACAGCAGCATGTTTCAGAGTTACTGCAGGGGTATAATTACAGTTGCAGGTCTTGGCTCACAGGCTCTAAGGGTTACACTAAGGGCTGCACAAGAGTATCTCAACTTCCCAGCACAACAGCATCCAGTCACACCCAAGGGCTTTGAGTCTCTCTTATTTAGCACAGTATAAATATATTGGTTAGACAAAATGATGCTTGATATGAAATATCACTATTTGAAATACCAATAACAGGTAAAAATAAGAGTAAATGACATCAAAGGTCTGTCTTACCATAAATTCCGGTTGAAATACAGGGAAAGGCCTGTAAAACAAATGAAAGGAAAAAAAAGATCAGTGGGATTTCTGTTTACCATACTTTTTACCAAAACCAAGAGTGTTTTTAAATGCCTGTTTTTCAACACCCAGGGATTATATGTTGTAGCATTCACTCTAACAGCAGTCAAATCATAGGCATTCTCATGCCATTATATGTTCCATATGTTTTCTTTGTTGCCACATTGAAAAAGCTGCATCCTTTTTCTCATCTTGAGCTACATGCAACATTTGAACACAAAACCATTCTTAAAACTGCCTTTTGAGCTAAATTTTAATGCTATGAGCCAAAAATTAATGCCAAGACCTACTAAACTACAGTAGCAAAAAAATCTTATCATCTGGGTAGAGTTAGACAATACTTCATCAGTAAAATAAGCTTGGACAGCTAAGATCCTGTTATGCCTCTTTGCCATGCCCTCATTCACTATAATCCCCTTTTTGGATTCACTTATTAACCCCAGTTCTTTCAGACATGTGATTATGGTGTGACCCAACACAGCAGCACTGCTACAAGCCAAAGGTTTGCAAACTGGTGCAGGGGGAGGAACTGGAAGATGCTGGTGAAAAGGGGTACATTTTTTGGGGCAGCTTGGAAACCAAAGAATATCCATCATGCAACAAGAAATATTACAGACACTGTGCCAGCAAAAACAATAATTTAATTTCTGCTAGCTGTATGTGTTGTCATGAGATTTGCATTTCTGTGAGCCAGAGTCAGTTTGCCACCAGGAAAAAACAAAGCTGTCGTTTCACGAGAGAGGCAATTTTCCTCATGTTCAGCTGACATGTGATATCACCTTTGCCTCCCACCTCTGGACTGACAGCAGACACAGCTCAAAGGTATGAGAGCACCTGGGACTAAAGTCTCAAATATCCACCCTGAGACTCCCTCCAGATCCCGCAGCAATGAGTCATCATACGAAAGAAAGACATTCTTCTTTACTTAATCACACAGGAAAACATTATTCAAAGCTAATGCTTGCTTTATATTTAACCAGGGAATTAATTAGGGAATGGTGATTAAGAAAGGAGAGGTCTAATGGAAAGAATACATCCCCCCCCCCCCCCTGAAAATACTTAACTAAAATAAAGTGGAGGAGAATTATAGTTTCATTCCTTCTCATAGCCTCAACAACTCACATCCTGAAAAGTAGTTAGCTTTGTAGTTTGTAGTCAATAAATCACAAGAATCAGCTCTTTAAAGAAATGAAGAATAGAATAGAAAAAAGAAAAAACAACCACCACATGATTACAGAGCTCAGGCTGAGGTGGCAACAGATACTTCAGCAATCCGAGAGAAGCATAAAGGATGATTTTGTCCAGTTTAGAAAAAGATCTTAAAATTCACCACTGCTGCATGTTTCCACAGGTTAAGAGATAATTGCTCCAAACAAGTGTTTTGTTTTCTATCCTTTGCAGAATTTGAGTAACAGCATAAGTCTTAGATACTCATTTGCCTCAGAAAATAAGTAAAAGAGTACTCATGGCTCCTTCTCTAACTGGCCTCATAACCAAGAAGGGGGAAACAGTCCTGCAGCACCTCCAAAACCATATCAACCCTGTGGCTCCTTGGGCAGCACCCCACATAGTGCCTAGGTAGGACACAATTCCACTACTAACTTCACTAACACACCTACCTGAGGGGGTGTGACAAAGCCACCCACCTGGGGGAGCTGGTGCTCTTTGCTGCCAGGGGGCTGCAGAGCCACTTCAGCCCAAGGTCCCCCAGGTCACTGCAGATTCATCACTGCTGCAAAGCAAAGGGCATCAGCCTGACATGGCATCCAGGCAATATCACAGATTCTTACAGCTGTAAAAGACCTCTAAGATCACGGAGTCCAACCATTAAATGAACCTACTAAAGCCGTGACAGGGACCTTGAAGGGATTTACAACACTGGCTGCTGTACCATGGGACAGGCTCAGCACACATTGCCAACACCTGGCACCACAGCTGTGAACTGGCGTGCTGGATCCAAGCACCTGGGGGCTCCAGGGGAACAAGCTCCCTTCTCATCCTTGCTTGGAGAGAGAAGATGGAAACTGCATTTTCAGCACTGCATGGCAGCCCCTTGTCAAACCTGTTCATCTCCATTCCCAGATAACGTGCTCTGAGGCCGCTCAGCGAGCTCTGACTGGCAATTTGTGTGTTTTGTGTGTCTCTTAACACTTCAAAAATCATTGTGTAGGCACAATCATTACCTTGCTTTCGGCTTTTGTCATGCAGCTGAAACAGATCTGAGTGGAGCTACAAGCAGACTGTATAAAATCCCGTCAAGTTCCTTTGGAATATGAGTCTGTGCCATAACTCAGATGAGCTCTGCTCTCTCCCTCATTCAGAGATGATCACAGCACATAACCAGCAGATGTAATTTCATAAAATGTGACATTGCTTTAATTCATTAAAGAAAGACCCATTCCCAAGATCACATATCAACCATGATTTCTCTTGGCTCCTAGGGAGACAATTTGGTCTAGATGCCAGGGTGAAATTACTGGCAGAGCAGTAATGGGGAGTTCACAGCATGGGTATCAACATACTACAATATTTCGCTTATGGACAAAAGAAGTTAAGGTTTCTAACCTTTTCCGTGCATAATTAATAACAATTACCTATTTGATTAAAAAAATCATTTCACAGTAGGCAACATTCATTCCTATTTCCACAATAAAAATGTTTCTCATCTTAATTTGTTGCTGGCAACCACTATTTATTTATGAATCTTTAATTTCTTTGCTTTATTTGGGGACTAATAAGAAATGCTACCCTGATAGCACTCAAAACAGACACAACTCTGAAGTTAAACATAAGTAATAAAGGCAGGAGCTTCCTACTGCTGTGCTTTTGCAATCATCTAGAGAAAGAGGCCAAATTAAATCAGGTCTGTGAATACTGTGAGACTGAAATTGATTTAATTCCTGCAGGAGAGGATGTGGGCGCTCAGCCTCTGGTTCTTTTTAATCCAATGTGTCTTTACCAAGGCTACAGCAGCAGTGCTAATTAGGATGAAATGTAATGCAGCTTTATGCGGAACATTTACAATAGTCATCACGCGGAGGCCAAGTTGGACTCTAAGACATTTCAGTAAGAAAGACCTGGGTATTTAAATACTTAAGGGCTTATCTACATCAAGGGGTTCTAGTTCACACTGAGCTGCAATGCATTAACTGTTATACATTAGATGAATACACTGCTAAATCTACATGACCAGAGGCCTCCTACTGCAGCTACAGCTCCTAATTGCTTCCACAGAGCAAGGACTTCCTTCAAATTAAGTGCTCAGCATTCTGAACTGGCCTCCAAGTGACATTTCTGCCACAACCGAGCCATATGCAAGGTAAGCACTTTTCCTCCAGCACGTTACACAGCAGACAAAAATAACATCAAACACAAATCCTTCTCTGATTTCACTGCACCATTCTGTAAGGCGGACTAATTCTCCTGTTTGAGAGTCATTCCTTCATGTACCTTGCATTACTGATATTCCTGTTCATCAGCCAAAGCTCCTAAGAAGCTCGTGCACCTTGGATGCTTTCCAAAACAACATGTTCTATAAAAATGCTTAAATTCAAAAAACACAATAAAACTATAAACTTCAGGGACTACTGTATGTCTTTTGCTGCACAAACTCTTCACGACGTACCTGTATACATATTTAAGAACAGTAAAATCAAACATTCAGAGTCAAGTTTTGCTGCTGTTACTAGATCAAACTTATAAACCAAATTATTTTATAAACCACTAACTATAATACTATCCTTTTGTCTTTTAAAAGTCCTTATATTACTCTCTGGAAGAAAAATAAAATAAAATCTTATGCTATTTTCCAGCCTCTCTCCTGAAATTAATTCTCTTTTGGTCATAATTCTGAACCATAATTTAGCAAACTACAGATTCTGGAAGTAACTATCATTCAAAGAAAATTCTCTTTTCATAAATAGAGAATTCCAATGTAATTCCCTATCCTGAAAGTGAAGAGAGAGAGAAAAAAATGAACAATTGAATATGAGTATGTTTAAGCTCAGTTTTCATTATAGATAACACTACCAAGTTTATTATTTCTTTAAAGAATAAAAAAAAGCAATTATCACTTCAAAAATAATCAATGTTTTGAACTCAGCATGTCACATGCAAGCCTTTAGGCATTGTACAAGCTCCCTCATTCATACACGGGAAGGTTCTCTTCATCAGAGTAAAACATTGGGCACTCAAGGGCCAAAAAAGTCAGAGGGAATTTTTTGGTAGGCACATAAACATTCAGCTATTTCACAAGCCTGAAAGTTTACTTACCAGCTATGGGGAGGTTCTCAAAGGATCCTGACAGCAACAAAGTGCTGGTCAAGCAACTACAGCTGAAGCTCAGGTTCAAACCCAATGTGAAATATCCTTTCTGTGTTGTTGTTTAAGACTCTTCAAAGGACAACAGGTTTAGAAAATAATATGCAGCAATAATCAAATTTAAAATAAAAATCCAACAGCTGTGTGGAAGAACAGTGTGTGGTGAACTTGTCACAAAGCTACTGATGGCTGATTGAATTATTTAATTAGAACAACTTGTAACAAGTGCATAGAGAAAGTGGTCCCACTACTTTGCTAAGTATTTACCATAAAGGTTGAGGTTTTTTCCAAGTCTGTTTATTTACACAAGAGAACAGTTACTAAGGTAGGCCACCTAAGAGGTTAAAATGGCAAAAAGAGTATTTTTCAAATTTCCTGTTAACCAAACTAAACAGATCAGGTGGCTGCAGGGGAGGACCATCCTTTGATGACCTGTTTGCCAAGTGGCAATACTCTCATTGTTAAATTATGTGCCTCAGTTTACACAACAACAACAAAAATCTTCAACCAAATGACATTCACTCAACAATAAGTGTGGTGAAAAAATATTGAGAATGACTACTATGAATTACAAATTCTTTTCTGCATCTATGTATTATAACTTTGCATGAATTTAAGATAGACTTCTGAAGACATTGAAACCAGATGCTACAATGACCTACATAAGACAGTAGAGCATTGTAATATGGAATTAACCTAAGATGGGTCACTACTAGAGAAATCTCACAAATTTTTTTTTTTTTTACTTTTTCAAGCTTAGAATCTTTCAGCAATTAAAAGTAATAGCTCAAATAACTGCCTGAGTAAAGGTCTGCACTGAAATTGGGTCAAATAATTTGATTTCTCCACATACAAACCTGGCTGTGGGGTGAGATTTGCCTGGTTTTTTTTTCCCTAAACTATTTGAATATTTGCAGTCAGACTGAAAAACTTATGAGGGAGCTACAAACTAACAGTTTGGCACATATTTTAAAAATCATCATACATTTATATTTAGAGATACCAAGATATGAAACCCAAATGCTCAAAGCAGGGCCACCTGATGCTGGCCACCCAGAACCACGGCCAGTAAAGGCTGGAGTAACTCCAAAGATGGAGACCCTACAATGTCTGTGGACAACCTCTTCTGCTGTTTGACCAACCAGAGAGTAAATAAATAATTTTCTGTGTTTAAACATCAGCCCTCCCAGCTCTCTGCTGTCGGAAGACTCCTCAAGGTGCTTTGTCCCCCATCACCTGAGTCACTAAAGATCTTTAACAGCACTGGCCCCACAGTCAGCCCCTGGGGTACATGACTGGTGACCGGCTTCCAGCCGGACCTTGTGCCACTGACCACCAGCCTGTAAATCCCAGCAGCTTGGCTAGTTTTTAGTCCACCTCTTGCACAGTAAAAAAAAAATAAAAAAAAAAAAAAAAAAAAATCCCCCCAAAAACCCAAAGAAACCCCAACCAGAAATACAAAATACAATAACTGGGCTTATTAAGACAGCATCTGCCTAGGATGTTTAGAAGCCATTGCAGTTGAAATGCCATTTAAAGCAGCAAAAATGCAGATGATAAGGAAGTATCAAATGCAAATTTAGGACAGATTTAATTATTTTTTCTTTCTATACCATCCTGTGCCAAAGCAGGCTTGAAATGAATGGCAAACTGATTTTGAACCACATCTGTGATGTACTTTTAGCCCCAGTAGAGAACAGTTGGGAGTTTCCTTCATGCTGAAGAGCAAGAAATTTAAAATCCCCCTTCTTTTTTCAAGAAAAGAAAGGAACATTCAACTACATGTTCTGTATTGCATCAGCCTCATGGTGCTACAGAGCAGTTTCTGGGTTTGCCTCAGAGTCCCTGAACTCTCAGTGTCTAATACTTTGAGAAGAGCTTGAAGATGCAAATTCCTTCGCAAGAACAATGCAGGTACAGCCCTTATTACTTTTTTTTTTTTAAATGAAGGTTATGGACTATTTTCAGAAGACTAATAATACTGTTAAGTCATATTGACTTAAATTATTGTATTAAGGGATTCCTTTCCTTCAGCCCGACAGGCCACCCGCACAGAGGCTTTTGGGCACTGTTGCGGTGCTAAATCCCCTCTCCTCCATGCTGTGCTCTCCCCTCACGGAACTCGGCATCCCATTGGCTCCTAACCCTCTCTGCCCTCCCCTTTCTCCTCTCCCATTGGCCTCTTCTTATGTCATCAACCTTGTCTCCACCTCAACCCTCAGACTATTGGTCAATGCTGCTCTGCCCGCCCCTCAACTCCTCGGAATAAAATCCAACTACTTCCGGTCTCAGGTGCCATTTGGCTCCTGCTCCCGCCGGGTAATCAATGCATTGGAATCACAGGCCAGACGGCCCCTCCAGCCTCTTCATCTCCAGGGACACTCCAGAGTGTGTGAGTGGCTGCCTGTGTCCCCCTGTAGGGGTGGGCTGTGTGTTGGCCAAGGTGCTGCTGAGGTATCACCAGAGTGGTTCCACGAGGGACACTGTGGGACAGGAGCGACACCGGTCCTTCGACCCCACACACCATATCAGGGCCTGTCTTCCCCACTGGCTTATCACAAGATCCCGTGGTATTACCCACAGATCCACGGATCTCATCATGTGTGTGTATTGCCAGGAGGAAAGCGAGGATGCAGGTTCATTTCTGCTTGCCCATTTCCATGCTGGACTTCCGGCCTGAGGTTTTCTCTGCAGTTAATAAAGAGGGTAATTCAGCTGTTTCAGGTCAAATGGATGGCTCTCATGGGGAACCGCTGACTGCAGCGCGAAGCTAGACACCCGAGCTAAATTTAGGTGAAACAAGTCCTTCCCTCAGAGCAGGAAATCACGTGTACTTGCCAGAAAGATTCAGGAACTCTCTCTCTCTTCTGAGTCCTCATCACAGGAATATTATTCCGTTGATTCAATACAAAATTACTTTTAATGAAAAGTGTTAAGCCAGACTTCTCCAGCTTCATGAGATGTGCAGGGACTTCCAAGGCCAGCAAATCCACTCTGTTTCTCCAAAGAGTCAGTTAAGAACTACACAGAACCCTCCGTTTGGTGCATTGGTTTCGTGCCCAGGAGCACAGCTGAGAGAATCACATCAACAGGATTCAGTGCAGGCTCCTGGTAGCCCAGGCAGATTTCCACCCCAGGAAATGCCAATGCTGAGCCATACAGGGAGCTCAAAAGACACAGGCATTGCAAGCCTGGCCCAAGCCCACATGGGTTGATAGGAGAGGACACACCTAATGCAGCATCAGCATTTCCAGCATCCAGATCATTACTTACTAGCTCCATTTTAGTGTCTAGGTCCCTCATTCCAATCAATATTGTGCCACACCTACAGATCAATAGGAGCTTTGCATTTCTAATATTTTCAAATGACAAGAAAAAAGAATAAGAAACCATAAAACTATATATTGATAGAAAAACTTTAGAAAGGAGATATTCAGCAAGAGAAGTATTTACTGACCACAATGACAATTACTTCATCCTTAACACTAGGTTAGCCTGTTCTTACTGCTTCATCTAAATCCACATACTCAAGGAAATACTGCTGCACCTTTACTATGACTTGATTCAGATCTGAGCCAACCTTGCAAGAAAAAGTTATTAAAATAGTAGTGAAATTCTGACAAACAAGAAGAATGAGATAAATTAAGGGCAGATGGATATTGAGGCTTTCCTCTAAATGTCCTTAATTTTGAAGGTTTTAGACATACTGTCTCCTGAACCTCAGTGCAATTTTAGTTTTTTACTATTTGTGATATTTATAGCTCCCATTTATATAAGTAATGTGTAATTTTAATGCAGGTCTAATAGTCCCAACTGCCACTGACACAGATTGTGAAATGAAAAAGGGGGAATACCTTGTTGAGTGAGATGCTATTTTGTATCATTCCTGCCACCCTAACCACTGCAATACAGTGGGTTAATGTCATATTTGGATTCCAACCTTGTCAACACATCAAAGACCCTCCCAGGTGAAGAGGAGCAGGGCTGTGCAATTGATCTCCCCTAACCTGCAACATCTGTGTCAATCTGGTCCAGGGCGAGACTGCAATGCGTGTTTCTTCTTGAGAGAGGTAAGAGAGATGCCTTGAAGAAGTACACGATGATGAAAGGTACGAGACAGGCACAGACCTTGGGAAATGTCAAGGGAGATCACAGTCCAAACTGCCTTCTTTACCCAGAATAAATAACAGCAGCTGTGGATTATGCTGCTGTAATTCTGTGGAGGAGGTCTGGTAGCATAAATCACAGTAAAGACAACTTGAGACTCTTTTTAAAGACGAAGGAGGTTATTCATATTTTTAGCTTACATTCTACTGTTCCCGGGCACAATCCCTACAGGTATTTCTACGGCTATGGTGAGTCCCCTCAGTGCAGTGTTTTTCCCCTCCCTATTTATTATCTGCTGTCACCCCACTCTGTTGTTTTTTCCTTTCCATCATTCTGCACACTCCTCCCTAATCACGGATTGCTGCCATCCACCCTGTTCCAAATTCACTGCTTCCATTATCACTTCCCTTACAGCTGGGACACATCTGCTCTCAGATCCACTTTACAGTTTTTCCTAAGGCTCTGCCTTGCTCTCAGCATTGCTGGAATGCCTGTGCAAGGAAAGCAGCAGCTACAGGAATCTCGCCGCCATCTGTGGCTTGATTCAGAGCCATTGCAGGCAGCAAGAAACTCCCAGCCTCAACTGCAATCCAAATCCTATTTCCACTTGTTTTTCTCTTTCAAACTGCTGTTGAATGACACAAATAAACAAGATAAACTGCACCAGTATTACCAAAAAGGAGGTCAGCAACTCTGGATACCTCAGAGTATCCAGAGTTGTTTTCTGAGTTTGGTTCAGAAAACAGAAAACAACACACTCGCTGCCTGAAAGGAGGTTCTGGAAAATCAGTGGCAATGTGTTCAACAGGCCACTTAGAAAATGAGGAATCCTGAAGAGAGGCCAATCCAGGTTTGCAGGTTCTGACACATTTCCTCATCTGAGCAGCCCCAACAAGTTGAACAAATCTGCATAACGCTTTCCTTGGCATCAGTAAATGTGTCGAGATTTGTCTCAATAAAATTTCAATGTCAGTGTAAGAAAGGCCATCATACATACAGGAAAAGCAGAAAGAAAAAAAATCCCAAAATCTGAAAAAATGTGTCTGTTTTCTCTTAAGTTCCTTCAGCTTTCATTCTCTTACAGACATTTATTCCTTCTCTTGAGAGGTGTTGCTGTAAAAATAAAAAGTTAACAATTTTAAATGGAACTGTGAGTTTAATTTTCCATGTTCTCCTGTTTAATATAATGACCCAGACAGGTTTTTTTATTGAATTCAAGTAACATAATGACTTGTCAAGTTCTTCCTGCTTTCAAATGTTCTGTATGGAAATAACTGGTATGTATATTTTTAAAATGGCAAAAACAGCAGAAGTGAATAACAGGCATAAAGATTTCTCTCTCTTTTTAAATACATATTTCTCAAACGAAGGAAACTGTACAGAGCATCAAAACGAAACTCAAGAATTTAGCTATCACTTTGATTTCCCTGTCTTTTCTGGTTGAGTTACCCCCAGATGCCTTTTTCATTTAAAAAAAAAAAAAAAGCATATTGAAATCTCTGTATGTCTGTGCGGTTGCTTTCCTTTTTTTTTTAAAGGAAAGACAGACATGAAAAGGTCTGCACCAGAGACACATTATTATTCAAGAAATGTTATACGGAATAACCACTTGCATTACTAATACTTTATCATTCATGCAAACTATTTAGTATGACAGACAAAAGCAGATTATATATATATATCTACAGCCATGTGTATGTCAAAGAGATACCAGCTCTGGAGAACAAATATAGCACACAGAGGAAAAACCAACAAAAAACAGCCAATACCAAAAAAACCCAAAGTAGGGAGGAAAATGAATGAAATTAAAAACTTGTACTTGAGGGTGGTAAAGGTTTAGCATGGTTAAATGGTTTTATAGTTTCTTGTTTTCAAATGCCTTGATGAGAATTAAGAATTAACTGAAAGGTTCTGAACCATGTGCTATGGTAAAGACTGTATAAAAGCAAAGAGAGAAATGTTGGTAGAGTATTAAACTCCCAGTTCTTTTTCTGTATTTTCTCCAAGCACCCATTGATTTCAGCAAGTGCTCTTCACATGTAGTGACTCCACAACGGTGCTCTAATTGCTTCTTTTCATACTGATGTGAAGGCGTTAACATGCATAAATTTCCATTTGTTCTCCTGGGATTTGTATGGCCAACACTGCTTGTTATTCTTCCTGAGTCTGTTTCCCTGGTTCTTGTGCTTTTAAGGTCTACTCCAACAGAACGCTTCTGTCTTGCATTAAAATACAGTTATGAAATTCATAACTAAACAGTACTTTAAACCATATTGTTTAATCTATGACTTTTCCTCTGACAAGTGTGAAAACGTGTGCAATATGACAGAAGATTTGCTATAGTAATTGCATGTTGTGATTGAATGAGAGAGTAACAGCCACGGAAATAACAGTCTTGCTGAAATTGCTGCAGAAGGTAAGTTGCTCCTGTACAGTTTTAACTCATGCACCATCTGTTTCCACAGTCCTTTAAATATTTCTTCAACTAGTTAAGGGATTTGATTGTTGTTCCTATAATGTGGTATTGCCACATTTTCTCTGACCTTTCGCACAGTGTACTTTGGAAAGTGTGTCTCTCCATCCCTTTTTGTCCTTCCTACCCTCAAACCTTGCTCACTGGGACTCATTCATCCATTGCCCATATCTGACAGACCTCCCACTCATGTTTTCTAAATTCTTGCCACATTAGCTAGCAAAGATGCGACTACATATGTGCAAAATGCATACGTCTCTTTGTGTATCCAGTAGATGGAGACACAGTGTTTATTTCCTTAAAAGCTGACATTATTAAACATTCAAGAATCAAGTAATATTCAAAAAATATTATTATTATAGTCAAGACTTACCTAGTTGTAAAAAAAAGAAATATATCTGAATAATAATCACACTGTAGAGTTGAATTACAATGCTAAATCATTTGCAATATAGCACTAAGTAACACTACATTAAACTTAACAGATTATCAAGACTGATTCTGTATTAAAAAACCAAACAGCTGAAGTTAAGATAAAAATGAACAACAAACAAAATCTCTTCATCCAAAGCATAGTCCCCTTTACACATCAGCAAGGCTCTACGAAATAACCAACACACAAAACTGTTATTGAACCACAGCACATAGTGACATTATTTTACAGTAATGTTGTAGTTACAAATACCTTGTAGTTGGAACAACTAAGGTTCCTTCAACTCAAACATCCAGATGAACAAAAATAATAGGAGATATCAGAGGAAACCAATGTGTTGCAAGTTAAAAATGAACAAAAGGAGATTCTTCTTCACATAAAACTGTGGATGCCACAGAAATGAGAAAAGCTTTTGGGAGATGAAAATCAATAGTATGAATTCACCTAAGAAAAAAGCCCATGAGCGATTTAATGCATGAAGATAAAAGCTGTGGATCAAAAAGCCCCTAAGCGATGAAAAGCCTAGGGAAGTGTTCTGACTACTGCCATTAAATGCTTACCCCATCCCTACCTTCCCCACTGGGCATCAGCTTTTGGCCAAAGCAAGGCAGGGTGCTGACCCAGCATGGCCCTTCATACACTCCTCAGCAAACTTTCTGCATAACTGTTGAGAAAATTATGAACAAACTGGCAAGAAGTGCAGTTTTGGGGGGGCTTTGGAAGGTAAAATCTGTGAAAGCAACAAATTGCATCAGAACAGCAATTGCCAAAATGGCAAATGACCACAAGCCTCCTCTGCCCTGACCAAGACAGGATTTTGGAGAGCAAGTGTTCCATCCCATTTGCTTCAGCAGATGTCCTTTTGAGCAACCCTTCCCTGTAAAGATGTCCGCAAGCAGGGGAGTTTATTGCATGATGTGCTCTTGCTTCTCTGTGGCATCAAGAAATGTCTATCACACCAGTCAATGCTAACTATAAAAAGGGACTACAGACCCTCCTTCTCCTTGCTGGATTTGCTCCAGCCACCAGGCAGCATTCTCACTTTCCTTGTGAAGCCTCTCTCCCTCTGATCTCCTTTGTTTCTTCCCTATGTCCTGCTGTAGAAGGCTTTAGGAAAGATTTCATCACTGCACAAAGAATGGCTCTCTCAATCCTAAACAAAATAGTGCATCGCCTTATCTTTATGACAAAAGAAGTCGTGTTTTATACTCAGCTTTCATAAACATATTGAATACACCAATGCTGATAATATTTTAAATCTTTGAAAAATCTCTGCTTCTGCTATATATATATATATTTTTTTTTTGGTAGCTCACTGTCCATTTTAGAGCAGCATTCTCATTATAGAGCCCTCTAAGAAAACATACCAGTAACATCTTAAGAGTTGAGCATTCGATTTGCCTTTCCAGACGGAATTGTTTTCAAGAAATCATCCAGAATCACTTTCAGAAAATTTCTCCCCATGGAGTTACAACTAATTAAGAGTCCATGCATGGGTTAATCATTTATATGATTCCATTGTGGATTCTGCAATTTTTGTCTGAAGTCTTTGAAGTTTATATCTAATGTCAGTCATTCTGAGTCATCAGCAAATTACAACCCTCTTTTCTGCACTGCTAGAAATGCTGTTAAATATATGGAGCAAAACTGATCCTGACACCACTCCCCCTAACACTGCTGTTAACCTCTTCCATTGAGAGAACAGCGTTTTTACTCTTTGTATTCATTTCTCATTTGCTAATTGATTTTAAATCTATAACTTCCAAAGCCTATCGATTTCTCCATCCCATTAATACTTTTTGGTCTATTATTCAGTCAATAAACAACGCTGCCTATTTTCTCAAAAACACCCAGCAAGGAGGGAGTCTGCCACTGCAGCACAAGCCTTCATGGTTTAGTTGGTGCCAGAAATAAAGCAGGAGACTCCCTCTGGAGTGTCCAGACAAGACTTTCATCTTTAGTTCAGTTAAAGGGGCACCCACTGCCCAGGATAGATGCACAGACCTGGGCAAAAATAGCAATTCTAAGTGCAAGCAGAAGCAAACAGAAAACGAGGAGGCCAATACATGTGACTTTTCAGCCAAGTTTTGAGCCGTTCAAATAATAAACCAGAGAAATAGCTTGGACATTACATGTTTTTGAGCAGTGGACCCTGACCTTTCTCAGTCCATGCACCGCAAGCAACGTCAGCCCTGGCACATGCAGCACTGTGACAGCAACCCTGGCTTGAGCCAGCTGTGGCCAGAGGACAAGGAGCGCTGGTAAAGGTTTTGTTTTTTCTTCTTAAGAAGAAATGATTTTTATTTTAAAGATGTTGTGACAGTAAAGACTCCTCATAAAAACAGTGGCACATAATGATAAATCAAAATACTTTGGTTTTAGCTGTACATGGAATATATTTTGGGATGATTTTGCTGATGACTAATATAGTAGTACAAGTGTACCACAAAGCTGTCTCATTTCTCTCCTTCAAAATATTCCTTCAAATCCAGTGTCTAAAAGACTTGACAAATTGTAAGCTGGCGTTTTTCTTTGTCAAATCCTAACAGCTAATGCTACCTCTTCAGTGTGCTCCTGGTTCTTAAACAGCCATCTTAAATACACCAGCAATAAAAAAACATAAGCTGACTGATTTGGTCTCTTCAGCAGCTGGGATCAGTTTTGATGACCCATAAATTCTTTATGAGCTAAAAAACATAAAATACACAGATTAAGCTAAACCAAATTTAATACTCTTCAGGATCTTGGCTACCACTTCACCTACAATTAACATTGACACTAATATGTTTTACCATACTGAAACCAGTATGGACATAACTCTAGCATTATGGTATGGAATAAAAAGTAGCCAATCCCATATTGTGACTCTGAGAAAATCCCTATGTGACCTGGCAAAAATTGTAGTCCTTTCTCCTCAAGCCCTGAGAGTTTCCAGGACCTGGCTATGCCATCACTCAGGATAGTGAAGGACACCTGTAATGGATTTCCATCTACAGAAAAGCCTTGTCTGAGAAATGAAAGGAAAACTGTGTTATGATGGAGGATAGAAGGGGAAAGGCAATGAGGATACGAGTTTTACTCTAAGAGCACCTGTAAGATCAAAGAGTTTCAGAGAGCATTTGGCTGTAATTGCAGACACTGTAAATCATAAATTTATCAGGATTTTAATGCAGAAACTCCAAGGACAAACAAGCAGCAAACCTACTTCATAAAATACTAATGCTTCCTTTTCACGGAACAGTTTTCCTCCCTATATGTAGCTGTGTCGATAAATAAGAGCAGGAGGGAGAAATGAAACTTAAATGAGAGGGAGAGCCCTGGCAAACATTGCCCAGAGAATCTGTGGCTGCCCCATCCCTGGAAGTATTCAAGGCCAGACTGGACAGGGCTTGGAGCAACCTGGGTTAACGTAAGGTGTCCTTGTCCATAGCAGGGTGCTTGAAACAAGATGACTTTTGAGGTCCCTTCCAACTCAAACCATTCTATAGCTGTATGAAGTTCCTGACTGTTTTACTTTCATTCTCAAGAAGTGAATTAAATCCAAGGAGCAATGGCCCAAACCATAGTTTCACTATGTTTCCTTATTACCATGAATTGAATATTCCCAAAAGAGATAGATGATGTACAGGGTTAGTAGACGGCTCTACACAACAGTGATTTTTTTTTAAATCAGTATTATTATCTCTAATTTCCAAATGCACTTTAACGACGGGGTAGTGCAAGTTATTATGCAATATCAGTGTTTTTCTATTGCATAAGAATCCACTTCATGAAGGGCTGGAAGGTCCATTCTTTTGTATTCCATGCCAAAAATATTACATTTACCTATGTTGTTCCTAATTAGTAGATATAAAAGGAAACTAGCAAATAAATAAATTTTACTACACCAAAAGAACCCAAAAAACAACCAAAAAATAAAACAAAACAAAAAAGCTGTTAGGCAATACTCTTCACCATAACCTAGATCCTACATTTCACAATGAAATCCACACTATCTTAACCCTGAGTCCAGACTATTAATTATTATGAGAAACAGCATAAATTGATCAAGCTTTGTCATCAGAAATTAGAAGGCAAGTCTTTGCCCTAAAAAAAAATTAACAACAACCACCTCTTATTGTACTAGTCAGGAAGGGAAAGTATCCATATGTGATAGAAATTGGTAGTAATTTTACACAGTCTGTGCTCAGAATCTAGTGCTGAAAGGAGGGACCCCACATCCTTCTAAAATGGAATAGGCTGTAGGATCAGCAACAAAATGCCTGGGGATGGAGTAGGACGGCACTCCCTGTATTTGCCTCTGCTGACATTGAGCCTGCTCTGTTGAAGCCTAAACTGTTCAAGTTTTGCAATTCTGGCTTTTGGGTAGTAGAAAGAGTGATCTCCTCAAATGAAAACAATAGGACTGCATATTGTTCTCTGTGTGTGTCCCTGTTGTGGGGGTGACAGTGTCACACAGTGGAATGTCAATGGCTGCATCTAATGTGGTCTCCTCGCTTTCGCTGAAACCTTTTATCGGAGCTGCCTTTTTCTCAATGCCTTTCTTTCAAATAAATTGAACACACAGAGGTAGCTTAGCACAGAAAACATTATTTTCAATCTCACCAATATCTTCACTTCTCTCCCAATAGAGCAATATTGAGGAGGAAACAAAGGCAGACTATGCATACTATCAACTTCATGTAAGCTTTGTTCTATATTCAGTCGAAATTTAAGGACAAGCAACTAATATTTTATTAAAACATCACAATAAAAAGGCCAAGCTGGGCAATTGGAAACCCTACAGAAAGAGCAGATAGAAGCCATCACCTGAAATACTTCCAGCAGAGGTGTCTCAGACATCATTTATCTTGTTTCAACTCAGATATGTAAAAATCTGAATCTGACCAATGGTGTAGCCTTTGGATAGGTCATTATCTCTCTCATTTCAAGAAAACCATATTCTTGATTTTACCAGAACTACAGGAATAGGCTTAGTTGAACCTACCCTAATCAAGGAGCCATTTTTCTGGGGAGCTACTTCCCCATATTAAAAGAATGGGGGGGGGGGGGGGGGGAAAACCAATGTTTCTCTGCTGATTTGGGCTGGGATAGAGTTAATTTTTTTCTCAGCAGCTGGTATGGGACTGTGCTTTGGATTTGTGCTGGAAACCATGTTGCTGACACAGGGATGTTTCAGTTATTGCTGGGCAGTGCTTACGCAAAGCCAAGGCCTTTTGTGCTCCTCTCCCCACCCCACCAGTGAGAAGGCTGGGGGTGTGCACAAGGAGATGGGAGGGGACACAACCAAGACAGCTGACCCCAGCTGACCTTAGGGATATTCAGCCTATAAAGCTGTGGGAAGAAGGAGAATGGAGGGGACATTAGGAGTGATAACATTTGGCTTTCCAAGTGACCATTACATGTGATGGAGCCTTGCATTCCTGGCAGTGGCTGAACACCTGCCTGCCCATGGGAAGCCATGAATTAATTACTTGTTTTGCTTTGCTTGTGTGTGCAGCTTTTGATTTCCCTTTTAAACTGTGCTTATCTCAACCCAGGAGGTTTTTTTCACTTTAATCTTCTGATTCTTTTCCCCAGCCCACTGGTGAGGGAGTGACTCTGCGGGTCTTAGTAGCTGGGTGACAACTTTCAAGGTCTGAAATATTACAAATATGCCACTCAAATGAACCTATCTGCAGCATACCATGATAAGAGATTTTATTTGCCCTGTAAAACCTGTGAGCTCTTGGAAGGCTGCTGCATATTGACTAAGCTGATTTCTCCATCAAGGAATTATTTACATATAAACAAGCTTTGCTATAAAAGCACGCCATGAGTGGGAGTGAGAGAAACAAGTGTTGTCAAGACCACTTCCAATCAAAAGTGTTTTTGAACCTCACAAGGTATTTCCTTCAGCAAATAAAACAATTTTTATTCAGCCATCTCTATCTCTTGTACATTTTTAGAAAGATATGCTCTCTGAGCTACCTATTACATAATTTAGTTCCTGGGATTTACTGTAATGATACTCTGCCTATAAAAATAGGTCTAAAAGTGTTTTTTAGAGCTGCCTATGCATTAAGAAGTCACAAAACTCTAGAATTAAGATTGCTGCATTCATTTACTCTGCCTTAAATATATTTTTCCACTTTCATGCATTTCTTTCCACTGAGCCCTAACTCATTCAGTTTATAAAATTCATGTTATTACCATGAGCTAGGTAATGCTAAGCATCTTCTGAAGTAAGTGCCTCAAGGCTCCTAGGCTTTTCCCACTCTCCAAGCATTGCTACAGCCACAAAACACACTCCAGAAAAGGATTTCTGAATATCTGGATACATCAGCAGCATGAAATTTACTGTGATTCTGATGGGCTCATGATTGTGTTTCTGCTGAAGGAGAAAGAACCCCATATACAAAGTTTCTGTTGGCTTTAAGCTGGCTGTACTATAGCAGACAAATTTTAATCTAGAAAAATATTAGTGAGGTGCAGATATGTAGCACCTAATGTGACAAGATTTAGGAACTGAACCAGTGTAATGATTTTATGCCAGAGCAGTACTGCTCAGCACATGGCTGTGGCAGCCTTTCTGCTGCACTGAGAGCCCTGGAAGAGATTTACTGTATCATCAAACCCCAGCTGAAAACGAAACAACTTCATTTCCTACTGTAATCACAAAAAAAAAGGTGAAATGAAAAAAAATCAGTATCAGATGCCTGATGCATCAGGGTGGTTTTTCCTGTTTGCTTGTTTGGGTTTTCTACTAGAAATTTGCAGCTGGGTGCAAATCTGGGCATTTCTTTTGATTGCTGATGAACTCCCCTAAAACCCAGCCTTTTAAAGTTCGATCAGCAGAAGAAATTCTGGAAACAGCACACACTCATCCCTGAGTTTGTCTGATCTAGAATGCAATCCTGCAGCACATCCCAAAACTGCTCTGCTCCATCCCCAGTCCAGATAATTCCTCTGCTCCCAGCAGTGCTGAAATGGATTCTGAGCTTGTGCATCAACAACAGCAATGCAGAGGAAACATGCTTCTTGCCAAACCCCAGGTTTTCTTTGCACACTCACAGTCCAGGGGGCTCGGGCAGCCCACCACAGAAGCATCACTCTCAGCCCTGCTAAGAATCCCTCAAACAGCTGCCTCCCAGGAGCAGGCAGTTCTCCCATTTTCAACTGTTGAAATAAATTATTTCTTTGCCATTTCAACATGTTGACTTCAAAACTACAGTCAAATATTCAGAGCAAACATGAATTCATGAGGCACAAGGAGCTGAGAAACAAAAAACAAAGGAAACAAGTCACTCCTGAACTTCTCCTAAAAGCACTAGTTTTTCTCCAACAATTGAAGAAGAATTTCAGCTCTGAACACACATTTACTTTACTCACATTGCTGCCTCAAGGATTTATTCTCCAGAGGCATGAAGTCCCTCGTTGAGATGTCCCGCTGAATCTTAAGCAGAAGCTTGTCCAACTTGGACTGAAATTCTTTGCTTCTGGTGACTTCAAACATCAGTAAACTAGTGGATCAGACATCTTTGACAGTGTCTGCAAAGCTCTATAATTTTACTGGGTTTTTTTAGTAGTAAAATGGTGTCCATCAGCTGCTCATTAATAAACACTGGCCACATTATCTGCCTTCCTATAATAACAGTGTAATACAAGCAACTCTCACAGTGAGAAGTGCTTTTGGACAGACAATGTCTGGTTACAGAGCATCAAAGAAAACATTCAGCCACTTAGAAAAACCAAACCAGCTGAAAAACCCCAAACAAAGAGGCAAAAATCTTTTAACCCTAGCAGAACACAGAGGCAAGAAACTTTAGAATTAATTTACATTTCTGTGCACTTCTAAATTCAAAATTAAATTGCATTTGTTTTTGCTATCCTGATCTTTATTATATATTCCATTTTCATTCTCAAAGTGATGACATATTACTGTAAATCAACCTTTGGTTGGAGACAAATAAAACCAGAACTCTCCTACTGGGATCTAATTACCCCAGCTGGATTACGTTTTATCAAACAGATGCTTGCAGATTTTCTCCTTCACTGTTTCTTTCTGGAAAAGACCTCTAATATATTTTTGGAAGTTTCCCACGCTAGCTGCACCTTTGCTAATCAAATTTCCTGCAGAAATAGCCCTGTGTGCTCCAGCTGCAAGAGTTTTCTGAATTTATATATTTTGGAAATATATAAAAGCTCTGAGCAGCTTTTCCAGTCAGTCCTTGCTCTCCGCAGTCTGCCCTCATAGCACAGCTCAAGGCTGGAGCTTCACAGAGTCATTTTCATGATGTAATAAATTACCAACATGACTCAGGTACATCATTAACATAATCATGTTAGCTTACAAAAAACCCCACACATTAAAAACCTGTTTCCCTAACAAAGCAGAAACACAGAGCCTCAGGCAGCTCCTTAGCTCAGCAGCCCCTTGCCTGTGAAGTCACCCAGTGCTGGAAGGTTGAGTTGGTGACTGGCTCTTACCCCAGAGCTCCTGTCCTAGGGAAAGAGCCAGTGTCACGGGCCAAGGACTTGGCGGCATGGCAACAGAGCATGATGACTTCTGCTGGAGAGGTGTCTATTAGAAATTCTAATGGTCTGAGAAACCTTATGGCCAAAATGTCCCACCTGCCTGTTTCTAGTTTTGGTCACATCTGCAAGTTAGGTTTTTTCCCAGCTCTCCTCACAGGGACAGAAGAACTCCAGTTACCTCCAGTTACACCAGTTAATAGTTACCACCAGTACACCACCTCTTGCCTTTGCCAATGGCATTTTTTTCATTTTGACAACACAGAGTAAACACCAGGTTTCAGGAAAATGTCTCTGCAAGGTTGAAGCTCACTTGCAAAATCTCTTTTGCCTCTCTGGTTCTGAAGCCTCATGCTGCAAAGCTTTCCTTGTCTACCCTGGGAATCATTAAGCAATTCTCCCTGGCTTTTCTGGATCCTGACTATAACACTGAAAATCATCAGTACTACAGAAACACCAAACTCCAGTAATTCTTTCTCCTCCTCCTGGCAGAGGTTGTGGCCTGGTAAAAGACCAATAAGAGAGGTTTCTTCCAATAGATGTGTTCTTCAGTTTGAGATGTGGGATCAATACATAGTCACATCATGGCCAGCATTCCCCTTGCAAGGCAGGTACACCACAGCTAGTTGATACACCAAAGCTGAAGCTGATGTGCTGCTGACTGGTCCACAGCAAAAAAAAGGAGTCCAGTAAAAACAAGCTGAGAAAAAGTTGGCAAAATGATTCTTTATCTCCCATTGTTCTCTTGTCTTTGAGTTCGGTCAGGCTGGGCTGCCTAAGGCTTGACAGTACTGCCTTTTCCTCATCTGATCTATTATTCATGAGTTCAACTATAAAGACGGGCATAAAGATCACTAATCTTATATCAGCAGCTGAGGTTTACTGGCTCCATAACCATCAACACCCTCCAGCTTCAACCATTAAAGCAAAATACCTCAGAAAAACTAACAGGGTAAAATGGGAATAGCTCCAAAATGTTGACATTCCTCCCAAAATATTTTCCCATTGTCTTGAGCTTCAGAAACAGAAGCTTCACCAGAGCCATCTTTGTAACCTGACTGTTGCATGGTAAAACTTCACAGAATACATCCATTTAAAAATTACAGTAGTAATCAGAAAATCCTGCAGTTTTAATTGTGCAATGTACTCTTATTATTATCTACATAGAGTCACCATCCCAAAAGGGATGTGCTTTGTGCTGGGGAGTGGAAGGGGCTGGGGATTGACGTCAGCTGCCCTACAACTCTCTGCACTCCTGAATTATCATTTTTTAACCTTGCGGAAAAATTGAATTCTGCTACTGAATAAATTTAGCACAGAGTCAACTTAATGATCACATTAGTCCCTGTCTGTTCTCCCAATGCCCATTCACTATTTAATTAACCTATTTTTGTAGGTTACTTCCTGGAGCTATTTTTAGGTAGCTTAATCTAAGTCGTCCCTTCTCTGAAGATGGTTACATGAGTTACTTTTCTTCTACCAGCCGTGTCATTGCCATTTGGGTGTTTGCAGGGGACATGGTTAGGCCAAAGCCTGCTGTGACTTAATTTGTCAGTATATCACTGCCCAGAATCTATGAGAATTTTTTTTTTTCCTGGTTAATTTCTGGGACAACAGAAATCATTCCTGCTACTTTAGCAACTTGCTAGAAGATGTTTTTTTCTTCAGTCAGACCAATAATTCAATCATGATCACGGGCTGATTTAATTACGGTGGGGGGGGGGGGGGTGGAAAAAGACCCTATACATCATTTTCCTGGAAGCAAGACCCACACACCAGAGATCTCATGACAAAGCCTTCGTGTGCCAGCCCACACAGACTGCAGCTGTAGCAGCCAGAGGGGTGTCTGGTGGTGAAAGCGCTGACAGAAAAACCTCATTATCCAAACTGGGGAAGTGACGTGCATACCTCCTTTGTCTGGCAAAGGGGGCAGGATGGACATGACTAACAACCAGAGAGTTGTTATTGTGGTTTGTTTGCCTCAGTGCACAGTTAGCCGCAAAGCTAAAGAACAGGCAGCTGAAAAATGTACCGAAATAACCGCTAGGACAGGAGCCCAGCCAAAGCTTAGAAATGTATAGAATTGCCATTTGGAGCCTGGGATTCGCCTAAACTGTTTGGAAAGGAACCTGAAAAAAGAAATGCTACTTCCAAAGTTGATCCACAGAGAGACTGGGCATCTTTTGGATGGAATTTACAACTACCAGGGTAACATTTTGAGTGATTGAGATACTGGCTGTCAAGATCTCACATTTCTTTAGCTGTAGCAGATTGCTGCAGACTGGTCCTTCCCTTTGCTGAATGTACGCCCGAGATTTTATCTGGTAAAAATAAAAAACCCTCTTTTATTCTGTATGCTTATTGCAGTTTTGACCAATCTGCTGGCAAATCAGCCTTTCCAGCTTCATTCTCTGCCTATTGAAAACACATCAAACCATTCCTCATGCCTCTAATGGGTAAGAGATGATGGCTAAGGCATTCAAGTTCCTTTCCCAAAATATTCCACCTATGTTTTAGTAAAAAAGCGAGCTCTTGGAGGAGGGAGGAGGGGCTGGCAGGAGATCTTAGCTGTCTCTATTATTTTAATAAAGTCAGCTGAAGTCCCTTAGAAGTTAAGAGGGGAATAAAATGTACGCTGTGTCGTGCTGAATCCAGCACTATAATCTCTGTGCTCTTCCAGCATGTAGTTTGAAGTAAGAAGCAAAAAATAAAGGATTGCCTTTAAAGAGTTCAGAGGATTAAAAAAGGTTACAGTAAGAGTCAGAAGTATGATTGACAATGTGAAAAAAATAATAGAGAAGGACAACAATGAAAAAAGACTAAGTAATGGAAGAGATTATTAATGATTACAAAGCTGGACGTGTAACTAGATGCCTTCAAATTAACAGCACACACATCAAACGTTGCCTTTTCCGGCCTTCATCCTGTGAAAACACAGTTCTATTCTTCTCTTCTGAAATGTTCCTATAGCATGTATGATTGTTAATAGAAAAATTGGGTTTTTCATATTATATGTGTTGATTATATATCATTACTAATAATATAATATCTATATTTTCTTTCATGCAAATGTTATGTATCATGTAAGCAAAAAATCAGTTTCAGTAAAGCTTGATGTGACCACTGCCCGTTATTAGGGAAATAATATAAATTGCTAAAATAACAATTATTGATTATAGTAAAATAATATATAATAGGCATTTTCTAATATAGTGTGTATAAAACTATGCTTCTAGCACTGTTTTCACCTCGAGTATTTTTAACAACACTAGAGATCTGTAAGATACAGAATTTCGCAAACATCAGGTAAGGATATCAGCTATTAGGTTTTCTTTAAATATGCACAATGTTTTGGTCAATAATAACAAAAAAATTAAATACTAGGAAAATGTAGTATAAATAATCAAAATGTTCAGTTTACTCAGGCCGGGCCATTTAGAGGAGAAAACAAGAGTGTGCACACCATAAGCATCTTTTTTTTGTATTCTGCCAGGATCTTTTTAGATGCCACTCTAATTCATCTTAGGAGACAATCATTAATATCTACAATGGATACAGAATTTTTTATGCTATTAATATACATAGCAACTGCAGAAAGCAAGAAATGATGCCCTACCTGGAGAGCTTTTGCTGCATGACTACTTTTTTTCAAGTGTGTAGTGGAACATGGGTGGCTGTGACTTTCCGGGTGCTGACTGCACCAGGAATGCTCTGCAGCAGAAAATGCCCTTATTAATGCTACATCTGCCAGGAGATATGATCCCACTTGCTTTTTTGCTGCATCTGGGAAAAAAATCAGGCATTCAAAAGGATGCCTGTAAGTAAAAAGTAAAGTGGATGCAAATCAAAAGCCAAAACCAATAGTGAACAATGAAAGGAAATTCTGAACTTTGTGGCCTTAAATTTCATGTTACCTTACCAAGAGCATTGTCTCTAAGCATTACCACCTCCCCCTCCAAAAAATTTCATACCAAATTTGATAAAGACCATATTCTGTTTTTTCATTTCAGATCTTACAAATCTGTGAGACTAGTTAAAGAAAATGAAATAGCACCTAGTTTAGGAGCACAGTTGTTTTTTACCTTCTCCAATTTTTGTTCTGAATACCTTTCTCGTTTAAACACATATTTCTTCCTGAAAACAGCCTTAAAATACTGTAAATATCTTGTAAAATCCCCGTTGAGCTGTAAGATTACCTTTCAGCTCTGCTGCAAGTTGATATGCTAACAACCAGCAAGCAGTAAGCTTTCTTGACCTTGAAGGGACAAGCTGCTGCAATGAAGTGAAAGACCATATTTCACCAGAACTGAAAAAACAACTCCAAATCCTCATTTTTTCCTGTCCGCAGCCCAGATCTGAGGTGTTGTCTCAATGAAATTTGGAAATTACATGTCAAAAGAACTTTGCTAAGTCTAACATAAAGACAAATCTCTTTTGTAGGAGCTGACAGAGAAAAGATACAGTGCCTGCAGTGTCCACATGGGTACTGCATTCAGCATCCCGAAAATCAGTTCACAACTGCTTGTTGCTCGTATCTTCTAATCTCTTCCAAAGGGACTTCTTGGAAGCAGATCTTTAGGAAAGAGGAGGGGAATCCTGAAAACCAGTGTTTGGACGTCCAGCTGAGAATTGTAGCCAGCAAAGAAATCTGTCATTGCATATTAATGCTGATCAAAATCCTCTAAATTCAGAGTCAGACTAATGACTGTGACTACTTGTCATCCAGCCTTCAATCCAGCCTGTGTAGGTAAATGAGATTAGTGCTAAATTTGTCATGCCAAAGTCCACTGCTGGAGGTACTGGGAGCGTTGTGGCCCGGTTGGGCGCTAGCTGTGAGGGGCTAGGAGGCAGTTTAAGGGGATTTTTGGGACTATTGCTGGTTGATTGACTGATGTTTGTCCATGGGACACAAGTTGTCAGACATATCATCATCTGATCCTTATTCAAAATGTACTAAGTTCACACTGTGTTCCTACTGCTGCCATCTCCTGTTTTGTTCAGACCATGGAGAAAGGGTACAGAGAGAAGGGCAAGCTCTCACATCCTCACCTGACACCACGTGTCTCTCTGCCGTGCACAGGTAATGCTGGTTTTCCTTCCTCCTGGCAACATCCAGGGGTCTGTTTCATTTTGTTTATTGCCCACTGCAAAATGCCTGCATGTACCTGACCTGATCATTATTCTTTGTTTCATGAAATTGAGCAAAACGTGCTGCCATGTTGAAGAGTTGGTTTAGTACCACGATTCTGCACACTACCCTGACAAAACAGCACCAGGCTCTCCTGTGATCCCTGAGTTTTCCTCCTTGCAGAGCTCTACGGAGCAGCTCTGCCATGCCACAGTTCAGCATCCTCATGGAATGCCAAAATTCTGAGATACTTTGGGCATTGACCCATATAGCACCCACAGCATAAACTCCGAAGTTTTATGGAAACCCTCAGCTGCTGAAGCAACCATACATTTGAATTTCTTCCTTTTTCCATGTCCTCAAGGCAAATTACATTTATAAAGTTTACAGCAGTCCAAACCCAGAAATAACCACTATAATAATGTATTCTGACTATACTGCAACACATTCATAGTACTTTGGTATATTTATTATGTGGTATATAACTGAAGTTTACCAGAATGTATTTCTGGAGAGATATTGCATTTTACTTTAAAAACTTTACTGGACAGAGTTTAGAGAAACTCAATTTCAAAACAAAACAAAACCCATCTTTGGCAGGAAACCATCCAAGTTCATTTTATACTGTTTCTCCCTCTGCTTCCTTACCTCTGTGTCCTCTCCCTGCCCACCAGCTTGCAGCTTCCAGTTATTCTAACTTTAAAGTGGCAGAGGTCTGGCATAAAAGCCCACAACCCGACAGTTGAACATGTATCAATTTCATTCCACAGGTTTTCTTGGTTCCAGGTTTGTTTTTAAAGAACAGTTGAGGACAGCATGCAGTTTTTTTTCCACCCTGCTGCCTCTAGTGATTCTGACTGCCATAATGAATGCGGGCTTAGTCTATAAAATTTATCAATACAATTTGCAATCTCTATGTTAACCAATTTGCCCTGTTGTCTAAAAGAATCAGCACACAGACTAGGGTGATATTGTGCTTTTACAACAAGAGTTTTGCTGCTAACTGTAAAACGGACAGATTGTACCACTTGTTCTCATTTTTCCCCAGCTTCCCCAGGGGAAAACTCAGAGCCATGTAAAATTTCAGACAACTGGCTTATGTAGACAGCTAAAAGAGAGACAGAGAGAACACAGATGTTATACAGAAAACCACATTCAGCCTTAGTAATGCAGAAGCAAACACAGCCCTTAAATTTAAAAACAGGTAGGTGAAATATAAGGGCTTTCAGTATTCTCTGTTGAGTTGAAAACTTTAAAAACCACTCTAGTTACATAAAAATAATGAAAAACAAAGCCTGTCCACGGGATGCAGGCATGACCCATGACTGAATCATAAGGATCATTCATTACAGGACAAAACAAAATTATGGTGCCTTTTATTCCGTTTGAATAAGACGTTGCTCCACCAATAGTCCTTCCAATGTCCAAAAGAGGGAAAGCGATGGAATGAGCACCCCAAATGGCATGTAAAGCATTGAATTTCCAGTCTGAATAGCTCACTACATACATTGTCTATTCTTTAGGATAATTGCCACAGGATTTTTCTGTATGATCACTGCAAGAAGCCTTTAGAAAGATTACCAACTCCGACCAATACATTAGCTACACTTTCAATTACCCTGTTAATGTGAAACGTTTTTCAGCATGCAGCTTCACAGAAACCAGTTAGCAATACTATTACCTTCACACTTCGTGGGTGAAGAATTGACAAAGATTAACATTCAAGCACAGAAGTACTTAGCTGACTTATGCAGGCAATAATCATGAGCACGTAATTATGCCAAATGGAAAAGAAAGGGAAAAACACACTTGCAAAAGTAATGGAAATGCTGAATCTTAAAACCAATCCTATAATGGTTGGTATGGCACAAGATATACTATTTGTAAGCAATGCTGGCATACAAATGAAACACACTGAAACAAAACTATCCAACAGAGAGTGTGACTGGGAATGTTGGTAAAGTGCACTCCATAAATACATGCAAACAAGAGAAATCATTAAATATAACTTTGCTCACCAAAATCCACATATAACAATACATCTTTGTTTAGATTAATTCTCCTTTGCTATAACCAATAGCTGTGTTAGCCACCAATGCAGTGAGAAAAAGAACATGGCAATACCACTGCAACGCAAGTCCCACTGTTCTCCCAAAAGTGAATGTTCCTTTAGAATATATCTTATTTGCTCTCCATATTTGAAAAGTAAATGCTTTTTATCTACTACAGTAGTCTCATAATAAGGATTTTGAAATGGCTATATTTACTGTAGCAACTGAATAACTGTGATTTAACAGAAGTTTCTGTTGCTATTTTTCTTCCTTTGTTGAGAAACAACACAAGCTCTGATTAAATTCCTGCACTACAGTCCATCCCTGAACAAAGAATTCTTACCTGTTTGGCTGAACTGCAATGAAGTTAAGCACATATTCAAATACTTTGCAGAGTCCGAATACAGCATTTTGCTAAGCCCAGCTGCACAAGACTGTAAACGCTGCCAAGCTTGCACAAGCTGGCCTAAAAAACTTTGTTTGCCTGCCAGAAGGTTTGCCACAGCATGAGCCTTAGACATTTACTTGGAAAACTTCATGTACCAAAGACTAGGTCTGGCTGGCCGCAGGAGGCCTTTGCTCTGTCCAAAGTAAACAGGAGCAGCAGAAGTTTGCAAAGAAGTCAATAGCCTGCAGCTTGCTCTTACTGAATCACATGGGCACAAGAACCTCTTCAAGGGAGATGTTACACCAGAAACCCAGAGCACCATCCCGTTCAGTAGACCTTCATTCCATTCACCATTCCGCCTGGACACGTCACCTGACTTGGCTGCCATCATTTGGTCTCTAGGTGGGACGTGTCCCTTGAGGTGCTGTTTTAATGTAAAGGGATGAACAACCAAACACAAGACATCACTAGGGTTTCTTACTGCAAAGAATCAACTGCTAAAATCTGCTGTAAAACACCTCCTTCTCTAAAGAACGCTTTGGACTCATGACACTACCAGAAGAAAACATCTGACATCTGAAGATGATAGAATAGCATTATGAAAGACAAGGGAGGACTGAACTCCCTTCACTACTAAAGCAAAAGCATTCCAGTCTTTGGCCTCCTGGGATGTCTCAGTTTCCAGAGTGACCCACCTTCTGCAGAACACGCTGGCTGAATGATGCTACACATCTGCCATCTTCTGTTGTTACTTGTCTCTCTACATCCACATCCTTTCTACTCCCATTTCTTGGCTCCTCTGTCTGGCAAAAATGAACAGTTCACCTAGAATTCAATCTGCTCTCTTGCTAATTAATAGAACTCTGAGCTGCACCATCTCAGTAAACTCAAGCCCCACATGCTGTGAAACCTGCTGCCCAGCTGGGGGACAGACAGACTTCACAGGAAGGAGGGCCACCTACTAAACCATCCAACCCACTCTTCATGTGCCTGCAAGTACACAGTTTTTTTTTTTTCATTAATAGCTCACATCGAGGTATACTCAGCTCAGATTACTTAAATCACTGCTTTTTCCCTCACTGCAGGCCATACACTGTGTAGGGAAGTACTATGCATTCCTAGGAGGCAGGAATCAAACAGAATTGTATTCCTTTGCAAAAAAAAAATTTCCCTATCAGAGAAAAAGTTTCAAAATGTCTTCAATGCTCTTCTTCTCCTGTCTGCACCTCTCTTTTTTTTTTTTTTTTTTTAATTGGACTTTCCAGATAATACGGATGCCAGCACAAATTATTTGGCAAAGGCTGGACTGCTGGCAGGTGGGCTGCTACTCTGGCAATTTTGAATTGGACTGAAAAAAAAAAATAAAATCAATCTACAAAACACAAAATGGCCAAACAGATTACTCATTGGCTGGTAACTCACATCCCCTTGAGGCTGTTGATCAGGCTCTATCCCTGGCTGCCAGCCTGCGGGAGTACAGATGGAAGAACGGGCTGCTGAAATACTTCTCTCACCCACAGCTCAGCAGGAGAAGGGATCCCAAGCACTGTTGGAGAATATTTTCTTAGCAATTTATCTTCTACTTATCAGTTCCTTTCCCCTGCAAGAGCTGTATTTCTATTCCTCAAGCAAGATCTAAAGGAAATTATTATTAGCAATTTTCAGTATTTCTTTCAAATCAGTTACTCTGTGCAGAACACTGAGCAAAGATAATGGAAATTGTTTTCTTGCTCAAAGATTTTGTTTTCACTGGGCAACTCAACTGAAGACATTAAAGATAAAAATTTTCCAGCTGTTATTTTGTGGGCTCAACTTCTTTATTTCCAAATATTATGCCATTCACTTCAGGTAGTTTTGACAAGGTCCTGTGTTTTTGCTGAATTTGCAGTGTTTATATCTTACACACTACCTGCATATTTCTGCAATAAACACTAAATAGGTCTATATTACACCATAATGAATCAATGGAAAGTGTAACTTTACTTCTTAATTCTGTGGGAGTATTTAGAGAATGTGGTAGGGTTGTTTCCATCACAAACCTTTGTATAGAAAAGTATTGCTATCATATCGTGTGCCCCCCTGCGGATACCTGCGAATGGAGCAAATCCCATCCCTTGTTATATGATATGCCCCTGATGTTATGACTTGGATATGGCTATGATGTGTCAACACAGAGATTAATCAGTAGTTTCCAATTTTAAGAAAGCCTGCAAATTTAAGCAGTAAGTGAAAAAGGAAGTTTGGGATGGTCACAATTAATGCAAATAAAATAACATCCAAATGAAATACATGCCAATATGTGAGTACCCCAAGCACTAGAAGCAAAATCCCTCAGATTTCAAGACGTACATGTGATGATGTTTTTTCACTTAATTTGGATTCATAAAATTACAGAATGGTTTGGGATGGAAGGGACCTCCAGATCATCTTGTTTCAATCCCCTGCTGTGGGTAAGGACACCTTACATGAGACCAGGATGCTCCAAGCCCCATCCAGCCTGGCCTTGAACACTTTTAGCATCCCACAGCTTTTCTGGGAAACCCGTTCCAGGGCCTCACCACCCTCACAGTAAAGAATTTCTTTCCAATACCTCAACTAACCCTGCCCTCTGTCATTTTAAAGCCATTTCCTCTTGTTCTTCACTACATGCTCTTGTCAAAAGTCCTTTTCCAGCTCTGTTGGATCCCCTTTAGGTACTGGAAGGTGCCAAGAGAGAAGCTCTCTCTCCTCCACGTTGAACAAAGTTGGATTGTTCCATTTCTTTCGTAGCACACAGCACACAAAGAAGCATTTGTTTTTAATTTTCCAGTTTAGTGAGGTCTCCTAACAACCTCCTGCTCTCTCTCACCTCCACCAACTTGTTTCTCATCTGCTTTCTGATGGTGTCCCATGGATCGAGTGATCATCACAGAGGGAGTGTTGTGCAGGTCAAAATCCTTCTCCCAGCCCCTTTTGTTCCAGTTTACTGTTATGCCTAATCTCTGCGAAGAGCCAAGGGTGTTACATTAATCAGCGCTTAGTATATCTCTTTTTTCTTAAAATCTGCTCTCTGCTTTACCCAGGCCTGCCCTGAGCTGGCAGTTTGATCAGATGGCAGCTGGGGGTCCCTCTCAAGCAAAGAGTCTCTGCAAGCTGCTCAGCTTCTGGTCTGACAGTGGGACATTCTGGGATATGCCAGCAAAGCAGCAGGACTCACTCCAGAGCCTGGGAGGGCCTTGCCAGTTACTGGGCTGGCAGCAACATCAGGGTAAGGCCACCTTGCAACTTCACTCCCCATCTCCTATCAGCTATTTATCTCTGACTGTAATCAAATAAACTCCTTTGGTCTTCACTCACAAATCAGAATGGCAGAGATGTCTAGGAGGGGGACAGGTGGGGAGACCTTGGATCCCTCAGGAGTTGTCATGACTCCTCTTACTGAGGGCCAAAGGGGCAGAACCCATGGTGCTGTCACTCCACACATGTTGTGTGGCTCTCCAGAGCCCCAGGCACAGCCTTCCCAGGAGCTGCCAGCTTGAGCAGACTGATGGGACCAAGTGCCAAGTGAGTGAAGAGCAGCATCCCAGATACCAGGCTGGTGCACACTGGCAAAGAGCTGGGGAAAGGGCATTTGGAGGTGCAGAAGCAGTCACATTTGGGAGGAGTTTGTCCCTGCCAAGAGTTACAAAGTAGAAGGGCAGTCGCTTGCAAAAGGGAAAACACTTTGATTTCTTGGTTAGCGCTGGCATGGCAAAAGAAAACAAGCAAACCTACCAGAAATTGCTGAGACAATGATACTGGAACACATAATAGTCCATGTTTTCAAAGGGCAAGTAGAAGGGGGAGGAAACAGGGGGGCTCTCATAACCACAATGGTGAGGGACAACATAAAACTCCCAAGAAAGCTGTTTTTGTAATACACACAGCCATAACTAAACCTAAGCTGTAAGAAATCTTTTGCGAAGGTGCCCAGAAAAAAAAAAAGAAATTAAAAACACTTTTTCAATCATTTTCATTAGGAAAGGCAACATCAGGACTGGATAAGGGTATTTCTAATATAATTTTTAGACAAACAGGATCAACTGTAAGTTCTAGAGGGAAGGTAATACAAAAATGGAAAAAATAAAATTCCTTAAAAACGTCAAGGGAGTAGCAACAAGACATCAAATGATTCACATGAGAAGACTTGGAGTTTCTGCTGACGCAGAAGGTCAAGAGAGAAAACCCTTAATCCCCTGATTAATATTTTTAAAGGCTCAAACCCACCATAAAGAGAGGGTCCATGAATATAATTTGATCCCTTCCTAAGTGGCAGCTTCACATTGAACTCCCAAACTGATTTCGTTACTCCTTGCTATTTCCCTCTAGCACCCACATTTGACTCAAGTCATTGCAGCAAATATATGGGAAGCTGTGGAAAGTATTTTTGGCACGTAATGCAAGTTGTAGGTACTTGGCAGGCACAGCAGACAGTTGCACTGATTGCCTCAGTGTTGCCTCTGTCACTTAGTAAAGTCAGTGATAGATTTGGCTGAGCTGCTGCATCCTCCCAATGCCGCATGCGGCTTGCACACCGTCCGTTCATTCTTAAAAACAGCAAATTCAAAACCCATGTGCCAGACAAAATGTATCACCTCGGACCTACACAATGTGCTTTTGCTATTGAGTATGAACATATCCACATCCCACCATTAACCAGTGGCCAATGGCAATTCTTGGTGTGCCACAACAATTGGAACGCTGGGGCTGAAAATGAAGTGGTGGAGGAAAAGCAGTTAGAGAAAAGACAGGAGTGAAATGGGACTGTTACTATGAAGCGCTTTTAAAATAACTTCTATAGCATAAATAATAAAAAAACAAGCTGGTTCAGCAGCAGCATGCTGTTGCTGCTGATTAGGTAGCTGGAAATGTGTCTGTTAAAGTCTGCCCTTTTCTGCTCCAGATGCCAAAGGTTTTCCCTCTCAAACTATTTTTAAACCTTTCAAGTTTTCCAGGTTACCCTTCACCTTTACTGCATCACTGCTCAAATGAAGCATAGGCAGGACAAACAGCTGTAAAAAAAGAACCCAAAACCGTACCAAACTATTCCATATACTGTCATTTCCCCCTAATTTTTATATATATATAAAAGGTCCAGAGAAGCATTACACAATAACGTGCCAAGAATGACCCAGAGCAGCAGAGCTTAATAACAGGGTCTTTCATCATTTTAACACCTATAATGAGAATAAAACATAGCTGGCTACCATGGGCTTGACTCTTGAAAATATATGCAAAGGATGTTGTAGAATTTAACAGTGGCAAGGTGATGTAAGCAAAAATGTCGAATTTAAAAAGAAAATAAAAGATTTATGCTCATACTAATTCACAGCAGCATTCCAAGAGGGCTCAGTACATACCATAAATCAATCAGATTTGAGCTATAAGAAAATCACACTGAATGGACAGGATAGGTGCTTTATAGTACAAAGTAATTATAGCAAGAACCAACTGTACTTCTGTAACAGTAACAGAAATTCCATACACTCTTGAACCTTCTTCTATTTTGTCTTTCCGACAGCAATATTTTTGTAATACACTGTTCACAAGAAAGATACCACTTGAAAGAAAAATCTGCGTATCAGGCTCACCATCCATTCCACAATCTATTCTACAGCAGGAAAATACATGTGGAATTGTTGTTCCATGTTGGTTCATGGGAAGAGTTTGTGTGTTTAGCACCTCCAAAGCAGCAAACAAAATGTAATGCTGGCAACAAGCAGAATGGTCTATTTTAATTGAAGGGAATAAAGCACAAGCAATCTCTTGCCTTAGAGATCTGCCTGCAAGTGACTCCTGCTGTTGTTCCTGACTTGTATGCATGACATAAGCTGCATGCCAGCCCAGGAATCACTTTCCCTGCTCCAGCCTGGCGTGACCCCTCTCTGATCGCTATCCCGCTGGACAGCACAGGAGGCACCGAGAGAGAGGGAGGCACGCAAACCACAAGACGATGCAAAAATAAACAGCCTGAAAAATATGTACTAGGAATTCTAGTCCTTCTCACAGATCAAAGTGGCAGCGAATGAAATTGAAAAATAGTTGAAAATGCTTCTGCATTTTCAGCTTGGTGCTTGTTGGGCTTTTACACAGAAAATAAACAGCGTACAAAAATATCAACTAATAAATTTGAATGCATTATAAGCATTCCAGAAGAGATGCAATGTCTTCTTGCATGAGAGCTAAAGCTAGACCGTGCTAAAAAGGGTTTAACAGTATGTCAGGGGCAGGATATCCCTTAACAGTGGGCCACAGGCTCCATAACTTGCTCTCATGAAGCAGCTGTCAGACAGCAAACCTGGAATTGGATGGACTCCCCCTCTGATCTGTGAGGGCGATTCCCACCAGCCCCAGGCAAAGTGCCAGCAGCTATGAGCAACTTCTTTGTAGAGCCTTGCTTGCTTCATCTTAAGTACACCCATTATTTCAGTTCTAAATTGCTCTCAAATCAGGCAAGCAAAAGTGTCAAACGAGGTGGTGGTTCTGCAACATCAACAAATGCAGTTTATGGATGACATTGCCAAATTAATGTTCTCTTCTGATCAAAAGGTTTACTTTCTTGTAGTGAAAGACTAACAAGTTACCTAAAGTTTCTGGAAAACCTGGCAGCAATATGTATCATTTGGCAGCTTGATCCCCTCTCCCTCCCCAAGGATCAAAATTAGGCTAAATTGCTAATGGGAGCGAACTAACAAAATCATTTCATGCAACAATTTTAAATGTAAAGCAGAAACCTGAACTAGGTTATTTCTGTGTATTGTACAAATCTCACTGCAATTCTACAAAAATATATAACACAAACCTATTAATACATAAAAATCCATATATATATATATGTGGATTTATAGCTCCACAGTAACTGGAAAGCCTTGGATTGATGCAAATGAGGAATGCAGGAGTTATTTTAATTATGTGCACTTCTCTGTCTGGTTTCAACAGATTAAGCCTTATTAAAAAAAAGTGAACTTCTTTAACCAGCATATGAAAAAAAAAATCTCTCTTCTGCCTACAAAAAAAGCCATTAAAACTCTTTTTCTAATTCAATCAAAAATTTCAGCTCTGACAATGCTAAGAACAGCACACTTCAGATCTTTTCCAATTTCCTAAGCTATCACAATCAATTTTTTTAAGACCCGGAACTTATCCTAATTAAGATCTTTGCTTTGATATCCTGAGAATGACCTCAAGGATTCATTCTAATAAACAGAAATGATTCCTGGTAGTCTTCAGTTCTCATAAGCTTCGCAGCAAAAATCCGTTAACTCGTTCCATGACCAAATAACTTGTCATTGATCATTCCATCCAAAACAGTATCTGTAACACACTGACACAGGCTTGAAAAGAAAGATGTGGGCTGCTCAAATTAAATGCAAGTTTCTCAAGGAGAACTCATTTGATGTTTTCTCCTTTCACTGCAACTTTGACAAATAAAATGAATCAGCCTCCTCAGCTGAGAGGAAAAAAAACATGTTTTAAATTAAATGATGCCTTGGTGAAGTAGGTGTCCTGATTCATGTCCTCAAAAGACTACAGTGACACAGTTACCTTCACAAGCTCAAGCATTCTCATCTTACACAAGAGCCCACCAAAGCTGACAGTGGGATTTTTAATGATTTCATCTGGAGGGACCTTTGAGTAAATTATTACAGTGGAGATGTTACTCAGCTCTGAAGAGTTATTCACAAACTCCTTTCTTTTCGTTTAATAAATCTGTCATCTGCCCTGCCCCCCCCCTTAAATTTACACTTCCCATAAATGTAAACTTTGCATAAAAAATTCACTGGTTATCTGCTATAGCAATGCTTACTGGTCAAACATCAAGGAATTTGGCCAGCAAGGTCACAGGGAGTCCATCTTTGAAGATATTCATATCCCAAAGGAACATTACCTTAGCATCCTGCTACCAGTGGCCATACTTTCAGTAGGGAAAGTAGAAGAAAAATCTCCAGCTCTCCAGAGGCCCTGTCCTAACTCAGGTCATCTGTGATTACGTGAAAAACATTCATGAATTATAGAGAATGCTGCACTGCAGTCTACAAAAGATCACCTTAATTTCAGTCTGCATCTGCCTCATTAATAACAAATTATAATTCAAAATACAGGCAGATTTCATAGAGGAAAACAATCTGTGGTCACAGAAACATCTTCACCCTCCCCATCAAACAATTCTTTATATCAAGAAGTAACTCCATGCAGTTAAAACTTCAGTTTGCTTTTTATGCATGCAGGAAAAAAGTCAATACTGAACAAGGCTTAGTCAAATATCTTTTATATGCCACTGGAAAGGATAAGGTCATATTATTAAATAATAAATCTTATCTGCTTTTGCAGGATCCCATATATTACTGAGAACTGATATGAAAATGGGAGTGCTCTGAGCCTCTGTTAATGAACCATGCTGCTGTACTGGGTCAGCACCACTCTCTGTTACAGTGATTTTTTCTCCCTTCACTTTTAAAAAATAAAACTCAAACAGCTTTTCTTTTAGAAAGAAAGACAGGACAGCACTAAGGAATCAGGTTTTTATGTAATCCCCAGCTCCCAGATTACCACCAGCGAGCACCCAAATGAGCTAATGTGAAAGTCACCTCCATTTTCTGCTGCCTCACAGAGAAAAGCAATTTTATTCTGAATACTCACTCAACTCCTGGGCATGTTCAAGCACAAAAAGGGACAGCAGTATATTCATCGACTGAGCAGAAGTGCCAGAACTGCTTCTAGATGATGCCATGACTCTTATGCTTATAATGTGTTGGGTAATGAGGGGAATGCAAGGCTTTTACTCAGTGCTGCTTCTTTCTCATGTCTATCTCAACAACAAACATAGTTCTTTTCTCCAACTTTGTGTTCAGTCACTGAATTCCCCTTTATAATTATACAGTTTCATTAGTGACAGTTACATAAATATTTTAAAAATAACTAACTTAATTGCCCCTTAGAGAAATAGATCTTTCAAATAAGCCTGTAGATACTTTTTCAAACGTTCAAGCCATTGACCTCAATAATTATCTGTAGAAAATTTGTTATAAAGTGGAGAAATAATTCCATTTTTGTAACGGCTCATAGCATAAACCTCTAATGAACACAGAAACCCACCAATTCTATGCAAATGTTTGGGACCATTTATCCACTGGTCAGAGTTGGGATTTTCAAGCTCATTTAGCATCGTAATACACACTAAGACACAAACCACAAATTTATCACTGAGATATGATAAATTATATACCAGCCCATTCATATTTGTCTCTCACTCCACAGCAGTTCACTTACTACAGCTTTACCATGTTCATGTAGGTGAACCGGACAACAGGAATGGAAAGAAACCCGCACCTGCTTAGATAATAAAAAGATCAAACCACCAATCAAGCCAAAAAATGAAATATAGATTTCCTTCCCACACCCCAGCAGATTAAAACTCAGATTGGTTGAAATCCATTTTGAGATTTCAGCAAATCCATTTATCTCTGCTATGCACCCTGCTGTCTTCCCATCATGATTCTTCCTCCATGGGCTAAAATTAGAGTGAGGAAACGGAAGAGTTCTTTAGATCTCCATGGAGATCAGAGCTCTCCAAGAAACACTGCAGAATTGGGTGTCCATGTGCAACATGAAAGGGGGCATTACTTGAGCCATACAGGAATTTCTGAAAAACACCACATTCCCCAACGGCCATATAAACATTAAGAGAAGGATCTTTCAGTAGTTAGTGAGGACTCAATCCAATTATTATGAAGTCAGGGTAGAATTGTTCTTGTCTTCAGTGAATTTAACTTAAAACGTTCCAGATCCTTGACTAAAATTATTACTGATATAAATTATTACTGATATAGGGTAAATTAACTTCCACTAATATTAGATAGTCATGCATGCACATACAGTAACGTTCATGCATGTTTTGTCCCCCATTCTAGGTATATTTTGTGTTTTAACTGCTTTCTCTGCACCTGTAGTGTCTACAACAGTTTGACTAAAACAATTATACAACTTTGCTTACATCAAGCAGAGTTTAAGTACTGAGGGATGGATACATGCCAAGCACAAAGTGCAAGTGCAATTTATTATCACTGTTACAGCCACAGCTAAATCTAATGGAAAACAAGGACGTGGTGCTATGACATCTATAAGGTGAAACTTCCCCAGCACCTTTTACTCACCCATTTCCATAAACGTTTCTCTCACAAACAGATAATGTTTGTGATATGTAATAATGCATACACCTAATCTCATTTCAAAGGAAAGGGCACTGTCCATAAAAATACCTGTATTTTAACTTTTACCATCACCTCCACTACAAAGACTCAAACAAACAGTCCTGGCCTAAATGTGGTACAGCACATGCAACCCTTCAAGGTAAGTGCTTCATGTCTGTAAAACAGTGCACAGATACTAATGGGAGTTTGACATTTCTAAAACTCTGGAGGAAAGTCTTTAGTGAGAAAGCTACAGCCAAAATTAGAGAGGAAGCATGCTGCCTATGTCTGGGACTGTGTGGAAATGATGTGTGTGTGTCTACACCAGCCATTCCAAAAGAAGTTTTGTGACACAAATGTTCAGGTATTTCCCCATCCCTAGAAGCATTCAGAGCCAGGTTGCTTTAAGCAACCTGATCTATTGGCAGATGTCCTGGCTGATGGCCAGGGACTTGGAACTAGAGGATCTTTGAGGTCTCTCCCAACCTAAAGAATTCTGTGGTTCTTTTTCTGACCCAGTTTATCCTATCATAACATAGTGATGAGATATCTTAGAGCCCTTATGTAGCATTGTGTTAAAGGATATTCTTTTTAAAGTATTTTAATACTTCAGCAGTTACCCTTCATTTTTCAGAATGGCACATTAGTAAAACAATGTTTAAAAAAAAATCAATCCGTCAGGCACAATCCCTTTGATGTTATATGTAACATTTATATTCATATATCACACATAAAAGACATATATCACACAGACATCCTTTCAGTCTGAAAAGGCTAAAGGAAGAGAGAAAATGCAGTCTTTGCTAATTCAGGGATAATACTAAGCTTCATAAGTGAAAAGGAACAGAAGACAAGTCACAGCAACCTTGGCAGAGAAATTCTCAAAATGGATAAAGAAGATCTGCAACCAATTTTACTTCTGCAGTAGTATGTTCTATTTTAAATAGCATCCAAGTCCACCCACAATATTAACACAGATGAATTTATGAGTACTCCTTAGGCAAATTTTAGCTCACCTCTTTTTCAGGATATTTGGTCAAGATTTGTCTTATTAGGTAATGGCTAATAATAAAAGGCCTTGTCACAGGAAAAAAAAAACAAAAAGTGCCCTGCCTTTGTAGCTAACAGAGATTGGTGATTTAAGTAATGAGATAAAATTATGCATCTGATTCATGGTGTTAAGTTTGGAACCAAGATAAACTGTAAGTGAAGACAAAGAAAAATATGCTTGGCCTTAGAAACAGCTGCAGGAGCATCAGCAAAGTTGGCTCTGCACATGGAATAACATGAAATGAAACAGCCAGCCCAAGACCAACTAAGTAGGAGAGAAAAGTAAAGGTACATATCATTTGTGAAAGGCTAACTGCAGGTGTGCAATGGTTAAACAATTTTCAACTATTATAAGCATCATTTCTTAGGGATTCAAATATGAGAGGAAAAAAAAAAGTATAATTACTAATTCCATCTCTGAATTATAATAAGTAATTTCACAAATGAAATGGATCAAAGAAACTCAGTGAAACTGAGGCTGTGAGGTCACGAATGCACTGGCAGAGAGAAGCAGGGGAATACACACTACATCAGCTACATCTCCATTTTTAAAGGACACTAGATAAGAACTCCCACCAGCCCCAGAGCTTCCCATGTGCTGTGCCAGTCCTGGCTGAAATGAGTTGGTGAGGCACAGCCAGCAGCTCAATCACCAGATCAGGTTATCTGATGACATTGCCACGTCTCAGCTCTAAAATGTTCCTCAATGAAGAACGATGATATTTTGCCTCAAATGCTGAGACCCTGAAAGTGGCCATTTCCTCCAAGAGGTTTTTGAGTCACCATCCTGGGTGTCTATTCCATGAGTTATGGCAAAAGTAAAGGGTATTCGTGTAGTTGCTTTAGCTTATTCTCAACTTCAGCACCTCAGCATTCTGAATTTGAACTCTAACACTTCAGCCTAACGAAATCTTGGCTCCAAAACAAAGGTTTAATGCCTCAAATGAAGGTCATAACTATTTGCCTGACTCTAACCTAGATTAAATATTTTCTCCCTGTGATTTGAAAAGATCAGAACAAAGGTTCTAGGGTGTATCATAAAAAAAGCGCCAGATATCTCTAAGACATCTGCCCTTTACCCAAGCCTGTCTAATCTTCACTGTGTACAATAATAACTTAGGGAATTAATATTCTGTGATTACCAAACCAGAATCCTACCTTAATTTTTTTACAATAATCTGAAAATATTTGCCAGAAACCAAGAGTAAATGAAAGAATAAATGAAAATTGGATTCACTCTTTCCCTGAAGAAATGCGTTTTTTAAATGTCATCAAAACTGCTTACTGCAGTCAACATAAAACACCAGCTCCTCCCAAATTATTAAAACAATCAAGCATCACATAATTTTTAGTAATTAGACTCATTAACATTCCTTAGAGATGGATTTGATTCATTATACAGAACACACTCTTTCTTCTTACAAACCTTGCTTTTTCAGCCCAAAGGAAAACTCTAAACAGAGTACAAGAGATAGTGAATGTTCTTTCTAACATCTTGAATCTAACTTCCAGTGAGAGAGCAAAATAGTGCCATTAATATGCAACAGTCTTCAATTAAACCCAGATTAAATAGCAACTCAATATCTAACAAAAAACCTTATACAAACGTGACTGAACTGCATTGGACTCAGCAGACTAAAGAGAAGCTGTTGTGGAGCAGACAATCATAACAAACTTTGCTAAAGAAGAAGGCTTTCTTCCAGCCACAGGCATAGCTTTAAGGGCAGAGCACAGCAGATCAATAAGGTGGTTCACTGGAACAGACTGATTTCAGAGGTGACCTGTTTGACATCTCTTTCCAACTCACACGTGTTTCTTCCTCTGCTGCCAAACATGAAATAAAGCTTTCTGCTATGACTGACAGGGCTCTTCTGATACACAAATCAAATAACACAAGGGAAGGGTTCTCTAAAACCTGGTGAGAACCCAAAGCTATTTCTCACATAGTCCCTTTGTAAACGTTCCTTCTGTATGACAGAAGAGCACATTATGCCACAAGGTGATGAAAACAGCTAAATTCCTTTTTCCTCATATCTCAAGAGCTCGTCCCTGCCAAACAGAGGAGTTGGTGTCTCTCAGTCTATCCTGTTGAAGCTGTCCCAGTTTATACAGTCACCTTGGAGATGACTGGACAGACTGATACAGGGAGCCTGGTTCTCCAGAGTGCTGGAAAAAAAACCCCATCAGTCCCTTCATAAAAAGTATTCGGCCAAAAGAATATTTAATTATCTGAAATAAGTAAACCTGGGACATCTGGAGAAGTTGAGGAAGAGGCTGACAAAATCAGGTTTAGGGGAAAGCTGTGGCACCAGAGAAGCACCCACTTCCTGCAGCACAGGAGACTTCCCTGTCTTATGAGGCTCTTTCTGGCCTGAAGCAGGTTACTACGTCTTGCTTTGTGGGGGGAAAAACATTTATTTGGTCACAAAAAGACTTATCTTCAACTCCAGACCTAAAAATTATTTGCAAAACTGGTCTCTCAACTAGTTCAATTATTAACAATGTCCCATTATCAGAGTGTTTTAATTAACCAGCCTTCAAAATTAGAGGAAAAAGAAGTAATATGCCAAACTTAGAGACAGAAATTTTTGTCAGCGAGGTTTGGCAAACTGATTTCTATGAGTTTGTCAGAGATCAGCTGCTCTGTTGTCTATACATTGCCCCTGCTCCTTTATTTAAAAATAAAAAGTAAGGAAGCACAAGTACTTCCAACATGATCTCCCAAATAATATGGAATGGCTTTTGCTGTTTTAAAGAAGCTCAGAACTGCCTCTCTGAAGCACCCAGTCACCAGTGCAGGGCTGAGGATGCAATGACATCAAGTCTGATGCAGTTGGGCAAGTCCTGTCTCAGGACTGAATCTAGAGCAAGGAACAACAGAGATGTGACTGCCTGGTTGTACTTCAGTCATAGAAATTATATTTAACAGGCACTGAGAGGTTGAAGGTTGTTGAAAAGAAAAATAAGATTAGGAAAAAGCTGAAGTATGACAGAGAAGATGCTGAACAGTATGGAAGAGACTGGAAGACTGCCTGAAATATCAACCCCATCTGCAAATTACACTGAGATTTAGTGAAGTATCAGCAAGGTAAGGCTACTCTGAGGAGCTGCAATGCATTTTCATAACTGGCAGACCATAATATTCATATTTTCTGTTGAGACTCTGGAAAGGTGCTCTTGTGAAGACAAACCTACAAATACAAACAGCAGACAGGTCAGCTAAATGATCTCTCATTAATTTCAGTGGATGTTCAGTAACATCTGCACTGAGGAACTGATTCAGTACTGAACCACATGGATAGAATATAGCAATGCATTTCATAAATGAAATACCATTTACACCAGGTACCATAATCCATCAGGGAACGGAGCTGGAGCCTGCAGTTCGCACCCTTGGAAGCATCTGCCTGCACCAGAACATAAACCTCCATTTTACTTCTAAAGAAACACTTCCTGCAGTCCGGTAGAGACATGGTCTGACTTAGAGTGAGCAAGCAACCACCTGCCTGTGACTGCAGAGCTCCCCTGAAGAGGATCTCTGCAGGTAGGGAGAAGTGCTGTAGGCTCCTGCTGCTAAACATCAACACCCAGAGTGGAAACCTCTCCTGCACATGGGAGGAAACCAAACAAATCTCCTCCCCACATCACCTCTCCTCTACCCTAACAAAAAAAAACCCGAACAACAATAACAGCCAACCAACCAAAACCAAAACCAACCAAGCAAAAAGGAGTATTCTGTTTCTCTAGTGATTAAGAGATGTAGGGTGTAAAATTTATCTGCAGCAATGGAATTCCAACTTTAGATATGGAGATCCCTTCATAGTGCCAGAGGCACTCATTGCAGGACACATAAGCCATACTTAAGTGACAGGAAAAACCCATTAGCTACAAAAATGGGTGTAACATTCAGAAAATTTGAACAAACAGAATCTGTATGATCCAAAGAACCACCAAAGAGATACTGGCAGTTTCATACCAGGCATCAACTGGCAGAAAGGGGGAAAGGGAAAAACCCATTAAAATTTTGGTTTATAAGTTTACCCTATATCACCCACTTCCCTTGTTTATTTTTAACCATGTAAGTTAAAGGAGTTCATTTTACTTCATGTTTGAGTCCCTGATCCAGCAAGTTATTTAGGTTAATACAGTGTCTTCACCAACCTGTGCTCTTGCTAAATTGAACTTTACAGATGAATATTACACAATTTCTCTCAGATTTTTATTGTAGGTGGAGCATGCAGAGCAGCAGCTTTAAGACTGTCAAAAATCACAGCATTCTATTTAAGACTATTTCAATTTCAGTTTCAATATCATCTTAAATTTCCATCTCTCAGGCTATGTCCTAAGCTGAATTCTTTTGGTACTTTGAAGAAATTGATTCAACCACTTTTGCATGAGCACTCAAAACACACTTTTCCTAAAAAAAAAAAAATACAATTAAAAATTCTTTATGTTCAACTTCTTCAGTACTGAAACAGCTGAGAGTTGAAAAATAACATTTCTCTGCAAAGTACCCTTCAGTAATAAGCAATTAGGTTTTCCAGTGAACAGTATTTTGATCCAGTATTTTGAAGCTATTCACAGAGGATGCACAAAACTCTTAAGAACAAATGTGACAAATTAAATAATGTGATTTTTCTCAGGGAAACAATGGCATACTGCACAGGCAGGTATGATGTGATAACCTAAGTTAATTCATGCTACTTTGTACCTCGAACCCTCATTTTCTTACTCCTGATATGCAGGGAAGAAGTCACTGACTGAGATCAAGCAGTTCCTGATTTAGGGCAGGAAAAACATGTCACCAGGAACATGCAGGAAACAAAATTAAAATCTGCATTTTGCCTTGATCCAACCCATGTGTTTTGACATTTTCACATCCAATTCAGAAATCTGGTTGTGAGGTAGTTTTTTTGGTTGTTCCTCTGTTTGTTTGGAGTTCCTTCTGGAAGGATTTCTGTTATTTTTAACCCTTAGAGAGAACTTTCACAGTGCAGACATTGACGTTCTCTAGATTGGTAGTGAATAATATTTAATTTCATGCTTCTAATCACCTATTTTTGCTTACTATGTTTGTATTTACATGCATCAGTTAGGAAATGCTTCTTCTCTTCCTCTTCCTTCCCTCCATCCAAGAGAGAGGAGAAAGAACACATCTACCCACTAAGAATTTATCCATAGCAGGTCCAGATGAATAAAATTTTTGGAAAGCAGACACACAACCCTGATATGGCTTTGTTTATAGCCAGACCTGTCACTGGGAAACAGTCACCAGTTAAACCTACAGCAAACCACTGTGAGTTATGAATTAATGGATAGAAAGTGTCAGAGAGAGTTTCCCCAAAAGTCTAAGTCATTCCTTACTTCCCAAAGAACGGCAAATTTTTAGGCACTTAATTTGGTTCAAGCAAAACCTTGAGCAAAGGTTTAGGGCACGAGAGACATGCAAGCACCTCACCCTCAGGTGCCTGATATTCCTGCCCCATTTGTTTCTGACACTGGAGCAGAAGACATGACCTAGATCATGCAAGATCTATAAAGGAGGTTTTTACCAGGTCTCATTGCTTTTCTCCTGCAGATTACCCAGGCCATTTGCCACTGTGAGAATCTGACACAGAACTGGGAGATAACAAAGGGTATTCTCCCGGTTTACCGCACTTCAGGATCACCAACCTCCACGTAAGCTTAACAGGAATCAGTTGCTTAGAGGAGAGAAGAGAAATTGAAGCAGGCTTTAGAAATGGCTGGAGAAAGAAAGGAGAAAAGATGTAACACCTATGGAACCTTTGGTGGTTTGGCCCTCTCCCAGGAAGCCTCTCCTCTGCAATTCCTCTAAATTGCCTTGGCTTCTTCAGAAGTGTCACAGCAACCAGTCATTCTGTCCTACTCTGTCACCTGAGCTGTGCAGTGCTGGTTGAACTAGTGGAGTAAATGACATTTTGCTTCCAACGTGTATCATCAATAACACCCTGCCAATGCACCGCTTGTGTTTATCATATTGTTAAGTGGTCACAAATCATCATTAAAAGGGTGATTCTTCCAAACGATCTATTTATACTGAACACCTCACAACTTGAAAGAAACAATCCTTCAAACCTTGGTATTGGCATCTTACACTGTCCTTTTACATTTTTTAATGGTTCTGAATAGAAAAATCTATAAAATACGTTTGTTCATGGAATATGCCTTGCAGCATTTTAAATAACCTCATTTGCCTCACTTACAAAGTATTTAGAATACTGAAACAACTCTGACACAGATAGTCTCTGTGTTGCCATTAAACAGGCTGTCTGATAACTTAACTGCAATATCATAACTCTGAAACAACAATGTTTTCTGAGTAACAGTCAACATATTGTAATGCCCACATGCAAAAGATTTAAATATGTGAAACAGCTACTTGGTTGCTCTTGCTGTATCTTTTCCTGAGTCCAAAACATGACCATTACATTTTAAGTGCAATTTAAATATAGAACTAAAGAGCAAATTGATGTGTGCTATGATTTTTAAAAGACAAGAGAGCTCAACAACATATGTAACCACTATAAAAACCAAGTGGGATGGTATTTTTGAAACAGTTTTGCTTTGGCAGTTCTGTGCTTACTTAAATCATAAGTTTCACCTCTTCCTCTTTGGGAAGCTTCCATTCTAGAAATACAGGAAACTGACAAATGCTCCTGCTGTAATTCAAATTTCTCTAAAACTTACCAAAAAAAATCTAGTTTGAAAAAAGATCTTTCTTTTGTTTCCAGCCTTCCCTGGCAGATTTTCATGTGAATGCACACTGACCTCAAGACATAGGAGAGTATCAGCTTTTAAAAACAATTCTTTGGACACAGCAGAATAGGAAAGCAAGAACATTTAGCCTTCAGGAAGCGAGAGAAAGTAGGGAACAAACCATCTAAGAATGTTAGACCACATTAAGAATTCCATTAAAGTTTATGCACTGACGTTAATAAAATCAAGCTAATCCAGAGTTAAAGATAAGAAACACTTCATAATAGTTGCTATGTATTTTGATATTGCAAGATGGGAATCACTGCCATCAGGAAAGCTCTGGAAACAGTCGGGCCTGCAGCAGGCAGGAGTCAACATGGATGATTTGAGAGGTTACGAGCACACCAAGCACCACCAAAAGGATTTTGTAGAACTAGAGAGAGTTCAAAGCCTGCTGAACTGCCCAGAAAACCCCTCATGGAAAGAGACTGAAGGCACTGGGAGCATTTAGTTTGGGCTATGTCTGCATCACACAGGGTGAGGTGCAATGAGGCACAGCAAATCCAGCTGTGCTGATGCCTGTACAGTTCTGCTGCTCAGCTTTGGGTGTCCCAGCTGCCTCATTTTACAGTGATTTAAACCATTGGTGCACTCAAATGTTTGAAACAAAGATGCACAACAAGGAAGAATATTAAAGTACAGGGCAGGAGACTAAAATAGAGAGAAACAAATTATTATTTTCCCTTTTTTCATATTGTCACCAACACTCTGAGCAATAACATAAGACTGAACTGTCGAACTCCCAGCCACAGGACAGTCCAAAAATAAATTTACATGCCTTAGCCTTCTTGCCAAAGGCTTCAGTAAAGCTTGAATTTTCTTAATATTGAATAAGAGACAATACTTGCAACAATTCAAAGTTTAGATGGGAGTACTAAGAATGAATCAGGGGTAGGGTAGTCTCTTGTGGAGACTAAAGAATTTAAGATCTTTAATGATGCAGTTGCAGTGTTTGCCTGAATAGGCATAATAATAAATAATAATAGGAATAATAAACCTGATGATATTTCTGAACAGAAATGGGACAGAGTGCTGAATGTTTCTCTTTCACGTTTGAACAAGGTAAGCCCATCTATATGGACTTTCTCATTATTAATAAATATTTTTTTTTCCTGTTGTATTTATTAATTAAATTGCACTCTGTAGCATTTTCCTTATATCTTTCTTACTCTGCTTGACAACCACTTTCATTCCCTATAGTTTTTCACTAAGACACCTCAATGGACTTCTATGACATTTTCAATCATTTTTTTCCTTCCAAAAACTTAATTAGAACTCAAAATAGTTGATTAAAAAAAATGAGGCTTGTATAAACCTATCCCCCTCCCAAATCTTTCAAAACAAAATTGCAAATCTATCCATCACTCGATATATCCATCACCATGCAGGTGAAACTCCCAAAGCTTTCAGCTGGATCAAAATGCTAACTGTTAACACCCAACTCCAGTGAAATGGCAGCCTGTAAAGCCAAAACAGCAAGGCACTTCTGGCTACCCTGCTTCCAGTGGCTAAAGCAGCAGTAAAGTGTGATTAATAAGGCAGTTAAGCTCCTGCATCTTTCTGTGGCCCTTCAAAAAATCATTCAGAAATAAAGAAAATATTTTCTTTGCCTGTGAGAATAGATTTTGAGAATTTAATGTATCTTCAAAAATTCCATATTCCTGCCATATTCCATATCACAAAGTCAACTACTTTGTCGCAACTTGTTTCTTCTATGACCTTCCAACAGAGAGCATGGATTTATATGCATTTTAGAAAGCTGCCCAAACACTGGTTTTGCAATATTTCTAAGATTCAGACTTAAAACAGTGTGTCCTCAACTATGAGCATTACACCAAACTCCCAATTGTCTTGCACCGTTCAGGGACAAATTAAAAGTGGTAAGATTATGAATTTGCATTTAATTATCAAGAAATGGAACTGCTACTGATTAAAAAAAAAATCTTTATTAAAAGTTCCCAGTGACATGAATAAAGCCAGAGAAATTATTGAAGCTATTATTGAAACTATTATTTAAAAGCTGACATTTTAATTGTGTTCTGTGGCAAAAGATGAATCATCAAAAAATATTAAGTGTAATAATTATTGAGAAAATAAGGTGTCCCATGGTAGTCTCTTAAATGATTAAAGCATTCATTAAGTTTTTTTCTTTCAAATAAGTCCCCTGTTAAACCTTTCTTTGTATTTCTTTATCAACTTATGAACCTAAAAACCTCACACAACACCTTGACAGTGTTTTGCAGCATCACTTAGCCAGGGAAGACTGAGGACAGGACTTTGTTTTTTATTTAAAGTAGTTGCTTAAGAGCAAGATATCATCAGTTAGACACAGTCCCACAACTCTGTCCCATCCATTCTTACTGGTTTGTATTTTATATCCTGTCACCATCAATGAGCTTTTCTAACTCCCCCTCCTGTACAATACTCATTTAGGAGAAAGTTTATTTGGAAGGCACATAATAAAATAATTAAAAATAGAAACACTCCTGACAGTCCTCCTCAAACTAACAGAGTTTTCTCTAAGGAGTTAGGAAAGTGCTGCTTCTTCCCAGGCACAATCTGATTGAAGAAAGAGACATATCTGGGCAGAATATTTACACATCTATACCATCTAATGTGACATATTTAAAATTAATTTAAAAACCCAAACTAATCACAACAATAAGCAGCCAAAACCAACTCTTCCCCCACAGAATGTGCCCAATCCAAATTAACAATGCTGCCTAAGATAGGTAGTTACATTTATTGCCCCAAGTATACACCATCACAAATGTGTGGCATTTTTTCTGAGTGGAAAAATAATCTTTTGACAGTAATAAAAGGCATAAAGGAAAGACAAGGAAGTCGGTGTTAAGCAAAACTCCCTTATTATTTCATACCAGCACTCATTTGTTGGCTTGCACTCCCCAGTGGGAGCCAAGCATCCCAATGTATCAGTATCCATCTAAAAAAGCTGGCAGCAGTTTAGTTCAGTTTCCTGCTACCAAAATTCACAGCCTAGTTTCTCTATGGTAAATGTTATACCAAAGATGCCTGAGCCAGTGCCATGGAAAAAAAAGATGTACTGAGGAAGTTCTTTGGCAATCCTATGAGAAAGGATTGATTATGAAAAAAGCATGGACAACAACAGCAGCACCAGCAATGCTGTGAGCAGAAAAGGCTCTCTGCCCATTCAGAGCCAGCAGCAGTTCCACTGAGAGCACAATTTCCGGAAGAAGTGGTAAATTATAAAATCTGTCAGATTTGGACCTAGCAAAAAGAGTGTCTTGTGTCAGAAGCCTTACCCACACCAAAACACCCCTGATATCCTGCAGGTGTATTTCTTCCGATTGTAAACATGTTTCCTAAAAAAGTGAAATGAGACTAAGACAGGTGACAATTCAGAGGGACATGTCAAATGACAAGGGCTTTAAAGAGCCAGTGAGCCACCTCTTACACTGTAAGAAAGCTTCAAGAATCTCCTCAAAAGACTTAAGTCAAGAAATGAAGGCAAGGAAAGGAAGCTTGAAAAAAGCTGAAAAGCATTTCTGACACTGACCCATGCAGTTCAGCCCTTACAGAAACATTCTGAAGAGCCACAAGCCCTAAAATTTATGTATTTTTGGGAGGGTTACACCACTGTCACCTTACCCCTAAGGCTTCACACAGACTGCCATAGAGTGAGCATCCACACACCCACCACCAGCCCTGCCCTGTGCCTGGGTGAAGCTGCTTGAGAGCGCTCACAAACAAATCCCACTGCAAACAGCTGTGGAAGGATGCCACAATAATTGACTGCTTAGGTGATGAAATGGCAGATGAAATGCTATGTTGACAAATGCGAATTAGCATGCATTGAAAAAACATTCCTGACTTTACTTACACAATGATAAGCTGTAATTTAGCAATTAGAACTCAGAAACAAGAGCTTGGAGTTATGTGTAATTGTGAAAAAAAAAAAAATCAGCTCAGTGCTTAGCAAAGATTAAGAAAGGCAAACAAAGAGGGGAAAAATAATATTGCTACATGCTGCTCCTTTGCTCATTCTTTTCTCCAAGTATTTGTTCTTTGCCACTCCTCGAGAGCAGACACAGGAGTTGGTGAGATCTGTGGTCTGACTCAGTGAAACCTTTCTAGTTCTCCTGCTACAAGAACAGCACAATTTGATAAAGGGACTGTGAATTAAAACATCATTAAATTTACAAGGATTTCAAATTAATAGTAACAGCACTAGATAAACTATAAAGTCTTTCCTGATTCTTACATATTTTATTTACAGGATGAGCCAGATGGCTCGACAAAAACAGATACAAATTTGGAAAAGTTTATTACTGTATAATGCTAGTGCATGCTTAAAGGAAGCAAATTAGGTTTCAAGGTGCCTCAACACCATCTATAACACTGTGCTTATTAATGGTGACCAAAATAAAGAATATATAACAAGGACAGTTATAGAGCTCGTTAGAAGAACTTTTAGCTCAATATGAACTGAAATCAAATCCCACTGAGGTCAAGAGAGTGGGGAAACTCTTCTACCTGTATTAAAAAACCTCGAAGCATCCAAAATTGTTATAGAGGACAAGCAACTAAAACTGCAGTAAGATTGCAGTAAAAGATGCAGCAGCTGGGGACAAGGTTCAGTGGTAGATTTGACAGTGCTGGGCTAATGGTTGGACTCAAAAATCTTAAAGGGCTTTTCTAATCTAAATGATTCTGTGATTCTAAAATAACTCACTCCTCAGTGTGCAAGTGACAGCAGAGTGTCACCACCAGCTCACGGCTTCGATCCTGACATGAGCTGTTCAAGACAACTGCAGTGACAATGTGCAGGCTTCCTTAGAAATGCTCCTGCTACCAGCTCTCCAGAGAGGAGACTTACACATCAAATATGCTGTAAAACTAATTATTTTCCTACTGAACACACTCTGTTGTAAAACCCCTGAGTCACTTCTGTGAATTCTAGATGTCAGATACACAGAGGGGCTAAAAGAGAAATAAAGTAAAATAATAACAATATATGTGAGACATTAAAGAAAATTAAAAGATATCTGAGAAAAATACATATAAACAATGGAGAATTCATTTAAATTTCCTTAGTGTTCAACAAAAGAGCATGGAGTCCAAGTCCTCTGAAAATGTTTTTGATTGTATCCTTTTGCTAGAAATAAACGCTGCAAATGAATTAAAAAAAAATTATCTTCACAAGAAAATGTGATCAAAGCTTTCTTTTCAGAAAACATCTATTCAGAATATGCAATATTATTTTGATTTTGAAAAAAAAAAAATTAGAGCAATTACTTAACTTAAGTATAGCAATTTACCAGTCCCCCAAATATTCTCCATCATGTTATACAAGAACATGCATATGGATCAAAGAAGTCCTCTTAGAAATCTTGCCAACTGATGTGATAAAATCAGCATTTTAAAGATGACATGGGAAACAGATTGCAGCCATGTAGCTAAAGGTGCCATGTTATTTGCTTCCTCCAGAAATTATTTCCTGGTTTCCAATTTTATGGCACATAAATTTCAAATTACGAATCCAAGATTCAGCTTTCTAATGGAACATGAACAAAGACTCTGCAGCTTCACATGAATTTTTTGACTGGCTGTAATTATTTTCCTTCACCCCATCAAAACTGTAGAGAATGATAACTAAAGCATGTTTTAGGAGCTACAACTGTCAAGACTGAATGAAATAATGAAAGACAAGTTTAGTCCTGCAATATTGTCTAGGGGAAAAACAAGTGGAAAACAAATCAAGGAAATCCTCTCACATTCTTTAGTGGCAGAGTTGTTATGAAAAGCTATTAGTTTAGATAATATTCCATGAAAACACAAAACTGCAATTTTTGTAGCATATGTAGAATCAAGCATACCTGCTAGCTAGAAGTTGGTTATTCAGAGTGTGACCATGCTTGATTAGCTTTTTGCTGAAGTAATTTCAAAATGTACACATTTTTTTTTGGTAAGCACTGCTGCCAATGGATTACTAAAACTGATCACTGCCTTTGTTGCTATTTATAAGCTCAGGAATGCCATTACAGCCTCCACTAAACATGGAGCTGGTCTAAACACTCAAGGTAATTTTAAAAAAATATATACAAATCTATGGGTTGGAACAATTCTTTAAACTTTTCAAATTTTTTAATTTAAAAAAATTCCAACTTCTTCCTTAAAAACGATAAATTACATACCAGTTTTCCAGTGACCAGTAGATTTAGACATTTTAAATGCTGAGGCAGTCACAGTCACTTGGAATGTCTTTATTCAAATTTCATACACCACAAAACAGGAGGGAGCCCAGAAGGTTCCCCAGTCAGTCTCACAAAGACAAAATGTGAATTTGCAGACACGGCACTTGGTGACTAGGCGGTTTTAGTTTAATGGTTGGACTCAATAACCTTAGAGGTCCTTTCCATTCTAAATGCTTCTATGATTCTGTGATGCCAGAATCTCCTAGCATGGGCATTGAAGCTCTAATATCCATCTGGGGTGGTCCATTTTGTATCGGAATGGCCTCTCTTTGCAGCCTTCCTCATTTTCATTGCCTTGCCCAGAGACATTTGCAAAGCTAATTGCCCTTCCATGATGCAGAACCAAGTCAGCCAGCCAAGGCTGCAGTGATCAAAAAGGGAATTTTCTAGCAGGGGTTTCAGTTTTTTCTCCAGACAAAAGAATCAGAGCTGGGGTAACATAATATGCTAGCAGCCCGAACAGACACCCTGTCTCCCAGATTTGGATTTACAGCTAGACTTGACTGGAACCATCCCTTGCTGAGTGCAGAAAACAGAGCTCCTGAAATAGCTGATCTGGCAAGCACTTCTCATTCAGGCTCATCTGGCAGAAATAGAATCTGCAAAATCACTGGGAGTTAATAACGCATTCATCGGCACTGAAAATGACTGAAAATTCCCTTTTCACTTATCCTACGTCGGCAACACGTTTCAAAAGGAGCTGTAATTACCATTGGGCGTTGTTGTTGGGAAAGGGGAGATCAAAGCTGCTCTAAAGCAGCCACAGTGTCCCATCTCTCTTTTGCTCTGTGCTAAACACAAACGTGAGCCTTGAAGTGATTGCTGCGCAGCGAGAAGCAGCTCCCGGGAACGAATCGCATTGACCTTGCGATGTTTATCGGGAACTCATCAGAGCCACCACTTATGCGAGTGCAGGAGAGATTTGATGTAAGCAAACTCAAAGAGTTGTGTCTAGAACAAATAGCACTGCCTTTGCAAATGCCTGTGGCAGCCTGGAAAATGCAATCCCTACTTGCAAATTTTATTATGTTCCGAGTGATGGGGATCGCGTCTGATCAGAGAACATGCAAAATCTTTCCTAAGAGGAATGTTGATGTTCAGCCTACCTCAAATTTTCAAATAAAATAAAATAAATGTAATAGAAACACGCAAATCGTCCCCCTCCAGGTTTTTGCCACCAAGACTTCAAACTCAACTTCAAACACATGGAAATGAAAACACACCAACAAAAGGTTCTGCCACTGGATAGGTTTAAGAAACGTTGAGTGTGTCACCTATTTGCAAGAAAAAAAATAACAAAGCTGTTGTGGGTAAATGGATATACATATAAAAAAGCAATGGGACATGAAGAGCTCTAAACAAAATCAGAAACATTGTCTGACTGAATTAGTAACTACAGCTAAATGTGGTTTTGATTCACTGGTAATTTATGGGTCTTTTATCTTTATGAATATAATAACTAAAAGAAGCCAGAAAAAAGAAGATGATAAATGCTAAATATATAATACTATATAATAATGGTAAATTTTCAGTAGGCCAAAAATACTTTAAAAGTCTTGGAGCATTTAAAAACAACACCACCACCAATTTCTCCTTTTTTTAAAACCACATTTAACCTTCAGAGTGAATTAGGGCAAGACTAAATCACAGTGTCCTTGCTGAGAAAAGGTAGGAAAAATAAACTTCTGAGGAATTAATGCTTCATGTAATTTAGGTATTAAAAACTGAATATGTTATTATTATAAAGTTAATAGCAGGAAAATCAACATAGAAGTTATATATGCAGCAATTTTTTAATTACCTCTCACACCAGAGGATAAAGAGGCAAAATGAATCCCGTTTTCACTACTTAATAATAGACCAGCACAGATCAAACAAGCTTCACTGAGGTAAGTAACTTATGTGCTGTCTTTTATCCTTTAGTGGTCTGTTTGGGTGTTGTTTAAATCAAATTACCTGACATGTGAAACACAGATTACCATTACATGTGATTATTCCAAAGTTGGCCCCACTGTGGACAATCAGAGCAGTAACTCACAGGCCAGAAGTGGCAGGATGGTGATTTGGGAGTTAGTTAGTAATTAATGGCTTCTAATTAGCAAGCTGGATCACTTATTTGATGATCCCTAACAAACCTTTTCCCAAAGACGAAATAGCTAAGAAAATTACTATAAACTACATTTCCTAATCAACATGGCTGCATAACAGCCCAACTGATTGCCTATGAGATAGAGCAATAGTCCCTTAACCTCAATTCTGCTCACCTAGGATATATTCAGAAGTGTGGCTTCCCCAAAAAGCACATGGCTTAAAAGCTGTGTTTTCCTGGAGGAATAAATTGGTACTGGCATCTCCACATCTGATTCATAACTCTCCTCTGTCTTCCTCTGGCTTACTCAGAATTACAAATTCAAAGTTGGGGTCATTCAACAGTACCTCATAAAATAATTTTCCGTAAATGTTTCTGGTCTGCTATCTCTGTTGGAAACACAACCTCCAGTATTTAAATATAGATGGACTAAAACTGCATTTCATGCCCAAATGGTCAGCAGTTAGACAGCATTGCATCATCATTTAATACAGTAAAGCTTTCTGCATCCTAAGAAACCTGAGAAATGCTAAAAAAATCCATGGGTGGGTTCATTTCAGCCTCACCTCTGAGAGCATAAGAAAATTCACAATTAGGTTTTATTCTCTATGAAATGACAATAAAAAATAAAATATGAAGACTTTATTGCATCCATCCATCCATCCATCCATCCATGCATCCATCCTCTTATATAAAGTCCCTATTATAACTACTTAAAGGCTTGTGGAAGAGAGAAGGGCTTCACAAAGGTTTAGTCCAAAAATAGAAAACTTTCAACAGTGTATTCAAAAGAACTAATGTCAAGTGGCAATTTCTGAATTCCACTTCCCCCCCCCCGCCACCACCCCACTATATAGATCTGTAGAAACTTTTTACTTCTTTTACACAAAAACTGCTTTTAAAAAACAAAAAGACATTAAAGAGCAGCAACAAAAGGCCCTAATGGTTAGTGTTTCCAATGAGAGAGAAATAAAAACCATTTCAGGGGCTAGGCATTCTATGCTTTTTCTCTCTCCCTTATATCTCTTTTGTTATCCTCTACTAAAATCAGAATGTGAAAGGAAATATCCATCACCATCACACATGAGGAGACATCAGCTAATTTTGTGGGGAAACTCATCAGCCAATGGTTATTGTAAGCTCTAATATTCAGTTGTCAAGCAACTAAATTCTGTATCGCAACTGCACAATTGCTCTTAGAACAACAATTTTAAAAAAATATTGGCAATATAAGCCTTAAAGGAAATTGTTTCGTATATTCTCAAACCATCGTGCAGAAAATAGCAGCTATGCAAATTTGTAAGGATTTCAGTCTTTGCAGTGACTGGAACCAATGAAATGGATGGCATAGGAAATGAAATGGTTTTTGCTTGATGAAGGCTGCACATTCTTTGAACCAACTGGGATTAAATACCCTAATTCTCAGTCATATAAAACACTGTGATGGACAGCTTTGTCAAGCTCATTAATACTAAAGCAACTGCTGATAATTGCTCCAGGTTTCAACCTCTAATTAAAGCTAAGTGGCTCGATTTGCATACAGTAAACAATAGAAGTTTCTTGAAATCACACTCCCAGAGGCTTTATCACCTTCACAAATACAGTATCATTAAAACTTGAATGCTAATTACAGTTAATTTCTCAATGCAAATAGGAGTAATTCAGTGGATATTTATGTCTTTCTTGCTTAGACTTAGCACTGTAGTTTATCTAAATGCACCCCAGACACTTTCCAAAAATAACACACCAGGAAGAACAAAACATTCCACAACTCTCCCTTCTCCATCACATTTAATAAAATGATGTCAAATGTTATCAAAAGCATTACCATAAATTGAACAAGGTAAATCAATTAGCCTTTCTCCATTTGTTCCGTTTATCTGGGTAACAATGCAGAAAAAACAAAGCACTGCTAATTAAAAATAGTTCAGGCTAAGCTATGGTGCTCACATTACAAACTTCAGTAGTGCTATAAAAAGACTTTCCAAAACAATCCTTCTTTTAGACACTGTGTAAAGAAAAAAATAACAACCATGTAGAAATCTGCATCTGTTGGGAAAACATGTAAGGTGCAGTAAAGTGTCTAACAATAGCACACTTCTAATGTGTTTGTAATCTCTCCTTCAGCCTCCTGTGCCAACTAAAGAGGGAGCAGGGGAATTAGAAGTAGGAACTATTTTCCCCACATGAAATAGCAGCCTAAGGCTAAGGCAGGAGATTGGTGTGCCAGGCAGAGGAAGGGATGTGCACACATGACCAAGAGCTGAGCTGAATCACTCCAAGAGCAGCCTCTCTGCTCAGCAGCACTCACAGGAGTTGGTGTTTGGGATGTGCCAGCCCTTCACCTCAGGTTTTTCTTATTAATCTGCTTCAGGAAAGTCTCAGATCCTCTCCCATCTGCTGCATTTCAAAATTCCACGTGGACTAGAGCACAAGTTTCTACAGCAGAGTGACAAGTCACCTAAGCAGAGCTCATCCATAGGTACTATAAAAATACTAGTGCAGTGCTGACAATGTCCCTGGCTAATTACTGACTCCATATGTGCCAGGGAAAAGTCTTCCTGCTTCTACAAAGGCTGCATTAGAGAGTCAGGTTTTGATTTCCTCTGACAGTCCCAAGTATTTCTACATCCCTCAGTTAGGCAACAGGTGGAAAGTAAGTCATTAGGATTCAGAGATACCTGGTTCACAACAGCTGCACCACGCAGAGAGAAGTAAACTTCACTTCCCACGTAAATATTTATATGTATAAGGCCTCCATGGGGTGGCCAAGGCACTCCTGCATTGCTTGGAATGGAACCACCTTCTGCTACAGCCTGTCCCTGGCCATACCTGCCAACATGCTTTTCCAAGAAGAAAACCCAAACTTCCAAATTGTACCGTGAAAATATTTACTTGGTAAACACCTCATGGTCTTTTCCCCCTTCTCTTTCAGATAGCCTTCATTTAAATTCTTTTTTCACTAGCCTCTCATCCTGCCCTGTTTTTACAGAGAATGCAACATTTAAGTCGCCTCCCAAAACATCCAAGATTTTGTTTTACCTTCACCCAGAATTCATTTTAAAAATAAAAATAATAAAAATCCAACACTCGCTATCTATTCTGCCTCCTTCCAGTTCCAAGGTACTGTACCTCAAACTGTGTTCTGCAACCAGATAATTTTTAAAATTGCATTATTCTTCCCTCTTTTTCACAGTGATTCTATAATGAGTCCCGCTCTAGATTTAATTTCCTAATCACTTAAGCATGTCTTTTTCCATGCTGGACATTACAACAGGAATGTCTCCAAGTTCAAAATGTGCCAAGGTTTTTAACTCCCTCTCAATCAATCCAAACAGAACACAATCCTTCCCCCACGAAGCTCTCACACTCAAGCCTTTCACCTAAACACAGGCTTTTTCCTTACCTCGCTAGGAAAAAACACTAAAACCAAGGCAAGGAAAAAAAAACCAAACATGAGATCAGCCTTGGTTCTCCATGCACAGTTTGGATTCATAAACTGGCTACAGTTTATGAATCCAAAACATCTCCCTGATGCAGCCAGGGCATGTTGTAGGAGGCAGGGTTACTCCTGCACTTAGCTCTCAGCAAATGTCCAACTATTTGTAACTACTCCACTGCTGGGGCTTTGTCCATCCCTACTCCTTAAGGCAAATGTCACCTATTAGCTTTCAAAGTATACCAGAGTTTTGGTCTTTTCAGTTATGACTTTACATATGCTTTCAATAACTCCTTTGTTCCATTTAAGTGACTGGAAAGCAGGGACCATAATCTATGAAAAGCACATTTAAATGGCTTGCAGTAAAATCTGAGGAAATTCTGAAGTGAAATCCCAAGTACATAATGATTAAGGTCATAATAAAACTGAAAATTTATATGAAATTGTGTGAGCCTTTTTGCAGAAACCTAAATTTGTGACACTATTCTGTTCTAGAATGCTACCCCACCTTGATAATTTCCATTGGTGATCATTCCAACATCAACGAGTGATTTACCAGAATAAGTACAGAACCTTCCCTTTGCCAGTCTGAGATTTGATTATTACTTCTTGATGGCAGTTGTCATGCCAGCTGAAGACATTTTGAGTGCTGAGAATTTAGGAAATTTGCTTCTGATACACTACATGGGAGTTTGACACCAGCAGTTTCAGCTGAGTCCAAACTTCTCATCCTCAGTGGCTGGCAGAAAGCACTCATGACCATTCAGTTTAAAGTCAAATGTTTTCATTTCTTTTGGGGGTGGGGAGGGGGTGTTGGTTTGGTTTTGGTTGGGTTTTTTCTTAAAACCAAGCATTTCTCAATGTGTAAACACAATCAATACCATCATGTTCAAAAGCCCTTGAAAGATTTTACTTCTCCTGATAATAACTCAGATTAGGACAGTGAAGTAGCTACAAGCTTATTCTTCACCATTAAGAAAGCCTACTGCATTAAAGGTTTTGATTTATTTATTCTTCAGTCTAAACCACCACAACGTATTCTGGAGGAGCTTAACAGAAATACTAAAGAAACTTTGGAGGAAGTAAGAAAGTGATCCACTGTACACACAGCCTTTATTTACAGATTTCACGCCTCCCAAAATTTAACATAAAACACTGTCTTATTCTAGTGAGCCATCATTTGACTTAGTTCATTGACTCTAAGTCTTTCAGGATGGTGCTTCCATCGAGGTCCACAAAACCCACAGGATTTACAAAAAAAAAAGAAGGATCTCCTGAGCCATATTCAAAGAGAGAAAAAAAAAAACCAACCAAAAAAACCCCCAACAACTTAGAGTATAGAGGCACAGAGGGTTTCCTGAGACTTTTATAAGTCAAAAGCCTCACATGCATTCATAACAGTTGAATTTTTATTAATATGAACCAGTTCTTCATACTGAATGAGAAATCTTTGGACTATTACCAGTGCCACTGTTGCTTACTAATTTTTAAAAAAGCACTTAACTTTGATCAGCTGCCATTTCTCTAATGAAATGCAAACTCTTTTGCATACCCAAAGATACACAGGCGAGACATGCAAACTTCTCAGTAAAAACTTTCCTGCTGATGCTGGTGCTGTCAGACTCTCAGCACACAACAGGGTGAAAAATGGATGCATAACCAGGAAAACACCAAGTCTCTCTCTCTAGGAATAGTTCACAAGAACTGGAAAAGCTTTATGCCTGATATATATATGTATGTATAAATAGCTTTTAGGAAGACTTTGATTTCAAACACCTGACCTGCCCCCAGTCCTGCTGCAACTCCAAAGGACCAAGCATCTGCTTCTTATTAGCATCTCCACAAGTGTTCATCCAATTTGCAAGCCTGCCTTGGGTAGGATTTTTCAAGCACTTCCTGACCTGCACTTATACTGCACTGATGCCTGAGTATTCCTGCCTATTTGCTATTCTCCTGTTTAGATTTAACTGCTGAAAGAGGTACTGCTCAGAAGCCAGAATTACAATGGAATTGTTATCTTTAACTAACAAAACCTTTAACAGTTCAGTCCAAACTACATAACATTTTATTTGGCTGAAAATGCTTTTATTAAGTCCAGACTGTAATTTAGGTACTAGTGCGAATTTAACTTCTCATTTTCTACTCCAAGGCATTTTCTCAAGCCTGTCATTTAACCAGAATCTCCCTGGCTCTTTTGTAGCATTCCATTTTTTTCCCCAAACTACCTCATAAAGATTTGCAAGGTGCATGCATTTGTTTTATAAACCATCTCAGCTCTCCCTTCTCTGCTGGGACTAAGTACAAAGGGAAAGTCATTTTGTGAAATGATACTTTGCATATTTATTCAGAGAAGCCCTTCACTTGGGGAAAACACAAGGGCTGGTTTTCTTAACAAGAAGATAATAAAGAGAAATCATTTATTTTATTCAAAGTACAACTGCTCCGCAAAAGGAAGGTATGATGATAAATTGTACTAACACATCCAAGCCCCCTCAGCTCAGAGACTACGGATGGTGTGACTATGACTCTTTATGGTCATGAGTATTCAGTCAGAATGGGATAAGTTATTTCAATCATCTCTGACTGCTGCAGAAACCCTTCAGATGATGTTGGTAACACTGAATTAGACCTTCCAAAAAACAAGCCCAACTGAGGCCAAATACAAGACAACAGGAAAATATCTCCCTCCCCAACTATAAATGAGGGAGACAGAGGTACCACTGAAATGATGCACAATAAATGGTGATTAACAACATCAGCAGCTCCTGCTTTTATAAACATCGATCACGGGCAATTTTAATTAAAGTGAACAGTGAAGTAGGTGATTTGGCTCAGCATCCACAAATTTATCAAGTGGGATGTTTCTAAGGCCTGATTACAAGCTGTAGTCACTGCCACCATCAGGCCTAAGCAAAATTAGCTGTCATTAACGTCATCAGCTTTGGGGGGTGAAATATGATGAATATACATCACCTCAGATGGCAGCTCATCCAACTGAACCAGTGTCAGGCAGCATGGCCACCTCACAGCTCTCCAGCAACGTGGTTCCTGGAGCACCACATGGTTTGTGGTCTAATGAAATTGTATTTTTCTTCTAGCAGAGTTTCTGTGTTTTAGTTTGAATATGGTGCTTGCTCGCTTTCCTGAGGAAACAGAGAACTGAACTGGTGAATTATGAGCATTCAGACATTAATACTGCAGCTAAAATTGAGTTTATGTGTCACATTCCTCATCTCTGCCAGGGCAATGGAGGAGAGATGTGCTAGGGAGAGATAACCAAATGAAAATCTTTATGTCTCTGCTGTTTTAGCTGGGCCTGGATACAACTTTGGTTCTATTTAATGCAACTCAGCAGCTTTGATAGTCAAAGACCCTGAAAAATTTGACAGACTATCCAAAAGAGGTGAAATAATGAAGACACATGAGAATAAAGAACAAAAGGGTGATGAGGAAAGATTAGAAAAACAGATAAATAAATATCCTATGGAATTCAAACACTATGAAGCACACTTTGAGGGATCAAAAAAGGGATGTACATAAACAGTGGGTGAGAAGAAGAAAGAAACAAAGGTACAGACAACAACATAACGGTTCAAGATTGCAGTAAGTACTAATAAGATGTTCGGAACAATGTGTTCTCTGTTAAAGAAAGAAAATATGGCACCACAGTACATAAAGAGGGAAATTAGAATGCAAGGGAGACATGAATTCAGCAGAAAGAAAGTAAAAGTGACACATTTGATGACTTAGATTTGTCTTGAGCTTGTTCTTGTCACCAAACAGTCTTGGTGTATTTGAAAATGGAAGACTAGATAAGCAATGGTCAAACAGGAATGATGGCACATAAGTGTGAGAAATGCTTTGTACCACTGTGTATTTTCTTTGGAATCAAAATTTTGATCTGCAGTGATCCAGCTGGGAAAAAAAGCTCACACAAGGACTTGAGACATGAGAACTGAGTAGGAGATGGAGATTTAAGACCAATACCAGACACATTTTAGTCTGATGATCCCGAATCATTAATGGCAGCATTTCCTCCTTCTGCAGGAAGGTACAAAGTTTTCTGTATTGCACAAACACTTGATGCTTGTTGATGTTGAGCTTCAGAGATGTGACAATGTGGGAGGGGGGAAGCACATTTCAATTCCAACATGCCAAAACACACAAAAGGCACATTTACAAAGGTGGGCACAGGCAAATCCAGGGCATGCCAAAGTAATGAACACAGAAGTCTCACTGGAACAACATCATCTGCTCATAAACCAGGAGAGTCAATCCCATCACTGCCATGCCAGAAAAATTCCCTGCAAAAAGCCTGACTCTCTCTCCTTGACTAAAGGAGGGATGCACACCACAAAAAGGAATACCAAAAGGGAATGATAATAAAAACTTGTTGGGCATGTGCTCTCTCATCTTTTCTTGTGGGTTTTGACATGCTTTCAGTCTTCCTTTTTGCAGAGGCAGGGGAAAAAACTGCCCTCTGGCTATGGAAGTGTGGACTCAGCAGCTCAAGGAGGACATGCCAGTGGATAATTCTTCCCAAACACCAAGACTGAGATCATCACCCAAGGTTTCTGTCCAAACTACACCAAGCAGTATGAACAAAAACCACTGTGTCATGTGAGTTCCACCTCCCTGGAAGTGCTTGGTTCTGTGGCTAAGATTTAATTCATAAAAGTTTAATACAGCCAGTATATGTCAAAGAGAGTTCAGAAAGGTATGGGAACTCATAAAACCCAGCAATACACTGATTTATCTCTTTAGAAGAAGATTTAAAATGTAATATTTCAATGAGAATGGAATAAATAATAATTTTTAGTAAGACCACTAGTAAACAAAATGTGCTACAGCTAATTATAGTCTGCAGAAATGTGTGCTCTTGGCTTACAGCTTTCACTCACAGAGTCATCTTTTAGGAAAGGCGCAACAAGAGTAAATGAAAAATTCATTTACCTATAATTGTCCCAATTTAAAATTATTCTTTCCCCTAGCATTGATGCCCTTCCATGACAAGCCACAGGAAGTCATACTACAGTAACACATCTTTTGAATCATATTTTCTGTTACTAAAGCAACTAACTCTGTTTGTTAGATTTGTTTTCATCTCCTCTATGAACAAAACTCTAAATCCTAACTGACAGGCATCACTAGGAGTTGCTATGGGAGTCATCTTTGAAAAATCAGGCTGCTAAACTGTTTAATTGAATATAGACTGCATGTAGTTTTCTATTTTGAGAACAGTTTTTCAGATGAGAGAAATTAATATTTCATCAGGATAAATACTGAAGTACCAATCATATTACTTAAATTGTAATACTCCAATTACAGTGGTTTTGCACTTTAGAGACCTTAAAAGATAACGTGACATCATCCCACAGGAATAATATTAAAAAACCTTTCAGGTAAGGGCATACATTTTGTTGCTGACTACTGAGCATGGCTGTTTCTTTATATGTAACTATGATTTAATGTATCATTTCTGCATAATGTAAATGGCTCCAAGCAACTACCAGCAATTCAGGAAAATCATATGTCCTGGTTTTAATGAGTTGTCAAATAAGGCTCACGAAAGCATGCCCCTTCTGATTATTCCTCAGAATTACTTTCCAATATATCTACTCTGATCCTTAATAGATATTATGCTATCATGATTTATATTTTATAACCTAGGTAAGAATTATGATGCCCATCTGATACACAGAATAATTTATGCTTTTAATTGCTCATTTCTTAATATTAGCTATGTAAATATAAAAACAATGTTCAAAATAATTGATTTTTAAAAATTTTCTATTTGAAAAATTGATTAAAAAGAAAAAGAAAGCAGGTAGAAATTTCATGCTATTGTTTGTTCTTTTCATAGGTAAGTTGATGTTTAAAAAAATGCAAATGAGATGTACAGAAGTGTCTTAAAATTATTAGATGAAAAACAGCCAGGTGACGAGGACCTTGGGAACACGCTGCAGTGCTAAAATGCAGCATCACATTTTCTCTTCCTCAACATCAAATTTCAAGGGAAAAAAAAATCTGGTACTGATAAGTCACTATCTTCCAGAAAGCCCTTCAGTTTTAGGCAACACAGAAGGAACCTCCAGGAGAAAAACCCACGAATAAGCAATTTCTAATTTCAGCAAAATTTGACTTCGCTTCTGGCAATGGAAAGAATCACAGCAGTCAGTGCCAAAAAAAAAACCCCAAACAAACCAACCCTGTTGCAACTGCTATTTCACACTACTGCTGCTGCTGCTGAGAATCCCATGAGTCTTCACTGTCCTTACAGAACCCTCCTGAAGAGCCTACAAACTGCCAACAAAGTGTCAGAGAATAGGGCAAAGAAAGAAAGCAAGATAAGAAGACAGTGATGGCTTTGCACAGAGCCTGGTGGCCACAGCTCACCAGTTCTCTGGGATCTGATAGGAGTTTGTATATGCCATCAACTTTTACTATGAATTTTCAGTACAAGAGTGTGCTATTCAAATGATGACAAGCTTCCTAAATACTTGACTCCACACAGCTGAGATGCGGATGCAAATAAGAATCCCTCTAGTCTACTTTTATTATTTTTTAAACTCCCTTTCAATCCAAATGAAGCACAATTTCCTCTGCATAGAAAAATCTAACATTCTCTTCCTCTACATTTTATGATGTAGACTTTCCAGAAATCCCTGGCTTTTATGAGCTGTCTCATATAACCAACGTTGTGGTCCACTGTCTGACAGATCTGTACTTAATCCTTCCCTAATGAGACAGTTCCCCAATTACTGAGCCAACAGGCAGTGTTTCCCTAGAAAGTTCCACCCTTTTAACCACAGAATTCCCACAGGGTGATTGGCAAATTATCACACATTAAAGCCATCACACACACAAACTTGCAGAATTTATACCCGAACAAGTAATTTCCTTTCTTTCCCCACCAGTTCAGGGTGTTTTTCTTCAAAGTGTTTCGTCGTGTTTCATTAACCCTCCCCACAAAATAACTCACCCTTCTCCCTCTTCTCATCACCAAGATCACCATGTTACAGAACAGCTACTACAGTAACACCAAAGAACAACAAAATGGAACTGAGTCTGAGTAATGCAGCTTATTAAAGCTCCACAGTTATTTCTTTATACCATCTAGACAGTTTGTGGTAGAAGATGAACCAGGAGGGTGAAAGGGCTCTATTAACTTTTGTCCTCTTTAATGCCCTTTGGTGCAGTATCTGAGCCCCAGCATCCTAAGATCCACCTGATGGTGGAGGTTCAAGCACTTCCTCAGTTTTGGGCTGTTCCTGTCCCTCTCTGTACTCAAAGCACTTCTGAACACCTAAGCTGAGGTGCTCATGCCTGAGGGATGTGTGGCTATTCCTATTCAGGAAACATCACATACATTCTCCACCACATAGTTTAAAAAAAAAAAGGAAGAACCACGTAAGGTCACAGCACCATCAATGTTAGAACAAATAATTTCTGTGTGGTGTCTTGCTATAGAACATTCACAACTGACCACTGTATCCCTCTGAGCTGCTTCTGCCTCTCTTAGCCTCAGTAAGCAAACACTATAATACATTTCATGCATCAAATCAAACAAATTCACTTCCTCCTAGGAAATATATACTGCATATATAACCAAACAGGGGTAGAAGCAAAATATAAATGCTAGCAATGGCCAACCTATACATTCTGGTGGAGCCACAACTTTCCTAAGCAATTTTCCCAATGTTTATCAACATTCCAGTTAGGAAATTACTCATAATCTCTAACTTAAATGTCCAATCCTATAACTTCAGTCTGTTTCTTCTTGTCCTGTCCCCAGCCCAGACCACCTCTTACTTTTATCCTCAATAGCTTTTTATGTATTAAGGGTTTTTTTTATCTTCCTCTCCTCATCTTTAGTCATCTTTACTCTGGGTTTAAAACCCTTTCTCTTTCACTCCACTTTTGGCATGTTTCAAATTCCATTTCTGGCTAAGTCACTGTCTTCTTCACACTGGACACAGTAGCACAACACGTAACTTCACAATTTTTTCTGCCTAATTCTCATTCCATTGCTGCTCCTTTCTTGGTTTTCCCGTAAGAGTGTGAGGTTGTCGACACACCCCCCTAAAAACTTCAGCTTATTCTCTGAGGAATCTCTGCCCAGTGCTTCAATCATTCCTCAGACTTTTTCAATTGAATGAGCCTCTCTGTTTAGGTGTAGCAATTTACACTTGATCTCACTGAATACATCTCATTTAATGAAACCCTTATTGAAGAAACAGGACTGCAATTCAATCTATCAAGATCATTTTGGAAGAAATGGTTGGGAGCACATCCAAAACAAAGCAGGATGTTCACCTTTGACTAAGAAAAGTATGGCCAACTACAATAATTTCTGGAACCGCAGGGAAAGATCACGACCTCCTCATTTGATGCCAACATGATGATTAAGCAAACTGAAAAACTTAAAGTAGCAGATTAATTTTTAAGGATATTATCTGGAAAATACCTAAGAGAAGAAAGCTAGAAAGGAAAAAAAAAAAAAAAGGAGGAAGGCTAAGCTGGAGAGAAAACTGAGTCTGAAAATATTACATCAGCCTTATCATAACTTACAAGTTAAACAAGTGTTTCAAAGAAACAAATTAAGTGGATTTATGATACTGCAGAAATTTCCTTCCAAAGCAACTCTTCTGATTGATGGATAGGAATCCACATCAGAAAACAAGATGATAAAGTCAACATTTCGGAATTTCAGACTTATAACCCATTGCTATGGCAACATTCTCAGCAAGAAATAAGTTTTGTTGGAAATTTAAAAAAAAATCACTTTACTTTTCCCTGAAACATAACTCTACAGCATAAGAGAACAAGACAGATAAAGGCAAGAGTGAAAACCAAACTGTTAGACCAACACACAACAGTGCACATTTTTAAGCATCTTGCTACAGCTCAAATAAAATTCCACTTTCATGAATTTTATAATTTACAGCAGGAGGAAACAGCTGAAAACACACTGGGTTTGAAATAGATACTGAAAATTTCAGTCTGTGAGTTACAATTGAAGATTCAGGCATCACAGAGGGCAAAAGTGTGTCAATACAAATAAAGTTCAATGAAACTGTGCAGCCTAGCAGATGTACAAATACCAAGAATATTGGAGCATACCTATTTTTAAAATCCCTAATTACAGGTGGAGACAAATATTTTAGACAATGAAAAAAAACGTATTTGTTTCTTAAGTTCTATAAACAGCAAAGGCAGGTACCTTTCCTGATGTATTTTTATATGTTGCTCTGAATAACTATTAAGTTGTGTTTCTGTACAAATAAGTAACAAACCGAAACAACTAACATTTGAATTAACTTTGCCAATCACAGACAAAATATAAATAAATTATTTTTGTTTACAAAAAACACCTACAAAAAGGATACAAGTTGAAACTCCCTGTATATTAATTATAAATGAAAGAAATATTTATCTAACAAAGTCTCAAGTAATACTCTAAGTTTAAAGCCCCTGAAAATGCACAGCTAGTGTCATGCACTGTGACTGAAGACCCCAGAAATGTAGGCAAAACATGGATTTCAAAAAGCACCTCCTGATCCTATTTAACACACTTCTGTAAAAAAAGCTCCCCAAAATGCAGCATAAGCTTTGTGCACAGGAGGGAAACACTTTATTCAGAGCCTAAAGACACAACCTACTCTCCCAGGAATATCCCTTCATTACAGGTCACTGGCCATCCCACCACCAAGCAATGGCTTTTCCACTTGACCTGATGATGAGCAAGCCAGCCCTGGAGTTGGCCCTCTCACTGCTGAGCTATTTCTAGGTGACCTTTTGCCTTTTCATGTACTTCAGACAGGAGGAGCAGTGTGGTTGTTCTGAGAAGTCCAGCTAAGAGGTTTTCCCTGGAGCAGGACAGCTTTCTGCATTCACAGCACAAACACCCAGGCAGAAAGAGACTGATTTTTTTTTTTTTTTTTGGTGTGATGTTTTTTTGCTGCCACACCAAGCTAATCTAGTAAGACTCCAGACCAGCAGGAACTCTTCCCTACCTGACTCTGGGGGAAAAATAAGAAAAAAAATCTGTATTTTTTACATAATGTGGTTGGTGATAAACAGAGCTCCTTCTGGAACTCAAAAAGCCACATTCTTAGAGGATTTCCTCCTGCCCCCTTTGGTCCCCTATAATTCTCCCGCGAGGCAGAGGTCAGAGGGCACAGGCTAAAGAAATGCTTCTTGTTAAAGCTTTACAATTCCCCCCCCTGCCAACATGAAGTGTTCCTGAAGACTTGAGGAATTCTGAACACAGTCCTGAACAACAGCAGAGTTGTAGTCCCAAACAGAATTCCTCCATTTCCTTACCCATTGTGGAGGAAGCCTGCCTTGCCTTCTGAGAGAGGCACCAATTTTCCTTCTCTGCAAACACACTGCAGCTCTCTTGGCTTGGTTCCCACCCACAGCAATACACACACCATCCTTTTTTATTTTCTATGCAGCTCATAAAGTCCCTGCCTAACTGGCAGAGCAATCCTGGCTCTGACTGACAGCAATTGATTGAAATTTTTTTAACCACAAGCTAAGTCTGAATGAAATAGGTGGCAGGGAAGTGTTTGATGTTCAGAAAGCTTCCAGGGTATTATCAGATGGCTTCAAAGCAGTGCGTGCAAAGAAAAGCAGGATGAGAGGTCCCAAGAAAAAGTTAGAGCATGCAGTGTAAATAATTTCAAAGACTGTGTAAACAGGGGACCAATTTAAAATCAGAAAACAGTGATTACAACTCCCCCAGCCTTCCTGATAACCTGACAATTAATTGGCCTGTAATACTCTTATTTCAAAAACCAGTACAGAAAAACAGGGGAATAAAAGCATCTATTAGACTGTTTTTACCATATCTTCTTTCAGTAAAGATTTGGTGCCTATGATGTATTTCCAGTGTTTCAGGTAGCAGAGATTAAATTGATGCATGACAGCAATCCCTAGTACTGGGCAAAAGAGACCAACAGCAAAATACAATTTTTTTTTAAATTAAGAGATTATCCTGAATATTTAAGAAAATTAATTTGCTCAAACACCAACTATTTTCTCTCTTTGAATTGCCTTAGATATTTTTTTCTCCCATTCAGCTGTACCAACTTAAGTGGAGATAAACAGAAACCTGTCTCAAGTATCCTCTTTCAGCAGACAGAGGATTATATAAGTAAGACTCATCCAACACAAAAGGTTCACCCTGACCACACAAATAGTCAGACAGCAGCACAAGTGTCCTAGAGGGAGCACAGCTACATAAACAAGTACTGAGGAAAAAGCAACGTGTGGATTTGGGGATGCAGGATAACAAGGACACACACTAACACAAACTCTGGTAACCCAGAAGGCAGATGGAGTGGGTGACCTGAGAGAGACTCAGTACAAAATAGCTGATATGGCATTTGAAACCTCATATTGAATATAAAATGTTTGAGAAAAAAGGCTTAGGAGACAAATGTCAGGGGCTGTGTGATTTCTCTGAGCAATCCTGAGGATGACCAAATTTTTTCCTGATCTTAACAGCTATGCAGATCCTCACCCACAGCTGGGCTGCTGGTGGATTATGAACCTTGGCAACCTCTCTGACTGGCATTTCATTACATTCCCTCATCTCATTTTCATTTGTACCCATCTTTTTTTTTTTTCCTTTTTTCCCAGATACCAAGACGATAACATGTCCAGATGAGACATCAGTGCTCACTTAAGAGTTAGCCAGAGTTGCTCTCATCCATGTCTGGACACCTTTGATGTGAATGCAACCTGAATTCCTATCAGCTACACCATAGAACTGCCCTGCTGTCATAACACAATGACAACATAAAGCTGCATTTCAGAATTTGCACGGTATTTCAAGGCTATTGCTTCCCTTCCTCAGTGTGTAAAACAGCTACATGCACATACGTGTAAGAGAGTTTGGGCCTGTTTTGAATCCTATTCCTGTTCTCCCAGTCCAGTTTGAACTGAAATACAATCTCTATGGCATCCATCACTTCTTCACAGGCAGATAAACAAAATGTAATAGTGAAACAAGTAACTGCTTTAAGTACATATAATTTGAGGCTTATTATTCAACGCTCACTGTGCTGGTTTTCTGACACACTTTGACCATTTGTGAACTGGGTTATTTTTCTCCACCATAAGCTATTCCATCATTTCCTGTGCTGAGTTCTGCTGTAACTGTCAGCTCCATTTCTGACCTCTCTTCCATTGCAACAAAGGCAGAAACTCCCATCTGGTACTGGAGGGGATGCTGATATTCACAGTCTCCAATCAACTGTTATCATATATATCTGTCCTTTTCTAGTGGTTGCAACACTGCCTATTGTAGTATCATTTGTACATGTAATTAATGAGCTGTTTATGTAGTCTTCAAAAATCATTAAGATGTTAAATTAAACTGCATTTAGTGGTGCACCCTGAACCCCACTGCATGCTTCGGTCCAGCTTAATACATTGCCATTCATCATCACTCCCTATTCATAATGCCTCCAGCAATTCTAACTCCTTTGACATAATTATTGTTTAAAATACTTTCAGTTGTTGTGGGGCTGTTCAATCTTTTTGCAATACTTTCTAGACTTGTTGTCCTTTCTGTTTTGAAGGTAACAGATCTGTCCTGTTAAAATCCTTTAATGTCTTCCTGCTTCCTTCTCAGTTATTACAATTGCTGTTGCACTGATGCTTTTTGGTTTAGTTAATTCTTTTAGCATACTGCAGCTTGCTATCACCAATACCTATTTATTTGTCATTAATATACAGCTTTTCTTCCTTTTATTCATTATCTACTTTAGAATTCCTTGCTTGTTTCTTTCACATACTTACTTCATGTTCTTGTTAAAGAGGCAATCAGATTTTGCCATCCGTCAGCACAGCTGATTCTCTCTTCCTTATTTTACACAAGCAACCTTCTTTCCCCCCTAATTTTTGTCTGTCTTCTTCATACTGCAAATATTTCTGTTCCATAACCCAGCATACACTCAAACTGAGTTGTCTATTTGGGTCAATTTGGATCCTTTGCTCCCTATGTCGGGTCTCCCTCTGCAAGCTGCAGAAATCCATTGATATTTTTATTCACTTTCTTTCCTTTCCCTCTACACCTACAGCACTGGATCTTGAGAAACCCACTTACACTTTGCATTCTTTTCCTTCAGACTCACAGTAATCTACTGCTCTCTAATAGAAGGAATTATACATTTTACTTTTCTCCAGGCTTGATTTGTTCATTAGGACAGACACTCAAGTAGCCTTTACTTCCCAAGGTATCACTGAAATCACTGGACTTAGGGCTTTTCAGAACAGTCCATGATCTGTCATGTGGATTTTAAAATCCATATTGCTTGCTAAGCTTCTAAATGCTGGTATGAATGAATGGCCCTTGGCTCCTGTTCAGCTTGTACAGCTGTGTTCTGCAAGGCTGGGTGCTGAGTATTTTTTTAGCTCAAGCAGGTGCACATTCAACAACTCTTAACCAGCAAGGAAATAACCTGTGGATGATTTCTCCTGTGGTTATCTTTTCTTATTAAAATATCAGGCTAGTTTTCATGAAATATCAGGCTAGTTTCCAAGAGTACAATGCCTTTTTATTATTCCATGTTAAACACCATGCTACCACCTACAATGTCCTAAAAATTACAGACTCCCTACAGATACAAGTATTACCTACATTGACCAATGCCTGCTAAAGATTTTCTTTTGTTATTTCAATATTCTTTTTTCACACCCTTTCATGATTATTATTCTATTTTCTTTTTCCCACATCACATTAGGAACTTTGTTCACATAACCTGAATGCCCCAAAAGCCTCTAATTGCCCAGAGCAGGCAGAAACAAGGATGGATGCAGGAGCAACTGCACAAAGCTCTTACTGGCTCCAATGAGAAACATGAACATCCATCGGAGTTTAAATGACACCAGAGGGGTTCAAAACATGCCCACCAACCCAAGGTTGTTTTCAACTCTAATCTTCACGCCTAGAATTAAAAAAAAAGAAAACTAAAACCCTAAACCCACCAAAGAAAACAAACGCGACAATGGTTTGTATCATGGCAAAAAGAGGAATTGCTGGGCACCATTTTGTGAAGCAGAGAGAGGATGTCATGAGAACAAAAAAGTGTTGAAGAGCAGAACTCTCTCCAAAAAGAAAGAAATAAGTGATATTCACCAGGTCTGACTCTGAAGAGCACATTTAACTGGAGTTCAAAGCCCTACAAACTATTCTTCCCCTCTCCTCAAAAAGTGTTCTTTTCCATTTGTGATATTTCAGAGTTAGTGGTTTCCCCTTACTGAATATTACATCCTCATATTACACCACTGGTTCAGCTTACGTTTTTTAGGAGTGTGTGAATATTTGCATTTTAAGTTGCCAAACGTGTGCAATCACACAACCAGCCAAAATGGCCCCAGAAGTGTGAAGTAAGGCTCAGTACCCAAATTCTTTCTCAAATCTACAAGGAACTAACCTATGCATATCTGAAGACTTAAACTGCAACCATGTGAGCTACAAAATTAAAGCTCCAGAGCTGGAGAGGGAAAAGCTCCTTTTCTCTGAGGCCTTTGAAATTTGGCACTTTGAGGTACAAAATCGTGTATTTCAAGTTCAATTAACTTAATAGTTCAATGAAATATCACATAATAGGACATTTTATGACTGATTTTGGTGAGAGCATGTTAGAACCAGTGACAATTGACCAACACCCTTATTTTTAGGAAGAAGCATTAATGGGCAGAAGAAGCAACAAATTAATCACTTCTTGGCTATTTAGGAGGTTGTACTGCATGCAGTTATCCTCCTGACCAGTGGCTTCTTAGGGGTATTTTTTAATAAATAATCCAGTATAAGAATGAGCCACGGGACCAGCTCCCTCCCTTCTTTAATGAGACAGTTGCTTATACTCCTACCTCCAGGCATGATTTCCCTATCTCCTAAAATAAGCTTAGCCCTTTCCTCTAGCAACTGTTTTGGCCAAATAACATTTAATTTTTTTGGGTTTTCACATTGCAAAGAGCAACAAATGTATCTGGAAGTTTACAATCATAATTATTCTCATCAAGGAAACTAGGATCCAAATTAAAAAAAAAACAAACAATAATATGTTCTCCCACAATACTTACAATGGATCTGATGTTGTTTTCTTTTGCCAGTTTCAGAGAGGATTTATAGCAACTTGCTAAGTTTTCTTTATGGGTGTCGGTGAGATGGCCTCTTGCACTGGGCCCAACAGTATGGATCACATCTGCAGTGAATAAAAACAGAAAAAGGAACATTAAAGATGCTACTGTGTCACACATGAATCCAATCTGGTCTTGTAGCTACACACAAAGGTAGGAATAACAAAGCAAGCAAATGTGCTTAACTGGAAAACACGTCATAATCTACATGTGCAATAATTAAACATAAATGAATAAAGGTTAGATTTTGAAGAATTTGGACTAAAGGAGAACAACAGAAAGATACACTGAATGCTTGTTGAACGTCTACTGCAATGCACACGCAGGAGAGATGAAATGTTTGCACAAATCTTCTAAAGCTCCAGACCTCCACAACTGTAAATACTGTAGAACTTTGAAACAGTTGTTTTCACTCCTTGAAGTCCACTCACTGGCGAAATTCACTACACAGAACTTCAAAATATCATTGGTGATATACAAGCCATCTTTGGTTTTCCTCCACTGGAAGAAAATAGTTTCCAACCATTTGAAAAGAAGAAATGTTGAGACTTAAGAATGTGTTGGTTATTCAAAAAACATGCTTTCTTCTCACATCAGACCAGATGGAGATGCCATGCAATAAAACAAAATATTCCATTTGATGAGCAAAAAGAGAATGCACAGTCATCTATGTATGATGCCTTTGGACTCCTCAAAATCAGATGCTAAAATCAATCAAAGTCTCTAAAGTGCTGTGAGAAAAAAGAATTTAAGAGCCTAGAGTAAAGTCTTGAAAAGAAATCTACAAATTAAAAGGTACCATGATTTTTTTTATCTCCCCCTTCCTATCCCCCCAGTTACTATAAAGCACATTTACTTTTTAAACATAATTCTTCTATAATATATGTATGCATAATGAAATGAGTTATGGTGTCAGATGTATATATTTTTTTTCCTTTCTTTATAATTTCTGACAATGTATATCAGAAATAAACAGAGGCATTATTTTTTTTCCATGTTACACAAACAGGGACTAGGCCAAACACTCTGAACTGCAGTACTGCTGGTCCCCTTTTAGGTTGCTTCTGTCTCATGTGGGTCAGGTTTCCAAGCCCCATCTGCTGTTGCTACACTCCAGAATATTTTAATTTACTCACAAATCCCAGAGAACTAATACCGTAAGTCTTTGTCCAAGCTGTTTTTTATGATTTCCATCCAACATATGCCAAAGCATAAGAAAAAATGGACAAATGAATATTAAAATGTACACTGTCTTTTTTATTTTAAAATAGTCATCATCTGTCGAGTCCTGCTCTCTGCTACTTAAAAAGTGGGTTTTAAGTTGAGCCATAATGTTGTGAAAAATTCAAAAAATTTTCTATACATTAGCCACAAAGTATTGATAAATCAGGAAATAAAAGCACGCCTGATTCCCAGTGCCCAGAAACATTGAGGAATCCACTGTGATGGAAACTGAAACCTTTAAGAGCTAAACTTCCCAACTGCTGCAGAAAACCCCCCTCCTGGGAAGTAAATAAAAGGTTGGGAACTCTTCTTGCCATTTTGATCACAGTAATTTCCTCCAGTTGTGGGAACAAGATGGACAGATTGGATAATTTCTGCTGAATGTCACAGCTTCAACTGAACCATCAGGTAGTGTTCAGCTTTTATCCACTGATGAGTAGGATGACAGCAGGACAGTAAAACAACCTTGAGTTCAGAAAAGTTATACTCTCACATGTGTTTTAGCTACTGTCATAAGCTGAGAACTATTGAGAAAGGACTTGAAAAAAATGAAAGAGCAGGTTTAAAATATGATCCTGTGTGCAGAGATAAGGTTGTGTAAGTACTTCCATTACTAAAGACTATAATTTCTGTTCATGACTATAGCAGTTTCCTGGAGGTGGAAACTTCCCAAGGAACATTTCTATTAGAGGAGCTGGCAACTTCAGAGAAAAGAAAAAAAAAAAAAACAAAACCAACTTCCCTTGACTTTTTTCCTTTGTTTTTTATTTTACGTCAGGTGAACTTCAATTACTGAGCCAGAAGCATGATTCAACACTGGACTTGGCAGCCTGAGTTACCAGACGGACTCCGTGACCTTAGAGGTCTTTTCCAACCTGAATGATTGTATGATTCTACGAGGAGAGGAATATACTCATTAATCTCATCTCAGTCAAGGTCCCTCTACATTTACAGACACCAAGATCAGAGTTATCATGATGAATTTCAAATTCACAGCACCCAGCAGCCAATACCCAAGCAAATAAAGGAACAGACCAACTTAAAAATAATGTGAAAGGATGAATAAAAAAGAAAATAATCAAAAACATTTCCCTCTTTCAGCTAAAGCTGAGTTTCTTGCATTTCAAGTTGCAGCTAGCTCCTTGAAAGCTGAAGTGTAATGGCTTAAATATTTCATTGATTCCTTAAAGGCAAAAAAGAGTTTTGGGGAACAGATCAAGTACCAAATTCTTGCCAGGGTCTTTCTGTATTAAACTCCCACAGTGTAATTTCTAGATGGATTTCACTCACTAAATCTTTAACTCCATTCCCTTAGTCCTTCAATATTAAACACTAGTTTTAACCCTCTGCTCAATAAATGCCGAATGTTTTTGTCATCAGACCTTCCCAATTCAGCATTTTCATAGCACTTTGTCACCAATACTGTATTGCTGCACCAGACACTTCATGTAAATAGGTAACCTTTTATGCAGTTATTAGCTTTGATGTTTTAGTTTTTCCAAGTCCATCACAGGTGGCTCTTTAGACAGGACACAAAAGAATGAATCGAATAGGCCCTGACTAACCCAATCTAATGGGAGGAAACCCATGGCAGGGGCTTTGGAAATACGTGATCTTAAAGGTCATTTCCAACCCAAAGTATTCTATGATTCTGTGAACTGGTTTATAAAATATCACAACTATTGTAATTGTTTACAGCATATTATTGGCAAAGACATGCTTTCCTTAGGCACATTATTATTCTGAAACACATGATAAAGATTTTATTAGCAGAGCAGCATTATTAATATGCCAGTGCTTTATGGTTGGCAAACAAACACAGAAGTAATAATTTTTTTTGTTGTACATTGTCATTAACATCAGTGTATACATACATTTCATAAACTTCATGTTATTCTGCTCAAGCTATTCCAAAATACCTTAAAGTTGGCAGGTGGGCAAAACCCTTTGAGATTATACAGACATAAAGGAAACAAAGCAGAAAACAAAACAGCTCTTCCCCCTCCTTCAGCCCATGCAGTTACTACCTGAGAATCAGACTTCACAGGCTGAAGCAGCACCATTTATTTTTAATATATCAACAAAGACTGTCAAACTTCAAGCTTGTTTGTCACAATAAAGTTTCCTTTCTGCTCACACATCATCCCCTGCAGAGAGCTGGAGGATGGAGGAGTATCTGCTATAGGGGAGGTCTACTGACATTTGTCCACAGGAAAATTCAGAACTGCTGCCCTGCTGTTCTGGCTACCAATACAGCAGCCAGCCTCAAATGTAAACTTCCAGCACTGCAGGCAAGGACAACCACGGATGTGCAAGCCCCAGCTGGCACCTTCCACACCTGGCCAGAACAAGGATCCACCCTGGGGAAGAGCATGGCCTTTCTGAAGGAAAGCACAACAGTAGAGGACTGTCCCAGGACACAAACACAGGAATGAGTTTTGCCAGAGAGGGCAAATCAACAGCAGCAGCGAGGCAGGTGGGAGCACCCGCGGTGGGGATGAGCATGACCATGGTCTGAAGGTACACTGTGGACACAATGGCATGAAACAGAAGTGGTCTCATCACCTAAAGACTTTTAAATTGGGGAAAATGTAGGGAAACTCAAAATAGTTTGGCTGGAGAAGCTGGCTCCTATTCGCTCTTGGAGCATCTGCACCCTTTGGGGTCTGAGCACTTCTCAGTGAGGTCAAACAGCCGTAAGGGATGCAAACATTACCCAAAAACCAAAACGTGGTTTTTTTATGATCTTCAAAACCAAGTAAACAGATCAAAACAGGGAACAGTCATCACTCAGAGAATGCCACAGTAACCATTTGTGATATTTTAACTCTTATGTCAAAAGAAGCTGCCAAAACTGCTGTGAAGTTGCTGATTTACTGTGGTCAGTTTTCCAAGCCAAGCGCACTGATAGGAAACTTCATTAAAAAGAGAGCTGCAATCCATGGCTCCATAAATCACTTCACGTACACAGAGCAGAGATGTTTGCTTACATTTTTAATAGTATATTGAGGTGGAGAGCCCTCAGGGAAGGTATACCCTTATCTGAGATTCAGGCCACAACAATGAATCAGGTTGCTTCTAATGCTAATGAAGCTGTTGGTTTAAAGCAGTGTTTATAAGGAAAGGAGATATTTCAGAAATGAAACTACAACTGCTGTAGAGTACAAACTTTATGCATAAAAAGGCCAATGAGGCTTTTTTCCTCAAGATTTTTTCTTTAAAAAGTCAACCCATACACCTTAACTTGCTGTTTTCTCACGCAAGTTTTTAACTGCACTGCTATGGAGAAAGGGCTGAGCAGCACAGGCAAGGATGAAACATAACTTCCAGATGAAAAGGATGAAGAGAAGTGACTGTGCTTCAAAAACCAGCCTGGAGGACTGTTGTAAATCACTTAAAACATAATTTACTCTTCCCTTGTTATTTAAAAATGTGACACTAGGTGGCAAAAATATTAGCACAGCAAGCTTTTCCAAACAACTGAAAAAGTACAAATAAGTTTCTCTCATTCCTTCCCTTACAGATGTGAGTGTGGTGCTTTCACACTGTTAATGAACGACAGCCAGAATCAGTTACATATTTCTCTCATTCACCCCATTTACACATTCACAGCCATAATCGACCCATCCAGCCAACTGCATCATGAAGATGTACCCTGTGGGAACATCTTCATGATGCACAGTGGGAACCATATGCATTTCAAGAAGGAAGGTATTGCACTTTATGTGCCATTGAATGAAAAAAAAAAATCAAACCTGATAAAAATTCAGGGTGTTAAGGACTCCATTTGTAAATATTATCATTTGATTTATACGATAAGCACCCACTGTATTGGTTCTGAACAGGAATAACTGAGGTTCAGTTGGTGGCAAATGGAATTACCTCCAGATATTCACACCTACTGGCTATCCCTATTCTCCAGGAATGTGCACTGCCTGTTGCTTTGGTACACAAATTGCTCAGCTTGTTCATTTTCTATTTCTAGCTACCTGCACTTGCACACAAAAAGCGCATTTTCAGCGCGCAAGAAACAACTGTTAATTTTAAGTTCAGCTGAAATGAATCCCACAGGACCCCTAATTTTGTGTCTCCAAAAGTACATTAGCAGAGCTGAGTATTATAAATGGAAGACATCTTTTAGAAATCTCTGAATGCTGTGTGTACAATACAACTCCCAAGTTCAAAAGCATTTCTCTGCTTTGTATGGGTGTATATTGTGTTTTTGAGCGGTTAAAGAGTCAGTCTCAGGTTTTTAGGCTTGGGGCAATGAGCACTGCTCAATCTGAACCTTGTACCTTTAATAACTGCCTTCAGTGATTAATTAGCTGTTTTGGCTGAACACAAAAAAAAAGTTTCATTAGCTGCAAAAGCTACGATATCTAGAAGACATTTGCGTAAAATATTTAAGCCATTTTTCACCTAAATGGCATCGCCTGCCAAGGAAAGGTAAAGCATATATTTATTGTAAATTATTAACCAGCATCCTTCACGGAGGGTCACATGTATATCCCAACTACAAGGCAGCACAGACAGTCAGCAAACGATATTCCCAAAGGGAGAGGCGGAGGATTTGCTGAGGGTCAGGGATCCTTTGGGGAGCGGCAGAATTTCGCAGTCAATGGCCTGCATTTAGCAGGGAGCGGCCGCTCAGCATCCGTGGGAAGCTGAAAAACACAGAGAGCTTGTTTGCAGTGGTTGCACCGCTGCCTCGACAGCCGGCCAGAGAATTGAGTCACACAAGTCAAAGCCCAAGCCTTTTTGGCACTCGTGCTTGTCATAAAATACAAGGCCCGGGTATGTCTGTGTAATCCCAGAGCAGTTCCCCTCCCATCAATGAACTTACAGCATCGCTCTGCCACCGGGGCCTCGCCATTGACGTGGGAAACAAAAGTAGGCTCTGTTCAGGCAGGAGAAGCAAGTGGAGCAATTAAGAGACACTAGGCTATATCCCAAAGTAATAGGTTTTACAAAGCAATTTAGTGCCATGATGACAGATGTCAAAGCAGCGGCGAGACAGACGGCCCTGCAACTTCCACGGAAATAATTGCCTACGTGGAAAGCTCAGAGGCAGTGCCTCTGCTTGGGATATTCATAGTGTGACACGAGTTAACATGAATGAACATGACAAGACTGAACATGAAGTTATGACATCCATGACTTTTATTCCCGGTTTCTTTTTTTAATCTCTGCTGGAAGAATTTGCAGCAGAAATGTTCAAATGTTATCCTTACTCCCTACCTTCCTAAAGACCTGAATATACCTAGGAAAAACAGAAGAGATGAAACTGTGCTGCCCCCCCAAGCAGATTTTGCCCTCCACACACTGGAGGAAATCTCACTTTGCTGCAGCAGCAGAGGAGCTCAGCCAAGCACCCTCCTCATCAAGTGGCTCATGAAAACACATCCCAAGTGACCCCTTGACCCAAGCAATGGTCTCCACCTTTCACTGACTATTACTCTTTGCAAGTGGACAGGGCTATAGACAAGAATGTCCCAATCTGTCTTCTTGTTTATGTTTGCTGCACGCCAGAAAGCATGAGCCACAAAGATTCTCTATTTTCACTATATTGAATAGGAAAAGATGTTTGTGAGCGAGTTTGGGTTTAAATCACTTGATAAGGCTTTTCAACTCTCTAAAATAAACTTGCTTACCCTACACTGAGAGTATTTCTTCTTCAGACACTAAGACAGAGTTTCAGTCTACCATTCCACAAAAATTTTACACAGTCTGGTGAAGGATATAACACTAGCCATGTAAATTCAAAAGATATTTAATCCCACTTGATTCTTGATTTAGTAGAGAATCTTGCACATATTACGCAAAAAAAACATGCAACACAAATTAAGTCATAAAAATGCAAATGGGGATTAAATTAACTTCAGTTCTAGTTTTGGAATTGGATTAATTACAGAGATATGGAAATCAGAAATGAGCTAATTTATGTTCTCAGCTTCTCAAAGCATGGACCCCTTGTCACACTTTGTCTCTTCTCAGTGTCCAACTCTGTTCTGTTGAAGTGAATTTAGTTACCTCTGCTGGAGCACTGCACAATTAAAGAATAAATATACCCTTTAGGATATGGGGAAAAGAAAAAACAGCAAAACAAAATAAAACAAAAATTGCCAAACAAAACAAAACAGAAAAAACCAAGCCAACTACCAAAAAAATAAAAATTCCTCAAAATACTTCACTCAGCCTCATTACAAAACATGGTACCAGACAACCTTTATCCAGAAAAGATTAATACTCAAAACTAAATTTCTTACACTTTCTTCTGTGTCCTGAACAGTGCTACAGAGTGGTCTGATAATTCAGTAACAAGTCATAGCAAAAGCTCTTTATTTCCTAGTTCAGGGACTTTTTTTTGCAAATTCTGTTCTAATAACTTCCAGCATTTCTTATTAAAATGTTCTTTAGTATTTGGTCAAGTTCTTTGTAGGGATGTTGAAACAAAGGAAGACATCCCAAGAAACAAAGAAAACAACCCAACATGTTATGTTTGCCATGGGCATGGGACATCTTAAATACAAGCAGATCCCCAGATACTGTGCCATTACACCAAGGCTTTCTTTCCCTCATGAAACTATTGAATCACTCATCGTGTAAGATTTAAGAATATGAGCATAAAAGCTTTCAAAACACTGATTGTCACTTGAAAGGACTGGTGATCATAGCAGAACGTTTTCAGAAGACCAAACTAAACAACCCCTAATCACACCTTAGCAGCAGAATAACCTCAGGTGAAATGAGGGGAAACTGCCAGCATTAGTTTTATCTGCCCATTGAAGGGAAATAAATTTTTTAATCAGATCACTTCAGGTAAAAAGGTTTTTAAAAAGACTGAAAGAATTGTTTCCTTAATAGAAAGTTTTATTGGCTTCTTCAAGAGGCAAAGTATGACTCAGAGTTTCAGAGCTTCACTTGTGCATCTGATCCTTAAGGGCAGCACATTACAAAATGTTCCCACATTTGATTTTATTCATTTACTATTACTATATGGGTTTTTTTGGTGATAAACAAATTTCTTTCACCTCAGAAACTGCAGCACATCTTTTTTGTTTGACACTTCTCTAATCTACATATCTTTCACAGCAGAAATTAGATGCTTTGCTAAGGACTTTGCATGTCTTCTTTAAGAAAAACAGAAAAAGATGATTAAATTACAGGTTCTCTATGCATCTTCTAAAGAAACCAGTGGCAGCTAAATCAGCCTTATTAACTTTCAAGTTTGAACGCTGGAAACCATGCAAGGAAAGTTCAGTATTTCCCTTGCCACAAACAATAAAATGCAGCCCTTGCAATTCGGATAGGAGAGCTTTGTGCAGCCTCTTGGTACCATTTATCACCTCTGAAATCCAAGTGGACTCGGAGGAGAAGGTTAGAAATTAAAAGGCTAAAACCCTTAAATATTTTTTAAAATACAATAAATCCCAGTTTAAAACGATAGAGCTGAGGATTCATTTGAACTGTGCTACAGGACTCCATTCCATACAGAGAATACTGTATTCTCCCCAGAGCAATAAACACAGTGATTATAGCTCCAAACTGGCAAACTGCTTCCAAGTCTGGGAGCAATCTCACAGAAACTGGTGAGACTGCTGCTTAAAAGTAACAAGGATCTAAACACCAGCAAAGGAAATGAGAGCACACCTTCAGGATGAAGGAATGCACACTTATTATTTCATCTTTTAAAGGGCATCACTGAAAAATCTCACTTTTTACTTTCACAAGACTCCCTTTTTACTTTCACAAGAAAAACACAGTCCCTAATTTACTTGACCTTAAGTATTTCTCTTCTGCACTTTTAGCAAGCTGCATTTAACAGATCTTTGTCTACAGTCAGTTCCTTAAGAGATGGTTGCCCCTGTTATACCTATGAACCCATCACAAAACACCAAAAAGAGAAAAAAAAATTTAATATTGAAACCTCTCTCCCAAACTCAGTCAAACACAGTAAATGGAAACAAGGATATATGATGCAGCACCCGAAAGCAACCTCAACTCATTTTTAAAAGCTGACTAGATTTCTAGTAGGCAGTGCCACTTTAATTGTCTTATATAAGTGTGATAAGTGAAATAACTGGACAGCTCTTTGAACCATAGGATGAGACTTCTTGCCTAGAAGGGGAATCTCACTTTCTATTATCAACTGTATTTTAATTTTAGGAGGTTGAAACCACAGTAAAGCACCTTCCTGAAATGAACATATTCCAGACACCAAGTTGTGAGAATGCTGTACATGCCAAGATAAATTCCTTTGACCATCCTCCCCCGCCTCTTTCCTGGAGATGCTCTCTAGTTTGAAAGATAGTTTGGTTTCATCAGCTGGCAATGAGACAAACATTAGCACTTGGAATCCAGTGCTCCACAATCCATCCTAAAAGAAAACCCAGCAGATTATGGAGGCAGGGCACAAGCAAGCCTGGCCCTAGATAGAGGAGGGAAATAGACATAAGTCTGAACAGACTGAAGACATATTATCTACACTATAGACATGGAACAGAGGAAAAAAAAAACACCAGATTTTTGGAAAAACTTCAGTGCTTCAACCTGCTACCTGCATGCTTTGTAACAAACTGCTATTACTTCTCTGAGTACTTCAAACAGAAAGGGAAAGGAGGCTAATTTATAGTTAATAAATCCAACTACTGTTTTAGCAGATCTAAGTAACTATAAATCAAGACTGAGAGCAGCTGTTAAGCTGAGGAGAGCAAGGGCACAGTGGAGGCAGAATTGCCCTAGCACCCATTTGTTACACACACACTCAGCCAACCTGTGCCATTGCCCTGTGCAGACAGGACACACCCCATGACTGGAAGCATCTTGCTTGTTCTCAGGACTCCTTAAATTTGAGCCCAAGTTTAGAGTTTTCCCTTCGGTTCATACCTCCACTGACAGGGCAGCAGGATGTGACCCACGGCAGGCGAGGGGACAAAGACACTGACATGGCAGTGCCTGGCCATGGTGCTCTGCCCTGAATGCTTTCATCAGTTTTCTTTCAGAGCTGAGCTTTCACAGGTACCACAAGCCTCAAATCATCTGATCTCTTCAGCCTTCCAGCTCAGAAAGATACCAAAAGGAGAGAATAGAAAATGACAAGAAGATGCCACTCCATCTTTACTCCATTTACTCTCTGGATTGTGTTCATAATACAACTTCTAACTGAGCAATATTTCTTATTAAGGCACGTACACTCTTTCATGGATTGTCACAAGCTCAGCCAGGCTACTTGCCAACTGGGTGCAGAGGATGCCTGCTTACAATGCAGATCATCTAATCAACATCACAGGGAAGCACCACCAAGGTGGAAAGGAGCTAAAAGTCTCCAGCAAATGTGTTCAGAATCACTGGCAGAGAAAAAAGCAAAGTAGAAACATTAAATGCATCCAGTGAGGGTATTTAGCAAAAACTGTGGTATGATATTTCACACAATATGCAATGCTCCTGAGGTTCCAAGTGAAAAACAAGCTTTGACAAACATCTTGAAGGTGTTTTGCATCAGTGTAAGTTGCAAACAGTTGAACTTCCAGAACGAGCAAACATACCAAAATAAGAAACAGGGAAACTATTTTTTTTAAAGATAAAAAATGCCATGCAAAATGAACTGCTAGCAACTTGCTGAGGGTTATTGCACTGCTAATGTTCTCCATGTCAATGTCACTAGGAAGAGCCCTTGGAGAAACACTGGTGTCACCCCTTGTTCAGCTCAATTGAGAAAAATGTACTTAAACAACCTTCTGGAAAGTCATGTAATGAGCTAAAAGAGCTGCTGAAGGACATGCTTGAGCTTCGACTTTCTGTAAAGGAAATGCAGATGTAAATAAAGTCAGCTAATGCGCTCAGTAAAATTGAAGCATGCCACTAGCCTGTCACGAGCACCTCCCAAAATCAGTTAGAATTCCTAACTCAAGTCTCTCAAAAGGGTTTAGGGAAGCAGAAAAAAGTGGGGCTAGAAATGGCAGCAACGCCTTTGAAAAAAACTTATGGGGAGATGGCAAAACTTGTGAGGGTGACAAGTGTCAGAACCACCTGCCATTTCCAAACCCAGGACTGGCCCTTGCTGAAGGGAACTGCTTCATTTCTGGGAAACCATATTGAGAAAAATATTTGTAAATTTTATTGCACTTGTTATTGAAGCAAAATAGCTATTTTGCCACCTGCAGTGTCCACAAGCTCAATCCATTTCTTTCACCAGAAAAAGAAGAAATGCCTGAAAAAGCACATTACCACTTGAACACCAGTCTGAGGATTAGAGGGACTTTTTAGAAGTCCATGTGCAAAGTTGTACTTCACAGCGCCATTTCCCCTTGCATGGGTTGCCAGAAAGACAAACTGGTATTTTCACAGTGAAAGCAATTGCTTCAAGAATAATGTCAGCTCTTATTGTTCACAAAGCGCTGGAAATCGGAGCACGTGAAGCAGCAAACCATTTGGCTGACCTCACCAGCTGAGAAACAGTCAAGCAAGCAAAACCATGTTGGGCAAGACACCAGAAAAGAAAGTCAAACACAGACATGTGCTTTCACATGTTCTTGTGATACCACTGCACTTTTTTTTTTTCAAAGCTAGATATTAATCATGGCAAACAACTTCACCTTACACACATGAGTGCATTCAATGTGGATCCTGGGCCTGAAAGCAACACACTGAAGAAAAGGTAAATCCAGCTGCTTCATCAGTGCCATTTACACATCAAGTGCTAAAACCCACCTGGGCTGCTGTGTGACTTGGAAAGTCACTTTGCAGCACTGGGTGTTGGTGGCTGTTGTTTGAGAAGTCTTAAATGGTACCTGATGGAAGAGGCCAAGGATGAGGAGTCTTGGATGATAATTTCACTTCACTTTGAAGCTTTAGAAAAAGGCAAAGCTTTAGCATAAGAACAAAGGCATCTTTTCATTCTTAAAAAAACTCAAAAGGAAACTTTTTCCCCATGGTAGTGCTGACAGTGTCCATGGCTTATAATTTAAATATTTGGCTTAGTAGAAACTTTATTTTTCAGAGAAGCTAGGAGTTTTCTGCATATTTGCAGTAAAACCTATTAAAAATTACTGATCCAGAACCTCATAACCTTCAGCTAAAATATTGTGCATTTCTCTCTAGTTAAACTCAACCATCTTCAAGATTTTCTAAACTGATACCCTCGGGGTAAAGGACCAGTAAAACCCACAAATCAACAAAATAAAGCCAATCCTTCTTCCCAAATTTCCACAGAATGAATTCTAATTCAAGTGCTCCTGTTCCCCTGCTTCTCAACCATTAGAAGTTGTTTGAAACTTCACCTCATTAGATTTCTCATCGTTTAAATAATGTTCAGCAATAACAATGGACTCTGCCATAAAGCTTTTGATAGATGCTTTGTAGACAACACGTTATGGTCCAGATTTATGGGAATGATTTAGAAAAGTAAAAAAAATAGGACAGACTATCATTTAGCAGAGAAATTATAAATACAAATTCAGAGGAAGACAGTATCCTTTTCTTCATGGAGACAAATTCTGAAGTAGTTTCTGGAAAGGGGGACCATTTAATAAACTTCTAATTTCAACTGTAACATTAGGAAAGGAAGGAAAATCACAATAGACCAGGTACCATGTCATCCTTGATATACTACTACACTTCTTTATGAGCACATTACCATTCAGAGAGCTAATAATAAAAAGTGATGCTGAGATGATGAATTGATGCTATGCAATTAGACCTATTAGAATTCACAAGAGTCGACAGGCAATAATCAAACCACTTTCATGCTGCCCATTGCAATTATCTTTGCACTTAAGAATCAACAAAGCACATAATGACTTGCTCTCAATTAAGGAATTCATGAGAAATGGAATTTTAATGAGTGTGTAGAAAATTTGGGCCATTTATTACTTTACAGGACAACAGATGGTAAAAACTTGTTGAGTAGCTCTTAGTGTTCAGCAAGGGTTCAGGTCCAAGAAGAGCACACTGATGTTTCCAAAAAGGAGTCCCTAATAACATCCCCTGAAATGGGATTGCCAAAGTAAATGCACATTTACTTCCACTAAATTGTGGAGAAAAAAAAAAAAAACAAAACCAAACCACAACAAAAATACCAACCCACGAACAAAACTGTAGGAACTTGTGACTAAAATGTAACTAACATTGCTGATGTTCTCAATTACTAGCTGATGAACAAGTTGGGTAGAGTTACACTTATTTGTGGTACAAACCACAGATACCAGAAGGTCTAATTCTACATTCTCATCATAACATGAGTAGTACAAGACAATGAAAATGCACCATTACTTAAAAAACCAGAGTCTGAATAGTAACTTGAATGCTGATTTAGATTTTCTTTCAACAGTCCTTGAATAGGAAGACTATTTAGATTCAATTAAAATTATTCTCAGAGTTTACTGACCTTAGTACAAAATAATTTACCAATAATGTGAACAAAAACATCAATTAAATTCTGGAAGCGGAATTCCTTGATAATATGAAATAGAGGTTGATGGGGAAGTTGAAAGATCATGCTAAACTCCAATGTTATGAAATGCACGTTTTTTAAAAATGCAAACAGAAGTCCACACTTCAAGTGTGAATGCTGGCAGTATAGAGATAGGTGTAATGTAATCTGCTCATGTAACACTAGGGAATCAGTAAGATATTAAATAACATATCAATATTTCCAGCACAATATTTCCAGCCTGTGCCTGCCCAGAAAAGATGAATGAATGCCCCATCCCTGGAAGTGCTTAAGGCCATGGTAGATGGGGCTTTGAGTGACCTGATTTAGGGGAAGGTGTCTCTGCCTATGGAAATGGGGTTGGAACTAGATGGCCTCTAAGGTCCCTTCCAACCCAAAACTCTTTTGATTCTACTCAGTCTTTAAAAAAAATACTACTAAAGGTCCATAATAGTTTTTTAAAAAACCCAGTTAAATACTGGGCCATTTGGATTATGAAATAATAAAAATTTAGTTTAATGAGATATTATTACCTGAAAAACTGTACTCCATGCTTTGAGCTTTATAAATTTCCTATTTTGCTATGGATAAACAGCTGTATATTTAGTGCTTAAAATCTGCCAGAGTGGCACTTATTTTCCATTGTCAGGGAACTACTGCAACATTTCTCATTCTTGATTCCATGGGGGAGCCCTGTCTTTACAATGTCTCCATTAAAAAAACATTCAAAATAACCTGAATAGCTTCTTGTAAGCAATAACACTTCAAAAGAGGGGAAAAAAAAAACCCTTTCACACAGGGATTCATTCTCAAATTCCTCTGAATGCTCTGCTTAGCAAGGGCTCTGGGGAGCGGCAGGGAAAGCACTGCTGCCCCAGGGCCATCCCTCCTACCAAAGGAACATTTTCTCACTTCTGCAGAGCCACCACCTTCACCCCACGCAGATTTTCAGGCAAAGGGACCTTTCTGCCTTCAGCAGGCTGGAATTGCCCCTGGGGAGCAGGGAGAGCTTGTTACAGGTTAAAGCCTCTGTCACTTCGGATCAGACATGAGGATGCAGAATGGTGTCAATGCCTCACTTCCCACCTTCTGCTTTTGTGTCAAGAGCAGCACATTTAAATTAGTGCATCTCAGCCAGGGCATCAATCATGTCACCAGAACTGCCCTTTCCTCCTGCACAGCACGTTCCTTAAGTCACAGGAAGAGGAGATAAGGGGAACGGGATAACTTGTTTATTTTGCTGCAGGTGTTGAACACGGGTGGTTTCTGCAAAAAAAAAAAAAATGATACCTACCCTGGCCTAGGTATTGCAGCAGACACTTTTGGAAAGGATTTGAGAGCAGTGAATACCTTTGGAGGCCAAGGGTGAATAGTTCAGAAGTACCAGACATTTTGATCAGAAGGCAAGTAACAGCTATGCTTTAAAAACTTAATTTATTCAAAATATGCTTACAAGGTAAAGAACACAGTCACTCCAGAAAAGGTTTGTAGATTAACATCAAAATCTTTTAAACAGTCATAAAACACGCTGTGCTGCTGAGGATTGGTTTGAGTGAACCTGAACTAAGTGATTCTCTGTGCCACAGAATTTACAAGATCATGGCTCAGTACCTCATTAAAATTAGGGTTCTGTTAATTAAAGCCTCTTTCAAGTGACAGATGGCTACTCTGGATGAAAGCTGCACATACTGTTGAAACTTCATATTAAGAATAGATAGTATGCATGAAACATATAGCCCTGGGTAGAAATTAAGTTGTTTCCTCTGGAAGCAAAGATTTCTTATACTGCAATATAGACAGAGAGAGACAAGTAGAAGGTTCTTTAAAATTCATGAAAGTCTTGTTGGTGCCCACCTTTATTTCAAAGTCTCTGAACAGTATCCTTTTTGCTAGTTTCAAGTCTTGCTCAAGGCCACAGAAAGCTTTTTCTAAAAGATTCAATAGCCTTAGGATTGAACCTGCTTGCACCCCTGCCCAAATTGTTTCATCTGAGAATTTAAACCCCACATATTTCCTTAAAAGGCACAGTGATAAAGGAAAACAATGGAGAGAAGTGTGCGCAATATGGTTAGGGAGACAGAGCACAATTTATTTAATCCTGAAAACTTCCGACCCAAAACCTTAACTTCTAGGAAAACCTAACACTATGTTTTAGGGCTGAAAAGGACGTCTGAGAGAGGAGGGATATCTACATCAGAGAATGAACCCAAAAATCTTTAAAAAGAGAAAATCTTAGGATTTTTAAAGTTTCATCAGGGATGACAAGGAAAGTCCACTGACTGCAAGAAGTCAATGAGGCATCTCTGAGGTGATGTAAAGGGGCTGTTTATGATGAGAAAATAGGCAACACACTTTAAAAACATGTCTTTTAACCAATAAGCTGTAAAATTGCCAAATAAATCTTCTCATTAAAAGAGGCATTTTTTTCCAATTTGGTAACTTCTTAAAAAGAGAGCATTTAGGAAGAGCATTCTCTGCTATTTGGATATTCGAGTCTAGTTTTTATCTGTCTGACCCTTCCAAATGCTGTATTTGATTCTTTAATGGATTCATGGTTTAGTGAATTTGAATTCCTTCCTTATTTCCATGACTAAAAGGAAAATTCAAAATCAGAAGATTTGGACTACTTAGAAATAGAGCATGTGTAGAGTTTAGGATGTGCTGCAACAAAAGAGAGAAATTACAGAGGTCAGAATGCACTTTTTTCCTCCCATATCCGAAGGAGAAAAAAAGGAGCCATTAACTACATTGATAGTCATTAATAGCTCTGAATCAAGATAAACCTGTGCACCTTCCACAAATGCTGCAAGCTGAATAGAGTTTCTAGAATTGCCTACAACAAAATCATGTGTCTTACTGCAAGTTTTGACCCAGTAAATGCAGAAGGAGGAAAATGCTGCATTTGGTATGGGCTCAATTTTAAGCATAAGCATTCCTTTATTTTCTGAATTGAAGCTTATCTTTAGAATGTATTAGCTTTTCACCCCTAAAAGTGTCAGCACTGGCCTGTGGAGCAACTAAAACAGCCATCAAAATAATTAGCATAGCAAAAGTACAGCAAACAAGCTGATGAATCTCTGCCTGTAACAGAGGGAGCTGGATTTCCCAGATGGGACTTGGAAGTTTCTGTACTTCACCTGGTACTTCTTGATGAGAAGCTGTTCCTCCCCTGCTTTTCCTCAAAGGAAAGCATGCTGGCTCTGGGGAGCTAATTCCCTTCCATAGCTCAGGGCTGTGCAGAGTCTCAGCAATTATGCACAGCTATATGAGCTTTTTCAAAGGGCTGATGCTTTCAAGAAAATAAAGAGGCAATTGGGCCACATTGACCAGAATCCAGGACATTAAAACCCTGGAGAGTTTGTCTTGATTGGCTTTTTATTTTTGTGTTTTATTGCAAGGAAACTAAATGAATGAAATGCAGCCAAACATGTTCTAAACACAAAATAAATTTGTTTCAACACAAAATTTCTACCTTGTATTTATCTGTCTTCTCCTTTTTTCACTCGGCCCCTACCCTTCTTCACTAAAATATTTATGTATGATAATGACTTCCTGAAATACAGAATGAAATCAAACCATATTGTAATAAAACTAAATGGAGCAGATGATAAATAAATCAATATCAAGTCGCATTTTTTACAGCTTTCCCAGAAATAAAACAATTAGCACATTAGCAGTGAAGGCAATAATAAAATTAGCCAATTAGGATATTTAAGTGATTACCACATTGGATTGAAAGAGTAACTGCCATACATATGGATTAAGTTCTACTGAGATAGAGAAGAGTCTGCACTGTCCTCTTCTGAGTCAAAAGGAGTGCTTATACAACACAGTGGATTTATTACCATACACAAAACCTGATCTGATGTCACCCTCACTGCTCTAGTGGCTGAAAAAGTGGCTTTTAATACCTTAAAAACAAATGAGAAGATAGTTGTGCCCATGTTAATTGCTGCTGTAATACTATTTGCAGCATCCTTTCACACCAAAATTGACTACAGAATTGTAATCAGTTCTTTAGGAATAGTACCAATCCTAAAAAAAAATCCCCAAAACCAAAAAAACCCAAAGCAAACAAGCAGACAAAAACCCCCCAAAAACTAAAATGTTTACATATTAATAGCACTTCAATGTTTCTCTCCCAGATGGTAACACAGCTGACTGCTGTTCCCTCTTATAACACAGCACTGTTTATCCTCTGAATGTCCCCAGTATAAAACTGTTTTAATCCTTTGTTGCTGTTGTAAAACTTGATCTACTGTCAGACAACATAATTAAGTGTCAACTTTTGGATATATGGTACAAAAAGCAGATAGGATAATCCAGCCTGTACATCACCAACAATGCAGTTCATGGCTCAGAGATAATGGGATTGCAGATTATTAGCTGAAAGGTGCAGTATTTTACCCCTCACAGCTCTGGACTGAAGCGTAGTTCTGCTGCACACAGTGCATTTTTGGCAGGTTTTCTTGCTGCTCCCTTTTCCATTAGCCAGTTCAAAGCTTTACAGTAGTCAGGCTGTATGGCTGTGCTGTGTAGCCAACTGGAATGAAACAGCACTTTTATTACAAGCGTCTGACGATCTGTTAGTCCTCTCAGAAATTATGGAGCGGTTATGAAATCTAATATATGATGTGGACAGAGATTAGCAGAGGAATGGGATTCTGATTTAGCATCTTAAGGAAGATGAATGAAAGAAGAGTGAGCAGCTAAAGCAGTTGATCTTGTGCAGAATAAAACACCCACACAAATCTGGACATCCACCTATTCCTCCCTGCAAACAGGCACACAGAGTGCCATCAACAAGCCTTTATTTGCTGTTTATTTGCTATCCCTACAATAAAGAGTGGGAATTATTCATGTTCTGTCTTAAGAAATCTTCAAGAGTATCTACTACATGTCTATTACTAGACTATTGTAGTTGCATACTTTTCTAACTAAGCTACATTAAAGTGAGAGAGTAAGGGGTGTGGAAAACTAAGGAGAAGTAGAAAAATTGAAAACGAACATCAGTATTGAATAACATTTACTATAGCAAGCTATTACATACTTAAACCAAATAATTCAGAAACTAGGTAGCATGCTGGAAACATAAACTGCCATCAGAATAGACATCACCTATCATAATAGAATGGTTTAGGCTGCAAGGCACCTTAAAGATCATCTAGTTCCAACTCCCCTGCCATGGGAAGAGACAACTTCCACTAGACCAGGTTGTTCCAATCCCCATCCAACCCAGCCTTTCACACTTCCAGGGATGAAGCACTAACAGCTTCTCTCAAAAACCTGTGCTAGTGCCTCATCACCCCTTCAGTGAAGAACTTTTTCCTATTATCTAATTTAAACCAGCCCTCTGTGACTTTGAAGACATTCTCCTTTGTTCCATCACTTCATGCCCCTGTAAAAAGCTCTTTTGCAGCCCCTTTAGGTACTGAAGGCTGCTATAAAGGTCTCCCTGGAATCTAGTCTTCTCCCAGCCTGCATCCATAGCAGACGAAGACTTCTACCCCTGGGGCTCTGCTGCAATCACTGGGAGCCCTGCAAAGGGACCACACGTGTGCATTGGCTCTTTTCTTCCCTTAAACCCACACAGATGAACCTCTGCTGCAAGGGAACAACAGTGTCGTGTGAAGTGATGCAGCAGGGTTGCATCCCTCAGGCTCTGCCATGTAAATAAGCTACAGGAAAGACAGAAGGGTTTGCTTCATTGATATATAACCTCCACCTACAGCAGTTAAACTAAAATGTTCACTTTATTACTCTCCTCGTTTGAGAGACAGGTGTCTGTTAAGGAAGGTAAGAGCCTCCCTTGGAATGTAAGCCCTTTCCCTCCAAATTATTAAAAATTTAAAATCAAGGGGCTCTCAGGCAGAGACATGAGGATAGGGATAACAGCTCTTTACTAACAAGTAAAACAAAACTAACAAATAACAAAAAAAACCTACGGCATAAACCACAAAAAGAAGCAGACACCCAGTCCCAGCCTGCTCGACCCCAGGCACTTTTCCCTGTTGTGCAGTTCCAGTCACAGCCGGCAGGGGCGCTGGTAGCTCCCTGTGGGCAGGGCGGGTGCGATGATTCCCCCGCGGCTGCAGGGGGCGCTGCAGCGCCAGCCCAGTGACACGAGGTGATGGCGGCTGTGCCCGGGGCAGGGAGGGGTGGAGGAGAGGCTTTGCTTCACAAACCCTCAAGGTAGCAGTGTCAGTGCTGCAGCAGGATCCCCGGGAACAGCAAGCTGGGACAGCAGGAAATCCCAGCAGGCGGGGCTGCGAGGCTGCATCGAGCTGGGACAGCAGAGGCCCCGGCAGCCAGGCTACAGCGTAGCAAAGTCTCAGAGCAGAGCCCGATAAGCGGGGAAGGACTGGGCAGCCCCTTGGCAGGACAGGGGGAGGGAGAAAAAACTCACAACAAAGAGGAAAAAAGCAGGTCTGTGCTGGCAGCGCATCCCTTTAGCAATCAGCAGCTCTGACCGATCTTCTCCGAATCCTCCCCAAGAATGAGAGCGACAGCTGCCTCGACTTGGCTTTTACCAGCCCACATCTCGAGTTATCTCCGCCCCCTGAGAAGAAGCTCGCCTCTCCCTGTGTTTGGCCACCTTGTTTTGTCCTCTTAAGTACCCAGCCACTTGTTCCCCAGCAACTCACAGGAGGAGGAAAAAAAAATTCCTTAAGAAAATGCAAAGGGAGGGAATCTAAACCCCAACAATTACCCACAATATGCATCCGTGGAAAGATGCTGCACTGTGTTATTTAAACACAGACATTATGAACATTTTAAAGCACTACTATCCCCCCTTGTGTATATTTATTTCCATTTTAGCTCACCAAGTCTCCTTGATGTAGGTCCATGTGAGAACACCAACTGAAAAGAGTTAAATCAACCTCCTTGTTAGTGGAAGCATACAACACTATTAACCAGTGATTTGATATTCCTTCTAAAAGAGCAGGAAGGTCAATTCTCTGGGCTCAATTAATATCTCCACACAGTAATTTCCTGGCTGGTGAGTCGAGAGGAAAAACGACCTCACTCTGTGGCTCAGTCAGGGCCACTAGGACTCAGAGTGACCTTGGGCATGACCAGCTTTGGCAGCCACCACCATATTCAGATCTGGGTCCAATGTCCCATCCCATTTCACCTGCTTATTTCCCATCTCAGCCTGAAAGATCCGTTGCACAGAAAGCAAAGTTATGCTAGGCTAAAAGCAGGAACGAGGCAGGATACTGTTTTTTTGATGCTTTGAAGCCAGCAGGGTTATGCATCTTAAAGCATTGTTTCTTTACATAGATCTGATATTCAAACAATAAAGCCAATTACTTTAAACAACATCTGTATACCAGAACAACCAAAGAGAAAAATATTTTACTTTTTTTCACTTGTTTATGTTTATTAAGAAAAAAATAAAATTAGACACAGAATAAGATGGCAACCAGTCAGTCCCACAGATTCCATCCCCACACTGAAATAGATGCTCAACTGTTGATCCTCTGTGTATCCATCAGAGCACATAACAATGTGTTTATATTACACTTGTACCAGAACCAGATGCAAGGACAAGAATTTGACATTGACATTTTTCCATATTGAGCTGGATTTTAAACTTAATGTTGAATTTAATTTTAACATCGCTTTCACACAATTTTAAAATAAAAATAAACTGTACCCCACACCCATCTAAAGAAGCATTGTACCAGATTTTGAGTAGCACAACAGTAGCAAAATAAGAGTGAGTCATTCAAACCCATCTAGTAATTTTACACCCACCCTTGGACCACTGTGTTTTGAAATAGATAGTAAGCCTTACATCAAAAGAGTGTTACACTAAACATAAATCAGAGAAGCTTGACATGATTAACAACACAGGGCTAGTCACCCTGAGAGAATGGAAACTGCTGCTAATTAACTCAGTGATGAAGGACAGTATTCCTCTTCTTGGGCACTAGGTAGCATAAGAGCATTCCCACCACTTACCAAGAATTAGACTCTCAATTTTCAACTGAATAAACCAAAATCTATACATTGTCCACCACCTGATTTTTTAGGCTAGGTATACTGATTTATAAAAAAAAAAAACTCTTTAGCAACATCCAGATAATACTGTATTGTTATGCAAAATTACATTGCAAATTAGTGAGAAACAGAAAGAGAAGAATGAGATTTAAAGCTAAAACATTTGGAGCACATAAAAAGAATGCCAGCCTAGTCATGATGATATGTCATGGTTAGAGTGTTAGCAGATTCTTAATTTTTTATGTGTTTACTGTACTGCCAACCCTTCATGTGTTACATGGGCAGTCCCTGGTGTCTGAACCCTATAATTGTGTTTGCAAAACCAGACTGCTGACTTTCAGTAGAAACAAGTATTTGGGCTATCATATCTCTGAAGATGAAATTTTTTTCCCCATCATTTGACCATCTCTGAGAAAGAACCCGATTAGTATTTTGGGAAAAGAAATCGTAACTCCTGCTACAAAAATAATCCAAACAAGATAGTACTTCAGTGCAAGACAAGTAGTTATTGACTGGGTTTATATTATTTTTATTATATGTACCAGAAGCATAAATTTTAGCATAATCATTTAGAAACATCCACATGCCCCATTCAGCCACATCTACAGAGTCCAGGACCTTCCATCACAAGCCACCACAAAGAATACACTCACCAGCTGTCAGGAGCAGACTTTGTATTTTCATTTCAAAACTCAAAGCACTGAATGAAAGGCAAAATTTTGAGGGCCAGCTGCCTTGGTGCAGATGCAAAGCTTGTTGTTCTGTCCACGTTGGAGGAAGTTTTGTGGACATTTCCAACACAGATGGATTGAAACGAAGATAATTTATTTTGTGAATAAGTGGAACAAAAAGCAAGTATAGCAAGTCTGTGACAGCACTGCCACGAGTCAGATGCAAGGCTCTGTGGATGGCTCACAAATACAGACTATTTGCCTTGCTCTATACTTCTGCTCAGCACAGAGCCCTGCTCAGTGCCAAAATTATTGAGAAGACTTAGACAGATGTTAAGATTCCCAAAACCCTGTCAGTGGAGTTAGAGGGTTGATATAGTCAGGTTTGAATAAAATGCTGTTTTACTCTGAAAGATCTCAACACGAAGAGAAGAGGGTTATCCCATACTTCAAAATTGCAAAAGCCTTTTTCAGAAAGTTGGCCAGTTACTCTCTGTCTTGAAGCACTGAATCAATTCAAACCCCAAGAAGAGTTTACAAACACAACCATATTGATGCACTCAGACAGACAAAAATGCCAGATCACTAAAGCCTCAGAGATTCACTGCAGTCCAGACATCATGGAAAAGCCTTTCTAAGTCCACTGCCTGATGGCATTCTGGCAGCTGTACAGATCTAGTGAAAATTCCAAAAATTCCAATGCAATTAAAAACCAAATATCATTTATGAGCCTTGCGCTAGTCCCAACCCCATCCTAGGCTTCTCCTACAAACTCTGGGCCACACAACAGCAGGTGGGAAAACACCATGTTATGAATGATCTAGATCCAAAATCAGTATTTAACAGTTAAAGAAAGTGCATCTAACCAAATTAACACCCAGTGTAATGCAATTATTTGACTTTTAGTTTTTATTTTTAAATGGAATACTAAAGTGTTGCATAGGACCATTGCCTGCAAATATGTCTCTTACTTCTGATTTAAGAATTTAATATATATTTTCAGCAAAAAACATAATTTGCAGGCATAAAGTCAATACATTAGACAAATAATTTTTTTTCCACAGAATGGAATGTGAATGACAATTACAATGCCTAAGGCAAACTATATGTTTTTTGAATACCTAATGACATGTTTATTCTCTTTCTCAGCAGCTAGCATTTTCATAACAAGTTGTTTTAACATTTTTTCTTTTTAAGAGCCAATCTTCGGTACATTGAATAAAGGATTTCATTTTTATTTCAAGCATAAGGAGCCATGTGTTCAAGACCTCTTCTGTTACATTACCAAATGCAAGGCAGAGAATTGAAATACTCTGTTCACTTGCTAAATGTCTTTTAACAGACACTTTATTTGCACTTATAGTACATTAGGATGTGCTAATTTGAAAACACAGAAACAAAACAGTTAATTGTCACACAAATTTCAAATTTTGCACATAACTGCTCTTTAGTGAGAAAAACCACAAAAAAAAACCCTTAAGTACTTTGCATAAGTCCGAGTACAATAAGGTATAGAAAGTTTTGCAAATGTGTCTTGCAAAGAATAGCAGCCCTTCTTCCTCCACACAAACTGCATTCAGAATTAAAATAGGGGTGCAAAAAAATTTATAAACCATTAGGGATCACTGCAGAACACAATCCAAATCAAACTTATCAACATGCAATTTTTAAAAGGAATTTTCCACTCTGGCAGACCCTACAGTAATTCCTCACAATGAAGAATTTGCAATTCTGTGGTGAAGAAGGATTTTCCTCTTAGTACAGAGTCAGTGACTGAGCTGCAGGGCAAAGGGAAGTCACATGGAAGAAAAAAGGCCATCACTTAAAAAAAAATCACCAATGAAATAAACGGGTCATTCCTGTCTCCCTGCAGATCAGGCTTTGAGGAGTCCCAACAAATCCTTGCCAAGTGACGCCTGATGAAAGCTGGAGCTGTGCCAAGCAGAATATGAGGCTCCAAATGCCCAGAGTAATTCAGATGGGCATTCCCACAGTTGGAGGGGAAATGAGGGAGCAGAAGTTCTGCTCTGCCAGCCCACCCCATGCCACCAATGTTATTTCTTTAATTTGTTCTACCTGTCTGCTCAGATTACCTAATATGAATCTCAAGCTCCACTTACACTGCTGGCCAAGCCGTTGGAGAAATTACTTTTGACATAATTAGGAAAATTGTTCTGTAATTGGGTGTTCCTCCGTGATCAACATGAGAGTTTTCCTGATCACCATGAGATTTTGCCTGATCACCATGCTGAGCTGGAAAGGAGATTTCAAGCCTACTGGATTTTCTGTGCCAAGAAGAGAAAATTTCCCCTGGGACTAGAAGCAAAATTCCATCCCCACACCATTAACTAATGTACTTAAAACACTTCCTAGAAAACAGACCAAACACAAGCAACAAATGTTGGGGATCTTTGCCAAAGGCTTCAGTGGGGAAAAGGAGTGAAGAGTAAAGTTTGTTCCAACTTAAAACTACATTCCTAGAGAAACCACAGAAGGCAAAAGTGTTCCCCAGCCCGGTGGTATCCAGGAGGCAAAAGCAGAAAGGGTCACAAGGCCCCAAGTATTTTAAGTTACTCCCATCCTGCCACTGCTTTCTCTACTGAGAATAATAGAATATTCTGAGTTAGGAGTCCACAAGGAGCATTAAGTCCAACTCCTGGTCTTGAACAGGACAACCCCAAGAATCACACTATGTGCCTGAGAGTATTGTCCAAATGCTTCTGGAAATCTGGCAGGCTTGGTGCAGTGACCCCTTTCCTGAGGAGCCTGTTCTAGGGCCCAGCCACCCTCTGGGGAAGAACCTTCTCCTAACATTTAGCCCACTCCCCTTGACACAAATTCAGGCCATTCCCCCAGGTCCCATCACTGGTTCTTCCCAGGGAGAAGAGATCAGTGGCTGCTGCCCTCATGAGAGGAAGCTGGAAGCTGCTGGGAGGTCTCCCCTCAGTCTCCTCTTTGCCAGGCTGCTGAACAGGCCAAGTGACCTCAGCCACTCCTCACATGGCTTCCCTCAAGGCTCTTCACCAAAGATTTCCTTTGGATGCCAACAGCTTTACATCCTTCTTAGCTGTTGGTGTCTAAAACTGCCCACGGAAACTGAGTCAATCCACAAAATTGCCATCAGAGAGCATTTTCCAAGATATTTGCTACTGAAATTTCAGAGCAATATACTGCCCCAGGTAATCTACCCAGTGCTCTGGCCCTGTGTTTTCCTTCTAGATCAGCAATAGTGGAAGTAAGCTCAAAAGTTAGATCAGCACACTTTTTGTAACACTCTCTATGACTCATCTGCATGCACAAAGCAGTAATACTTTTTTCTTTCCAATTAGTTCGATATTCGAGGGGGAAGTGAGGGCAAAACTCAACACAGTTTCAAGTGCACGGAGCTTGCAAGTGGACTCTTCAGCTTTTCAGGTGATTTGTAGCTGATCTCGTGAAGGAAAAGAAACTAATGAGTAAAACAAAGTCCCTTTAATCTGTCTTTGCCTGCAAATTCTTTCCTATAATCCCCATCTTTGTTCCCTCCTTGTAGGCTGTTCACCAAATTTGCATTTCAGAGTCTTCTCAAATATTCCTTTCAGGCTGCTAGTGACACAACATATAATCACCCTACCTGATCCTACTACTAATAAACAAACAAGAGGATTGCCAGCTTTTCTGTGTGCTGACTGAGTAGTTAAATATTTGAATGTTCTCAATATTTAATCAATTAGATTTTTCAAAGGCACACAGAAAACCTAGAAATTTACTTTTCCTACAGGGAATGTCATCCATTTAAAGTTACGAGGATGGCAAAGTGCTACAAGTGGATTTTCATGGCTTAAATTACATTTACAGAGTAAAGAGCAAGAAGAAGGAGGTGACAAAAATACATTAACTACCATACAAGCATTAAAAAGTAGAGGGAATAACCAGATCTGCCCTGATCAGACACAGTAAGTTAAAAAGAAAGGTGAACCAAAGGTGAACATAAAACCCAACTACTTGTAACCTTGCATCAGTTCTAAAATTCCAGGTTTGTCATATGGCAAAATCAATAAGACAATACAACAACACTGAAGACCAAAGGAAGCAAGATGTTTTAATATTAAAGCACTGTAGCTGTCAACACTTGGGCTAAATATTTCTAATTTCTATCACCTTATCTCATAAATTTAAGAGCTGGGAGATCACAACAGTACAGAAAAGAGCTATGAAACAGTTAAGATCCAGACTCACTTTCATGGCTATAGATACTTGAAGAAAAATTAACCCATCTAGTCCAGTCCCAACTTTAAAAAAGGGGCAAAGTGTTCAGTGTGCTGGGATTCTCACTGGAACAGGTCTTGGAGCACATCTATTCCCCAAGCCCCAAAAGGGCTGTCTGAAAACAGACCAGAAAAAAAATATCCTCAGAATAGTGACAGCAAACAACTCGCATCCTTTTGTCTTGTCTTTGCTTCAGCATCACCCTTTAAAAACAAGAGGTGGAAAAAAAAAATAAAGTTCCCTGAATAGCAATGGTATTGCAGAGCTGCATTTGAAATTCTTCCTGTGATACCTGTAAGATTGAAGGGGCTGGAAGAGGTCACCAAGATAAACCTCAGGTAACCATTTCAAATGCAAGGCCAAGCAAAAGCCATGGATGGATTTCAAAATCTGACCTTTGTTGGAAAAAGAAACTTTCCTCTCTCTGTGACTGCATTAATTTTCTAAATTGAATATTTAGGACTTTCACCCTCCTTCTGGGAGTGAGGTACCAGTCAGGGGCAGAAGAAAGAATTTTCCAAACACAAACTTTACAGGTCCAGTATGAGTTATTTCACTTGTTTGTAACTTACAATTCAACTACGCTGACACCTTTTTTCAGCATGTAACTCTCTGTACAGGAGTCACTGACAGAAAGCATTACTGATTAAAAAAAATCTCTTTATAAAAGAGATGCCTTATTTTAATGTGAACTGTTGATTTTAAGGAGGAAGAAAACCAGGTTTACAAGGAACACTTGTTATTTTAAAGATGTTGTTTTGAAGGGTGTGTTTAACATACACTAGAGGCTCACTTTTTTTTGTTGGGCAGCAGAGGAAATCATCGCTACGGAATAAACATCAGGTCTATTTGCCAAGATGAATATTTAGATTCAGTGAGAGCACTGAGGGCTGCTAGGGTTGTGCCATAGCCCCATGTTAAACCTATTAAATCTTTATAACAACTGGCATTAGCAGAAGCATTTCATTAACAAGCTAATGAATACACTGGTACTCCCTGGTACTCTTGGTTTTAATCGCTCAAAGTTAGTTCTTATCCCAATTCCCAAACTTGGGGATAGGTCTGTGCTTGAATATAAGTGCTGGTGATCACAGCAATATCAAACAAAGTCAGACAGCATCATCATCTTACAGGGGAAAAACATAATAATAATGAGGATTTACGTCAGTATTTCTCACAACAGTTTCAATTAAAAATATGCAACAGTGATACCATCAAACTAGAAATTGGTTCTGCATGACTGAAACAAAGGCCTACTGCACTGACTGTATTTATTCTCAGTTACTGAGCAGAGGCCCTTGACTTTCGGAGGAGGCAGGCAGCCAAAAAGTTGCATTAAAATGTAGCTTGAATTCCAGCCAGTTTCTAAAATTCTCCTGAAAGAGAATGAACTCTGTGTTGTGCAGAATTAGATTAATTTAACAATGGTCTTTTCACCCTTTCTCAGTAAGTGTAGCCCTTTTTTTCTACTGGAAAATAATTTTCTGAGTTGCCAGGTCTAGTAAGGTACTTCCTTTCATGTAATTAGGAAAGAAAATACAAAAAAAATTAATCAGGAATCACCCCATCCCAATTCTAAACAACATTTTGCCTCCTTCTCCCTCCTCAAGCTTGTGGGATTTTTCCATCTGACTCTCAGTTTACTTTCCAATGTCCAGGTTACTCTTGGCTTTAAAGAAGCCACATGCACAGAGCCCATTTTTATCACCACACAGGTGTAATTCAGGAATTAATATCCAGGCTCCTAGCACAGCCAGGGTCCAACAAACACTTTGGCAGAAAGCATAAACTCTATTTTTGATTGTCACCCTGACAATTCCTATCCAAACTGTGGCTTCATCTGAGACATAATTAATGTAAATTGTGTCCTAGGTTTATAATTTAGCTTTTAGAATACAAGTGAAATTAGTACTGACCACTAAAAATATCTTTGACTAAGGAAATGCACACAAGTTGCATATCTGTCAAAGCAGAGTAATAGCATTTATTATTATTATTATTATTACTATTACTATTCACATTTAACACTGTCAAGTTTGCAAAGACCAAAAAGAAATTTGGTTCTTTTTTCCAAAGCTTCCCATAGTTCTGAATTTTTTAATTGTGATACATTTCAGTTTTTGTAACTGCCAGAAGAAGCAGTATTTCCATAGTAGCAAATACATCTATTAAAAATGTTTTAAGATAAAAGCCACCAAAAATCTATGCTTGCACACACACACAAAAAAAAAGGCTATAAAGCACTGGAAACCAGTGGAAAGGTGCTATTTCTATTGCTATTAGAGAAAAAATGAGCTTAAACAATAGCAGAATTAAACGCCTTTTTTTGGCTTATTCATATTGAATTCTCACAATGAACATGGGGACTGAATATTTGCATTTCATTAAAATTTGTCAACTTAAGTTAGTGGGGGTATGGGAAAAAACCAATACATTTCTAACACCATAAAATTTCCTTTTTGACTCCTTATTTTTCTTGTGAAGAAATAGCCAAGCACATCTCTTTGGAAAACCATCATTCTAATAGTCTAGGCACCTAAAATGCTAGTAGACAGACAAGTAACTGCTTAGGCATCATTTCAAAATGTACTTCTGTGGCTATATTTACAAATATGATTGGGACATTAGCAAAAATAAAGTATTTAGTCCAGAACCATGGATGTATCTCTACAATATACATTGTGATGACATCAGGACACAAAAGAAAGCACATGTGCACCTGTGTGTGCCTCAACACATGTTTCCATTCTTCATCACACACACAAAAATGCAGTTATTATGAAGATGCATAAAAATTTTCTTCCCTGAAGCCTTGTTGCGTATGACTGAGCAAACATAATGCAGGAAGTTGACACTAAATGTTTCCCATTAAACAGTTCCGCAGAAACACTAATAAAAACATCAGACTGCCAAAATGTCTGAGTGACTCGAGCAGCCCAGGGTACTGGAAGGGTAAAACCTGTACTGGGCTTGGCAGAGAGATGATGGTGTTGTATGGGGCTGGAGGTGGTTAAGTCTCACCTGAGCCCCCTCTCTGATGCAAGCCTGGGTTTGAGGCTGCAGACTTGCAGTTTTATGGGACAAACAGCCTAGAAAGTTTGTGATGAAGTGTCCCACCAAACCTGGCCTTGGACACTTCAGGAGTGGCAACATTACATACAACCTACTCAGGAAAAAAAACCCGGTATTTGTTTGCAGAAGCTACCTGACATTGGTTATTCCACTGATGTGAAACCCTGATGTTCTGAGCTCCTTCAAATTGTATTTAAAGCTGCAAGAGTACCCAGGGCTTTACAGCAGAGACACAAAGGATCCTTCTTAAATGAATGTGCAAATTATTCAAACCTGGATTATGACCACAGTGGCAGCTTATTGCTTTCAGTCACTCCAGTGCTGTGCTTGGCCTGGTGACAGAAGAGAGCATGACTGTAGCTGCTTTCTTCTCAATTAACTTGTGTAGTTAAAGATGCAGCTGAGCAGCAGCTCGGCCTTGTAATACTGGAAGGGTTAGAAATACTTTTCTCTCTCTCTTTCCCAAATCAGAAAACATCCTTGCTGAAATAAGGTCAGCAAAGCTTTCGCCAGCAGCCCCCATAGCTCACCCAGACTGTTCACTTCACAGTTTTGATAAGGCTGGCACAGGGTACTCAGGCAAAGCAATTCCAGCTACGAGTCCTGCAGGGGATGGGTTAAGTCTGCTAAGGCTCTGTTGGCAGAAGCAACTCTCACACAGTCATATTTAAATGGAAACATCCACTTAAATGATACTACTGACAGTGTTATAATATTTTTTGTATATTTCAAAACAGATCTTGTTACTGCTGATCCAGCTTTTCTTTTTCAGTGTACATCATCAAACATAAATCTTTTTCTGCTAATGTGGTACAAAGGCAATAATAGAACAATTACAACGGCATTATTGCTAATGAACACAAATCTTATTACACCTCTTTTTTTTAATCACATATTATGTTATTCAAAGAAATATGCAGATATCTCAACAGCAGGCACAGTTATTCCTGTTAACCTTGCACCTTAACTGTTCTCTGCTTTATATCCTCTTCCCCATCTGCTTTTCGTTTCTGTGAAATAAAGCCGATGACTCCCACAAAGTTTAGGTTGTCTTAGCCAAAACGCAGAAACCAATCAAGTCTAGTCCTTTCCCCTTCCTTGCCTCTCCACCCCAGTCCCCTGATGATAATAGCTGAAGATGAAGCCCACAGACATAAAATGCCAGATGCTAGTCCAAATTACTTGTGGTTACCCGACTGTAACTTCTTCAATCCAAGTGCACATTCTTCTTCAATGTGAAGACCATGCCTCCTTCCCCTTGGCACCCTTTATTTGGACCATTTATTCTAATATTAGTTTGTGAAAGGGGGATGGAAAAACCACAGACTTCTTTGGGGACTTCCAGTCTGAGCTTTGAAGGCGTTTGTTGGGATCTTCTGCTGTTGCTACACCTTGTTACACTTGTCACATCTTATTCAGTGAGGTCAGACTGTGTTCAACAAGGAGGCAAAGCAGTTTGCTGCTAAGTAAAATGGCTGTTCTCAAAACAAAACAAAAAAAAAGGCCAGATTTGGCAAAATTTAGCTCAAACTGGACATAGAGACCACGACAGAGTTTTCCCATGATGCATGAACATCCGCGACTCCTCGCTGAGTATCACATCTTGTATGAAAAATGATTGTCCAAAATCATCCATCTATTGAGGGCTATACTTTCCTTCCTCATCAAGTTTCTTAATTGTTTTGTAAAGTTAACAAATTATTTCAGACAGGCTTAAAATATGCAAGGGGAAAAAAAACAAACCACATACCAAACAATTCAAAAGGCTAAATCTAAACATTTCACTTCTAAACTGCCTGTGCAAAATCAAAACACATGTAATACCTCAGAGACAAATTAAGGAACCAAAAATACTGTAACCGCTGCACATTTTACCAGACATGTCAGCTGAAACTGCTCTCCGACCTGCCCAGTTGTGTAAATTACCATGTAACATCCTTTTGACCACTGATATACTGTAATTTCATCAAGCAAGCATACAAATCTAATAGCCTCCAGACCTCCTCAGCATTAACAAAAAAGCATTTGTTTTCAGGCATATAAAGTATTAACTTAGTAGTATTAACAGTGAAACATACGAGTGACAGTGGATTCCAGGAAAAGCTTACATCTCTAAAACCTCTTGACTTTCTTTAGAAGCTTTAAAGCAAACTCCTGTGCTCTGTGGCAACGTTGATAAGGAAAAGCTTTTCGTGTGGAGCTAAGCCCTCCATGGGCAGCAAAGAGCAATGACTGACAGACTCAAAAAGCTGAGGAGCCCAGACAGATTCTTCTTTTTCTTTTCAACCTGTCTTGGAATTGAGTTCATGTGTCTGATGTATTACAGGCCCTGGGCAATCCTGACCCACCAAGTGGATCCGATTGAAGTGCCAGTTGTGTGAACCAGGATTTCGGATATGGGGATAAACACCGTGGTTCACCATCAGAAAAAGGGCATTATCTGTAGAGTGACCACTGTCATTGTAGGAGAACTAACAGATACTCATGCTGCAAGCAGAAACCATCCCTCCTGCTATGGGTTCAGAGAGTTCAGATTTTGGATGTTTTCTCAGCACCAGGAAAACAATCCAAAAGCCACCAAACAAACCAAAACCAAAGTCTAGGCAACTGCCTTCTACAGACACCCTAGAGAATAACACACACAAGCCTAAGCCCTTACCTGGAGTCCAACAATCACATCATTAATTCAGTGTACAGCATCCCATACACTGGGAGAAAGAAGGTGCAATCTCAGCCTTTCTTTCTGTTCTCAACCTCTGGCTCTGTTTCCTGCCTGGACACGAGTGCTGCACACTCAGATCTGATTCCATCTGTGGCACAGTCTGAGAAGCTGTGTCCAGTGATCCCAGCTGTGAGCTTGCCTGGATAGCAAGAGCAATACCTGCCCTTTCTCCTTTACTGCCTCTCTCCCGTGATCCTCAGCATCTTTTTTCACAGTGCACACTGCAACTGAACGACCTTTCACTGCCTGCCCCAGCCGGCCTCTCTCTTTTGAGTCCACAACAAAACATCTCCCCCTTCTCCTCAAGAAGATTGTTGTGGTTAATCCTCCACTTTCAGAATGGCATTATTTCTTCAATGTGACAGCAAAACTTCTTCCAGCATGAACCACAATGGAATTGTTTCATTTCCTGTTTGCTCAAAGCCAATTTTCACAGATTCTGGTTACATGATCGAATAGGAAATTTTATTTAATTATTTTATTTAATTAAAATATTGCATTTGATTGGAGCTGAATAATTTAATAGAGATGCACTTTTTTTTTTTTCAAACAAGCTTTCAGGGATAGACCTAAAGTGTTTGAGTCAATAGGTGAGTCACTAAGAAGATAGGACAGACTGGACTCAATCCTTTACATTGTCTAATTCTCCAACTTTTGATAAAAAAGCTTGCCCTGCTTGACACAGATCAGAGACTTAAATTTTTATCCCCAGCTCGGTAATGCAACTGTCAGTCCACAGGGCTTATGCATCTTCTGCACACAAAGAGGCTTTTATGGCTCACCAGGGAATGAAAACCAATTGTGAAAGTTGGAGAGGTACTTAAGGAATCCTCCTCTCCCGTTGGGTCCCGTGAAGCATCCTGGACTCCAGGTGGATTGCTTTACAGACAGAAGGGTTACATTTCCATCTCAGGTGACCTCCTGCACGGTGCAGGTCACAGTGTTCCTCCCTGCCAAGCCGCTCTGTCTAGCCCAACTACTTGTGATGGCAATGGAGTGTAAGATGCAATTTAAATGCTTGCAGTGATAGATAGCTTTACCACATCCACAAGCAAGTTGTTCCAAGGACTAATTACCCTCTCTTAAAAATATGCCTTGCATTTTCCATCTGATCTTTGCTGACTTCAACTCTCAGCCCCTGGATCCTGTGGCTTTGCCCACTAGCTAAAGAGTCTTTTGCTCCAGACATCTTATCCCTCAGTGGGTACTTACAGACCATGATTAAATAGCCACTTAACCTTCTCTCCAGTAAGGTGAGTCCTATGAGAGCAGATGGTGCTGAGCACCTCTAAAAATTAGCACTGCAGCTATTTCTGTTGGTAAATTGCCAGCTGATTGTTTTGCTAAGGCTGGTTATGGAGAGCTGCTGGCAGCACTGACAGATACAGCAGGTGCTCTGCATGGTTTGTGTTTCATACCCCGGCTCCTAAAGGCCAAGGACATCACCTCCTGCATCCACCAGCCCTAATGCAGCAAGAGCCAACCTCTGCCTCAGGAGATGCACATTGAAGAGGACTCAGTGCCTCAGGACTGAGACAGCTTTACCTCCGTGGTCTCTGCAGTGCTGGTACCAAATAAACACCAAACCAAATCATGCTGCTCGATTTTAGTGCTCGGGGGAAAAGGGACAGATCTCATCTCACTAAAGCAGGGAACTGAAGCTGCTCTGCTTTGGTCCTGCCACAGCATAGGCAGGAGCCCTTGAGGGACTGGCTGGAAGCACAGCAATAGCACCAGCCCTTCCCTCTCCTCGCCAGAAACATCCCCAGCAGCAGCTGCTACCATCAGGAGTTGTTCTTCAGCTTTCACACATTTTGGACCTTTTGGGTCTCTCCTGCTCAAGCAGCTGTCCTTTGGAGAGCAGCCTAGAGAAGCTCACCTGAAGAGGCCATTGATCACAGGGACATTCCCATTGCTCCTTAGATTCCCAGAAAGGACTGTTGTACCACAGCAAGTACATCATTTTCTTGGTACTCTAAATAGTGAGACAATTACCTGCATCTTCTGCCCAGGCACTTAAGAAGCAAGATTTGGCTGTTGTAATTCCTCCATAAACAGGCTGGCAGTACTGCTGCTAAATATATGAAAGTATCTCCAATTCCTTTGCTATTGGTGCTGGCCCAAACTCATCTTGCAGATGCAAGACCTCAAAACCTCCAATAGAGGAATATTTAGATGGCTCTGGAAAAAAAGCCTTTTCATTCACACAAAGGTGCAAAGATGTCCTTCTTACTAGGTAATGGCATGAATTCCTGGGCACACAGGGATAGGGTATGGGGAGACTCTTCAGGAATCAGAGCCTCTAGCTTTGGACCAGATGGAACACGCAACTTCCCAGTAATGGCAAACTTCAGCTGTGAAAGACTTTAATCAATAAATAAACCCAACCCATCACACTGAGCCCCCAGTCATTCCTTCCTCTGATATTTTTAGGTCCTTGTGGGAAGTAAGCCCAGTGCTGGCAGTTTTCTGATAAGTGCCCTTAAATTATGATATGTTGGAGTCCTCTCCTCTCAAATGCCTGAGTGTTTTAAACAGAGAACTGTCCCCTTGACCCTGACACAAGTAACCAAAGGCACAGAAAATATATAAAATGCAAGAATAGGGCCCATATTGTTTTCATAACTATTAATGAATTCCAGTGAACTGAATTCAGTTGTAATTGGAATGAAAAAATCTTTTTTACATCCAATGAAAGGAGAAAGAGGGTTGCTGCTTTTTAAACCCACCCCTCCCAAGTGAATACACAAACAAGTGTGCATAGATGAAAGGGAAAAACAGGAGCAGAGGACAGAGAAGAGACAGAAAATGTAAATAAGGAGGAGACAGGCTACAGATCTCTGAAATACTTTCCAGATTTCCTGCCAGTAAACATCAATTGAATACGAAGCTACATTAGTATAATTACCCTCTTGTCAATCCTAACATTAACATTTTCCTAACTCTTCAATGACAATCACTTCTTTCAACACTCCTTAATAACAATTCATTTACTTATCCTTTCACGGATGTGTAAGACTGTCAATAACTTCACATCCTTAAAGCAAAACTGGAAAGCTGTGGATAAGAGACAGCTACTGAAACTGAAATGTATTTCTGAGCAGCCAGAATTTTTCAGAATGGACTTTCCACTTCTTTCAAAAACTGGGAAATTATTTTTTCAAGGTTACTTCATTAATTATTTTCTCTTTCGGTAATGAAAACTTCAAAAATTAGTACTCAAAAGGCAAATAAAATTATGGATGAGCAAGCCTGTAAGACCCCTCCTCCCTGCATTTCCTTTCAAGCAGCTTACGAAGTACTTCTCACAAATACATGTAATAAAGAACACAAGACAATCCAGTTATTGTTTAAGCCTCTAGCACAGACAGACAAGTTGCGTGTCTTGGGCAAGTCACTTAGCATACATCTGCTGACTTTCACAAATGAAACACTAGACTGGAATTCACCTTCTTCAAAACACCAGGAAGTGTAAGGAAAGAAAAAAGAGAGCATCAGCTCCTGCTTCGAGGTCACAGCAGCACTAGGATATAACTCTTGCTCATCTTTTCCTCAGTCCTTCTGAGCAACAGCAAATGTGATCAAAGCAAGCTATTTCGAATATGAAATATCAGCATCACGTTATTTGGTGCAGCACAGTCCTGGGACCTGCCCTTTCCTCTCCCATTTTTATTTTTTTTTGTTAAAATCAAGTTCTAGTCCTTCTGACAAGCTATCATCAAAATACAAACCAAACAAATAGACTGAAGGGGCAAGGGAGTTGACTTTTATCTAGTTTTTCTCCGGAGTTAATCTTAAAAATTGCAGAAGCTCCTGAATCCAAGCTCCACAAAAGGGTATTTAATCGTAAAAGATGACTGCTCACTGAGAAGCTGCCCCAAATTATGTGAAGGCAAGAGACAGAATGAAGTAAGTAACCAAATGATACAAAAGCGAAGCAAGATACAGAGAGACTGTATGTATTCAACCTTTTGTTGTGACCACCATAAACTCAGAAAGGAAGTCTGTATGCAGCCAAAGAAAGATAAGAATATGAAAATATTAATTTCATCTAAAAAAGCTATATAGTGTGACATGTACTGTGATATAGTGTGATTTGAACTGTGGACCTTAGTCAGTGAAGTAGCCATACATGGCCCCAGACTTTTACCAACCAGATAAGGACCTCAGTTTCATTGTGATCTCATTGTAGCCATCCTGCTCTCAATTCTGTCAGTTCTGAGATGGCAGATTCAGACCTTTCATATATAAGTGCCAGTACAGCTTATTATTAGAGAAATATTAAAACACCTAATCAGATCTCAGCTCCTCTCTCCTTAGATCATATCTATGCCAAGGGTTTATCAGGGAGAAAAAAAAATAGTTTTTGTTTTTTCCTCCTAAACAGGTGCCTGCAGGATCATATGGGAGAATTCTCATGTTAACTAGTTAAGAAATTTCCTCCCAATTAGAGGCACAAATCTCTGGGAGTCAGACTGTCTTCATACAGAAAAAAAGTTCTTTAAAACCCTCTTCAGAAAATGGTTTCTGTATCCTACCTCTGATTCATCTGAATGGTTAACTTGTTTGCCAGAGCAATGGGCCTGATTATCAGGAGTACCAAACTACCATCAGTGCTCATCATCTTGAAAGGCATAACAAATACTATGCTGTTGGGACAAAAGCTTTCACTAAATCTTACAATTTCTCTTCACCCTTCCTTCGTTACACCTGAGACAATAATGCCAATTAATAAAATCCTTTCAAGAGGAGCTGAGTAATGTTGTGCAGCAATATAAAACTTCAGCATTAGTCATGCAATTAACTCTTTCAGGGAAGAACGTTCTTTTCTGAGTAGCTGTCAGAGAGAGAAACCTAAACAGTTAAATATTACCCCAAAGAAATAAAACTTATTAGGTGTTTTCGTTTAAAGACCTGCAGCCAGCTCTCACCCCAGACTTATGCTCTTGTTGAAGTCAACAGCAAAACTCCCATTGACTTCAGCAGCAGCAAGGTCATGGTCCTTCTGCACTGCTGACTGGGTGATAGCACAGCCATAGGTCCTGAATTTAAAGAAGAGAGAAATCAATACAGAGCCTACGGCTGCCTGGTTCCATCTCCCCAGCTACCCATAGACTCACACCGGGGACTTTGATTAGTTTTCACTTTCTGGGCTTTCTGGACAAAAGGTTCATATGACAGTGTACGACACATTAGGCTTTATCTGGACTCTCAGAGGGGTTGTAGTCAAAAGACCACTGAGATAAACACGATTGGCAGCGTCTGGGTGTCCTGCTGAGGAGGCTGTTCCTTGTATTTTATATGCAATCCACTGGGAACACACAGACAAGCAAAAAGCTCTCTTTATGGAGCAGCTAATGTCAGCAGTGGTACCTGCACCACATCAGGGGAATCCAGCCCAAACATTTCCCATGTTGCACAAAAGAGGCATAAAAAGTCAGACCAGATAACTACGACCATTTTGGTAACTGCTTCCATTTATGAAAAACCGAGCACAAAGCTTGCCCTCTGTATGTTCAAATACAAAACTAACTTGTGTTTAGAAAAAGAGAAGGAAAAAAAGAGAAGAAATTAAGAAGGAAATACATGCTCATCTTTATGAGCATATTTGTAGAAAAAAATGCAGATCCTCTCTTGGTAAAGATATATTCACTCATATAAAAACGTGCATATATGTTAGGGGATCTTCATCTTCTGCTTTACAGAAATCTGACTTTAATTTACAGGAATTTCTGTTGCTTTCAAACACTTTTTAAAAATGCCTCATTACATTTAGCGTTTCCTTTGCTTGGCATCAAAATATTATAAAACCAAGAGCATAAGAATGGTCCTAACTCCAATTCAGACACACAAATGAATCTTCTATATTGCCATCATCAACTATACTTTGCCTAAAAAAAAAAACAAAACAACCACTTAACAAATGAGCACTTAAATACGCTTTTACTAAACTTTAGCATAAACTGTTAAATGTGCATTTGGTAAACTTTGCACTGGGACTTTAATGAAAGCCACCAGCCGTATAAACTGCATTGTTTCTGTTCCTTTTTTCCCCTCTATACATCAGCTTTCTCTCTCCCCAGCTTGAAGCGAAGAGGCAGATTTGTCTGAAGCTCTGGCCAAAGCCAAAGCAAAAAAAAAAAAAAAAAATCAAAGCCAGCTCCATTTCCTGGGATGGCTGTGAACACAGTTTACAGCAAGGAAATCCACCCACACACATTATGGATGACCTTGGAGCATCAGTTCATTGGCTCTGCTTCTGGCAGCTGAGAGCTGGATCATCAAAAATCCTCCTGAACATGGAAACACACAGTGCTGGCAGGGAGACACGATCCAATACACTCAGCAAAGGCAGTCCAGGGAAAGAACAAATAGAAAAGCTCATGCTTACGGTCAAAACCAGCCAATTCTCTCTCGTTCAGCCTTGGGAATTGGCAGAAACAGTACAGTATTTCCCTGCTTAGTTTTTGCTTTCTGATTAAACTTTCCCTGTCAATCATGCAGGTATAAATATAGCTATGTAATCCATGACAGCTGGTGGAGGGCAGTTTCACTGAAACACACTGGCTTATTTTGGAGGATTTTTGCCGAAAAACGGGTCATTTTTATAATCTAACCACAACGATGAAATTCTTACAGAGTTCAAATATGACAATGCTACATCAATGCGTACAAAACATTGTTCACCAGATAATTAATGGCAGAATAACTGAGAAGAAAAACTTAAGTGAACTTGGAATATACTGAGAACAAAAGCTATGCACATTAAGGCAACTTCCAGAATTTTAAATAAGCAGCTACAGAGGTGATTTGGGAAAAATCTGTCATGTTGGGATGCACCAAGTATACAATCCTTTAACTAATTAAAACCAAGACATTTGATTATTTTGCAAATGTTAATCATCTAATTTTGAAATGTTAATCATCCAAGTTGCAAACTGTTTGCATTTTTGTCAAAAATTGAAATATATTGCCCCAAACTTTAAAAATTCCATAATAGCTACACCCATCAAAAGAGCTGAACTTTCAATCAAACACTGTCTGCAGAGGAGCAATGAGGTAAATTAGGCAAAGGTAATTTAACGATCAGTCCTTGTCATTTCAGAATGACAGTACTATTTAGAAAAAAGTGAAAGGAAAATAGATTAATGTGCTAAAATAAAGACGCTTTGTTCATCTGAATAAAACATTTGTAGCTCTGGTCTGAGAGGTTACTTTCATTTGCAGCCAGTTTGATTTGCCACTCATCTTCCTTTGGGAATAATTCTGTTTCAAGTGCAGTAAGAGATGATTTATTTGCATAAGCCAACAGAGGGTTATTCTTTCCTCATAAAACAGAGTATGACGTTGGTGTACAAATGAAAGAAAATGTTAACAACTCCTGAAAGTTCTCATAGGTGATTAAAGGCATGATGCCACACAGCACTAAGTGATTAGCACTGATGTGGAATATATTGCATTTTAAGCATAGTTGAGCTTTTGCACTGTTTCTCCAGCTCCTAATAAACTTCTTTTTCAAGACACATAAGAAATATTTGATCTTCAGAAAATGTTTTAGACTAAGAGCAGAAATTACTATCCTTCATTGAAGTAACTTTTATAAATGATCAGGAAATAAGTAGCATCCCTACACATTTATTTTGAAATTGGTCTTGAAGGAGAAGAAAGTGAAACTGAAGCTGGTCTTTGATATTATCACGTTGTTCCCTATTTCTGAATCACAGGTCTGAGGTAGCTGTCACCAGTCTACTGTTGCCAGGCCTCCTGCCTGTGGATGTCCCTACTGCACTTCGTAACTATAAACATTAAGGGTTTTGCCTTCAGAGGAGGTTACTCCCACAGAGTCTCTGAAATCTCCAGAGAAATCTGGTTTACTGTAGCAGACCTGGGCACTCACAACCAGCAGTGTGAGCCCATAATAAAAACATCAGGTACTTGCTCCACTCCAAACAGGCTTTGAAAGCCAATCTAACAAAAAATGTCAACCCAGAGCCTTTTGCTCCTCTTCTTCTGACCTCCCTGTAACATTCCTTCTTACAAACCTCTTCAGGAGCTTCAGTTCCATGTATTTAATCCTTTCAGTTTACAATCACATTGGTAACTGCACAGCTGGAGCCAAATTTGACCACTAACTTTACCATTATGCCATCTGTGCTCTTACTCCTATCCCATACACCCCAAAAACACTCACCTTCCCAAAGGAACCCTCCCCAGCCTCAGAGGAAGGCACCTTTCCAAGCACTTCCAGAAGGCCACATTGGCAATAATCAGCTCCAAAGCCAAAAGTCTTGGCAGAGCCCTGCATTACAGAACCCTCGTGCCCAGAACAAAACCCAAAACAAAACCCAAACCTCCTCCAGCTGACATGCTTCTGCTAAATGACAAATTATAAAGGTAATAATTTTCTGATGGATTACAAAAAAAAGATGCAGCACTACGTATTTGTTCAAAGCTGAGACCAGCTGCTTGACTTGACTGGGAGGTCTGTGCATGGCAGAATACAACACTGCAGGTCAGCACGACTGAGAGTTACATTCCAGTTACTCAAATTAATTTTCATTTTTTTCCATATCACGTAGACTATTGTTGTCCTGGTAAGCCCAGAGAACTGGGCTCCTCTTTTCAAGTAAGGATTTTTTCATATAGGAAACCTCTGAATAATACTTCTCTACTTTAGGACCCTGGCTGAAGATGTATCATTGTTCTTTGGGCTTCAGAATGAAAAAGTATGTCAGTCATTCACTCATTTCTCAAGGGATGTTTTCCATACCAGACAAAATAAAACTTAGATTTTATACTGTTTCCTCTCTCTCACCAGGTCACATTAAAATAAAAAAATCTGGAAGACAATAGGGTGCAAGTATAAGCCTAGCTTAACATTTTTTAAAAGCTCATTTTCTTTGCAACTCGTAAGGAGAAAAAATAAGGAAAGGAAAAGAGGCAGGGGGGTGCGAATATTAAAAGTCATGGTTGCCACCTCCTAACTCACCCAGGGCATAAGCCAAAACAATTATGGAGAGACATATGTCGATGGCAATGAAACCATTACTTGCCTTCTGTGTCTATTTTAAATATTAAGTGTTAGCAGCATGTTGCTTAGAAAATTAAAAACCTCCAAATTTTAGTTTCAGGATGTATGAATAAAGCACTGCATGTGGAGGAAAGTCAAACCCAAACACTTCTTTGTTTGCATATTGAATACCCATAATACCATGTAATCAAAAACTTATACTTTGGAATGAGCCTAATACTGTAACTGATGAGTAAAATTTGGCATTGAGGATGACCATTTACATGCTAAGTCTGATTGTTCACTAAAATAAGCAGATGCATAACAGCTTATCTTTTAAATATAATATACTACACACATAAACGCAAGTGCTGGATCTAATTTAACAAGATTTGTGGTTATGAACACATGGACACCAAAAATCCAGCATGAATGATAAGCTACAGTCCAGTGCAGTTCCAGCTGGCTAAGATATAAATATTTCTTTCCCAAACTGCAGTTGCTAGTAGAATCAGTGCAGAAAATTTCATTATACCTACAGCAAATGCTTGTTTGACATTTTACTCTTTCCTAAAGCACTGCAGCTCTCCCCCAGAAACAGGGAACAAGAAAATTATACTTAGGCCCAGCTTCAGCTTCACCTTCTCCTCTTTCAAGATGGATGAAAAATCTTATATAAAAGATGATTTAAATGAGGGATAGGAATTTCTGCTCTTAGTCTGGAATGTGCTTCAAAAAACCACTGGGCTGACCTAGAAGATGGTGAGTCTGGAGACCAGGTCTATGACTGAATTTGACCTCCCTTTTATTCGTTAGCACAGCAAATATGTATGTAAAATAGAGAGGTGGAAAAGTGGTAATTCAGGTAAGAGAAGGATGTGTTAGTGCAGTGGTCAAAGGCAGTAACTTTCATGCAGTAACAAAATCAGCACCAATTAATCCTGTATACAACAGGAATAACATTTTCTGAACTGTCTTAATGTAATGAATAAAAATTAATTTGCACATTGGGATCCATGTTGAAGCTAAATTCAAAGCATTACAAAATACATGATGCCCAGCAAAATTGATGCCATGTGAATTTTCTGTTTAGAATCTTTTTAGGAAAAGCAATAACTTTCCAGTTTGTCCAGTGAACATTTCTTTCTTTGTTGATATCACTATACCTGTAAACTGTAGCACACTGAACATCAATTGAATCACATCAGCACAAGCCAAGTGACAATGACTGATTTTTGGTATTAACTTCTGGCTGTTTCAATGTGTATTTTAAAAAAAATCCCACCACCTTGTTTTAGAAGGATTATGGTGCTACTGCAAGCCATCCATATTGGCAAAACCACCAACAACTCAGGGATTTGATATCTAGAAAACAAATTAATTTGTGTTTCATGCTTACAGAAGAGACCCTTGTGAAATATTGCCTCAACCAGACTTAAGAAACAAAAGATAAATATTTATAAACAAGACACATTGGAAATCCTTACAGAAGACATACTCCAACATGATTGACTATTCATACACAGAGTATGACATACGATGGAAATGAATAAAAAATAAACAAAACACTCCATTACTCCCAACATCTGCAAAGCCTATTTTAAACTTCCTAAATTACACAGATGTACCAGCATGGAGCTCTCAAGCCTCGAGTGCATATTGATGAGATGGCGTTTGTGTTTCTGTGATCCTGAACAATAAATGAACATACATTTCTGTACCACAACTGAACAAATGCAGAAGGTTAGTATTGCTGTTTGTGAGGAAGCCTGATGTGTATATCTGCGATACAAATCAGCAGCTTGCCAGCAGTTCGCCATATATTTAATGTCTCTATTTAAAAAAAAAAAATTAAACAAAATGAAGCAGATTGAGGCTGAGATGTTACAAAAAAATGCTGAAATTCTTTAAGAGACAAATGAACATAGGAGTAAGAGAAATTCAGATGAACAACAAGGAATAGCAAAATCAAAACAAACTGCACTATTTTTGGAGATGACATACTCATGTCTGGAAAACAAATACCAGATTTTACCACCTATTTTTAACCCCCAGGTTCCTCTCTCACCAGAGCATGTTCTGTACCACTGTGTCCACAGCTCTCCAAGACCTAATTTGACATTTCTGTCCAAACACTGTTGCATGAAAGAGGAAAAGGAATGGACGAGCTCTGTAAACTCTAAAAGTATCATTCTTGCACACATAAAAAGTGAACCCTGCAGCTAAAAACCAGGCAGACCTTTATCAAAAGTCATCAATCAAGCAAGAGCACACAAACATACTGACTCCTATCTGCATCTCCCAGCTGAGTCATTAAAATCTGAGGACTCCAGGAAAACACTGCTATCCCAAAGACACTACTGCAGAGAACCAATGATTTTATTACTTCAAAAAAAAATAGTAATTTTGGCCCTCACAAGGTAAAAATAAGGGGTTCATTCCCTCCTCCTCTTTTGCAATTCACCTGAAGTCCAAAAAAGAAAAAAAAGAGAAGGTACTGAGAGGGTGAAATGAATGCTTCTCAATAGGGAAAAGAAAGAAACATTGCCAACTTTGCCAACTTTAGTGTTCCTTCATTACAGAGTCCAGAGTCAAGCACTGCACATGCTATCCTGCTAGAAATAGAGGACATGGAAGGCACTACCTGAAAGGAGGAGAGAAAATTCTGTGAAAACAAGTTTTTGGAAAGTCCAGTATTCAAGACCATGCAGTAGGATCACTGAAGTTTGATGTGTCTGGAAGTCTTGATGAAACAAAGTCCTGTAGAAAAGGCAAAAATGCCCCATCTGTCCAATTCCACCAAGTCAAATGGCTACACGAATGCTATCACAATGAATGACATGCATTACAGAAATATAGTTTTGTAATAGTTTCAGAGCTGAGCTCCAGTGACGCCTTTGCTTGGCAACACAACTGAATATTCATTTTTTAATCTAAATAATCCCTCTGCCATTACAGTCATTGACCCAGCTCAGTGTTGCTCCAAAGACAGATCATAACAAAAAGATGGCACTTTTGCTTATTAAGTACTTACCACTTAAGTCTTTTCACTTACAAGGAAACAACTATGCCCACAAGACAATCCTCTTTTTCTGTAAACATCAGTCTAAAACTAGATGCCTACATTCTGTAAGAAAATTCAGTATTTTCTTCATCTTAAAGAAGAAAGACTGGAAATCAAAGTTATTTATCAAAAATCATTAAAATTCTTTATTATAAAGTACACTGGGGGATTGAAACTCGATGACCTTTAAGGTCCCTTCCACCCCATGCCATTCTATGATTCTATGATAATTTAGCAGTATGGAGGATTCAGTGCCCACAGAACACTACAGGACTCTGCAATCAAAGTCCAGGTCAGTAAAAACATCAAACACCCTTTTAAACAAAAGAAAATGGAAAACCCTTTCAGTGCAGCATCTTTGTTCTGTGCGCCGCTTGTCTCCAAAATGTAATGCTACCATGATGTCACTGTAAGCATCAGAACTCTAAAAGCCTGATAGAAACACTGGTTTCAATTTCACTCTGGATTATTATTTGGAAAACATTTAGGAAAATATAATGAGCCCAACAGGAGGCTCAAATCTAAGAGGTCCTGTTGTCTGCCTGACTGAGAAACCACAAAATCTTTAGCTCAAAGCTACTTGCATTACACTTTCCACTCTCTTTTTGGAATGGTTTCTCATTTTCCATACCCCATTTCTATTGATAGATTTTTCCATTCAGTAAACAAGGAAGCTGCTGCTTATTTAGAAAGTGACCTTCAAGGCTAACAAGAAAATCTACAGCTAATAGACACAAGAAACAAACACAATCCAAGAACAAGTATACGCACAAGAATTTTTTTCCTAAGAGACCCCTCAATATCTTAAATACCAGCCACAGCTGTGACAAGGCTTAGCAGAAGCCAGCATGGGGGTTGACAAAACATTCAAGAAAATCCAATGCTGTATTATTCCTGCTGTAGAAGTCTCATGTCCATGGGAGGACTACAGAAGTGACAGCCATCTGGAAAGAGGCACACCTGCATTATCATCGGGTTCATATTTTATCCTTACAGCAGTTTTGAAGTGTTCAAGGCCAGATTGGATGGGATTTGGAGCAGCCTGCTCTGCTGGAATTCCTGACCAAGAGCAGGGGGTTAAACTAGAAGATCTTCAGGGTTCTTTCTAAACCAAAGCATTCTATTATTCCGTGAATTAGAGGCAAGCAGATGAAGGTCAGGAACCAAGGACAATGTGAAAAGATGGCATCTCTGAAGTATCCTCACGTGAGAAACATGATCAGGGAACGTAGCAGCTCTTTAGTTTTTTGTGCTCACAACTATTTCATGCAAATGTACCTATGTATTTTTCTGGGTGACTTGATAGCAAGTTTTAATGCACGTGTGAAGGCTGCATGAACCTTCTGCTTCACACACTCACCGTGTTCCTGAATAGCAATGCACTCTGACACATATGAGAACAGGTGTGTTTGTATCTCCAAGGTCTGTAATAAGCTGATGAACACCAAGTTCACTTGTAAGAACAGGGAAATGAAAACTCAAGAGGAATGATACACAGAACTAATAGTGCTCAGAAAGTGTTAGTCCTATACATTCCTGTCACAGTAAATGACAAAATCTAAAGATACAAACGGACTTACTAATTCAAAAGGAATCAAAATTCCTAGCTGGAGTGCAGGGAAAGGTGACATCTTATTTGTCCTCTTTCTATTTATTTTAAAAATTTGATTACATGAGTGGGAGCCTATAATTGAAATTGTTTCCATGGGCAAATTAAACAATAACATTTTGTTCTATAAATCAAGCATCGCACATTAATGTGAAAATTACTTTTATATTTTAAAACAATCTGTAGTACAAAACAAATATCACCTTGCATGACATTCTGGGGCCACACAGCCAGTGCTGCTGCCATAGTAAGGTCCGTTAGTTTTCAGCAATTAATTACATCTGTATATATTACTTTAAAAATCCTAAACCTCAAACTTTTAACAGAAAATGTCATGGCAAATATCCGCCAGGAACAGCAAAAAAAAAAAAGAGTTAGTTTAAAAGGCATAACTGAGGCTGGGAGTTTGAATACCTTAAAACACAAATGTGGATGATAAAGTCCTGCATTGTGATGACTTGGGGGTACCAGAGTGACCTTTTTTTTTTTTAAAACAGAAGGGAATGTATTATTATGGATTCCCGGAGGGACACATGTAAGACCAGATATCTTAGCAGGCTTTCAGAGGCGTAATTATAGGATTTTCAGACATAACAAGACAAGCAGTATCCCTTCCAAAATCCAGCTTTGACCCACTGTAGCCAGCCTTTTAAAAAAGCAAACAAAGCCCCCACAGCGGTTCCAGGTTTGTCACCGACACATTTCTACTCCCTTGTAAACATCAAGTTACTGGAACTAAAACCAAACGAAGACCCTTCGAAAAGATAAATCTTCAAGTGCCACCAATGTGGTTGGTTTTTGGGGAGCTCCAGGAACTCAACAGGCTGGTGAGAAACCCATCCCAGGGCTGTGAGAGGTAGTGACTCCCCTAAACCATCACCATGGATGCTCTCACCTCAGACCTTTCCCTTTCCAGCTGCACTGTGGCACGAGTACAACACTACTCGTTCATTTACAATGTCTGTCATGAAACCAAACCCAAAATGCCAGCAACAGCAACTTTATTAGCACTTACTGATCCCAGGGGTGATAAATATGTTTGTTTACTTCTGCACAAGCAAAGCTGGTGGTAAAAGGGAAACTGATCAGACTGTTAAGTGGCTGAAACCCACATTAGAAATCAAATGACAACATAATCCCAGGAAATTGCCAGGATATAGATACTGAAAGTGCTGAAGTACCCAGGGCCACGCTGGCATCTTGCCAACAGCCCGAGGGTCAAAGCTATTATTCTGCATGTATATCTACATAAATTTACATCTACTTTGCATAACAAGTAAGCATAGTATTAAATACATTTTATTGAAGTGCCGCCCTGCACTAGTTTACCCACTCTTGCAAGAGCACAAGGCTAGTGATTGCCTTTATTTTTAACTTCCTATATAATAACTCATTTGGTTTTCCAATGCAATCTTCTGGGAAGACTCAGGATCACACCACAGGAAATTCACTCCTCAGCTTACAAGGGTGTGTGCAAGAGGATCAGTGCAATCAGATGGGGCAGACATTTATTTATTTTAGCTGGAGTGCATATCCCTTTCTCCTGCGTGTGGCATTGCAGAAATTCTTAAATGCTTTTCTGCTTTACTCCTATGGCTCATCCCAAATACACATTTGGATTAGGATTTTCCTTCTTGTTGTACAGAGACTCTTCCTATCAATGTTCAGAAAAAAAATTAGCAAAAACTTTTTATCAACCCTCCTATGCAGAGAAACATAATAATAACTATGGTATACATGATTGTATACAGTCATACAATCACATACAGATGTGGAGAGCCAGAAAACATTCCCACAGTAAGAGATGAAAAAAGTAATCACATAGTTTCCTGGAATAAAAATATGGATGAACCCTCACATTATGACACATTAGCACAATCAATTCCTCTGCAGCTACAATCTGAGTAATTGCTTTGAACTGGTTTTGTGGGATGTTTTACTTTTTGAAACTATCAGAGTCCAAATACAGCAAACTGCAAACTGTGCAAAAATGTGAGTTCTGTTATGTTTGCGGAATGTTGTACAATTTCAGAAAGCAACTAAACCTGAACTATGCATAATATTTTCTTTTTAAAAATACTGCCTTGTGCCACATTTCTCGACTTCCCCCCTTAATTCATCTCCTATACTCTTCAGTCAAAGATACAGGACTGGATGTTTCCTAAAGCTGTCCAATTCACTCAGAAATTTCCAATATATAAAAATAATCCAATGATTTCTGATATTATTGCAAAAATAGGAACTAATTATTTGGAATGAAAGAGTGAAGACTTGCACAAACAGCAGAAAACAACAAGGAAGCTACAGTCAATGTGCTTTAAACTACACACATAAAAATTCTGAATTTAAATTATTATCTCTTCCCAGTTTACATGTTTGAGGAAAACCTCCGAATTCTAGGATATCAACTTCTAATCAGGATTAAAAAATGAAATCCTGAAGAAGGATCAGGCTGTCTTCACAGTCCAGGTCTGCCCTGCCTGAACCCATCCTGCCTTCTATCCTGCAAAAACAGACACCAAATGCCAAACATGCATTACACCCTTCAGGACATTAAGCCAGGCTATAACTTTTTCCTTCTCTTTTCTTTTTACACTGGAAGTTTATCTGATTTTGTTTAAAGATTCTTTTGAAAAGCTGTGTTTTCGCACTGCCTTTTGCTTTGCAAAACAGCCAAGCGATGAAGTCAAATCTCCTCAGAAATCCTACAATAATAAATTGTGGGTACAGAAAAGAGGTTGAGAAACTATGTAGAGTAACAGATGTCACATTTAAACTTCCAGGTAATTAGACAAAGGCAATCAGAATTTTTTTTCTAAATTTTTAAAGACAGTTTCAGACACTATATGTAATAAGGTAATTGAAACACTTCTCTAAACAGATTTCTGTTGGGAAATGAAACTGATCCATCTCTGTACAAAACCACATGCTCTGCCACACTGCCATACATTCCTTTCATCCCTCCAGTCATTTTCTTCTCATCTGTCTCATCAGCATCCACTGCCAATGTGTACCATCACAAACTCAAGCTGCATTACCTCAGCAAAGTTTATAAATTCCTTATGCTCTCTGCAAAGAATTAAAATTACATTTGTCTGGACAACCATCATGCTTACCATGTGAGCACAGTTATGCTCAAGCAGACAGTTCATCTTTTCACTTCCAGTCCCATATTTTAAACCAGAGAAGATGTTTTAACGCAACTGTAGAGTCTCACAAATGCAGCAGCAAAGGTTTTATTTTCCTTCACGTCAGTCTACGAAAATAATACATAATCTGGGTACTCAGTTTTCTTCTGGTTGCTGCCACTGAGTGCAATGCAAAGAAGGGAAAGGGGGGAGTGGGGGAAGATAAACCCTCGAAGGCTGATGGTTTGTAATTTCTTCTGCTACTTGTACAGACATGGCAAGAGACACAAAAGGCAAGATCACTGGAATTTCATCTTATGATCCATTTCCACCCAAACTGGATGCAAACCCAACACTTATCTGAGCCTTGTCAGCCCTCTGCAGCCCATCTGCACTTACAGATTTTGCAGATTCGGCAGCGGGGGCAACGCCGCCAGAACCGCACCCACACAACGGGAACTCTTCATCCTGTCCCTGACCTGAGCTGATCAAGTGCTCAAAATATTCCTCAAAGTACCTCTATCACTGTCTGGGGGAGTTATCAGAGAATTAGAGACTTTATTTGAGAATGGAACATTGTACAGTCTGGTTGGCATAAACGCCCAACAGACTGTTTTGGGAATAGTTTGTTCTTCTAATGTTGACACTGTATCATTTGTTTTTGGCAACCCAATGCCGCCTCCAACCATCTAATTGTCCTGAAAGGTCTAATAACTTTCTCTTTGGAACATCTTTTAGAAGGAAAAGAAAATAGGCACATTATTTGTAAAGCAGCATATATCTGATGGCTTTGATCTGTGCCGATGCGATTCCCTTCATGGATAAAAGCAGAGCTGTCAAAGAGGAGAAGTCATCAGATGAGTATACATATCTAGCAGCTTTCTGAAACACATTTCTACTCAATCAGCACTTACAGTGATAGCTAATTTTAGATATTAAAGCACTGAACTTTCATGTCACTTTCATGCTACGAAATCCTCTTCAATTAAAGCAGAATCTATCCAAAATGTTCCCTTAAAACATTTTACATATTTTTCTCTGCTTCGAGCTGTCATTTTGCCTACAGTAATACACAAGACAGGGGCTGAAATACAGGTCACCAGGTCACTTATTCAGCTGTTAAATTCCTGCAGAAAAATGAAACACAGAGTGTCATGGGTTAATGAATGTTGTAGAGCTATAAGACAATTAGGGACATAAGGCCCTTGATTTGGTTGTCTTGACTCAGGAACTAGTTGTGTGATTCCTGTTGTAGGACACCTATTTCAGGATTTCAGACAATATTTTACCTGAGATCAACTTGGAATTGTTCATCACACAAATGTATTTATGCTATTTTAAAATGGGATGTACAGGGTCTGTTTTGGAGGGGTTCTAAGTGCTGTAAAACCACATGATAAATAACACACACTCCTGCAGAGGAGAGAACCCAGCCACACGTGTGCTCAGCGTTCAAGCTTGCACAGATGCTGACCCTTCATCTGGGTTCTGCTTTGTCTTTCATTTTGATCATCACTGACTGTTTATATGAAAACTGAAAAGGATTTTTAAAAATAAATCCTGACACATTTCTCCACTATCTGTGGCTGTGCAGTTTATGTGCAGTACAGACAAAGCTCATTAGGAATATGTACAAGATCAAGAAGTTCTTATGAAAAACATAAGCAGATCAGCCCTTAAAAAGAAACAGCCTGGGGTATTGGTGGCTTTTGTGCTCGTTAGAAGACTAGTGAATTGAAATACTTCAGAGCAATTACTTTCCTTCCTAACTGCAACAAAGTTTGCCCCTCAAAATAAGAAACTTCAGTCATAAACCAACTTAAAACCTGTGTAACAGTCTAAGTCCAAATACCAAATAACACAGGCTTTCCTGACAATACTGGCTGTATGTGACCTGAAAACAAGATCCAGACTCTAAACAATTCACAAAAGAATTGATTTATATCACATTGCTTTTCCATGCAGTGTGTATTTATGCAATTTTATGAGTCTGTGTTACATTAGCCTTTTGGCAACTGTGTAGAGATACATCAGTATATTTATTTTGGGTGGTTTTTTGTTGTTGATAGCTCTGGGTATCATCTTCCCTATCTCTTTTTATCTCCCTATTCGTTACCTGCAATATTGAAGTCAGAAAATTCAGCGGTCTTATGGGAGACCAGCTATGCTGTATGATCGATTTGAGAGAAAATGAATACATCACCTTTTGGATTTTTATACTGACAATAATAATGCAGAAAAAAAAAACCTGCTCCTCCGAGTCTTCCTTGTACTTGGCCACTTCCTTCTGAAAGGCCCTCTTAATGTATCCTGTGTAGCACCTGTTACAGGATGGACATCTTATCTGAACAGCTTCCATCTATGTTCCTAGAATCATCCTCTGATTGTTCAGATGAATTTGCAGGGAAACAACCCCACCCTTCTGCTTGCATGGCGAGACTCTAAACTCAGAAATACATCTCTGAGAAAGAATGCCATTCACTCACCAGTAGGCTTGCCTGAAACTCTGAGATGCCATGTCAGATTTTCCTACATCTCACTCCAGGAAAGTCAATTATATTTTTGAAGGGCATCCCTCCCAAAGCTGAATTCTTTCCATCATGTAAGCCACATGTTCATGGGTGCATAACAAGGATCAGAAATTTGCATTCTTTCTACAGCTGCCTGTCAGCTATTTTCAAGATGTCTCTGGAGTTGACATTGTTTTACTGTACCAAGCCATAAACTATAATGGACTTTGATTGCATTTCCCTTTCAATACACATTATGATCAAGTAGCATGTTCACAATATTCTCTTAATGCTGGGGAAGTTTTGGACTTGCAGTGATTACATCCTCAAGAGCGGGGTTTGCAGAAAAACCTTAGGTATTCACTCCTACCTCCACAGACATCACAGAACACTTCAGTTTATTTGACTAACCACTAACATTTCTTCTTCCATATGAAACTATGTCTTATGTATGCTCAAGAAGTGACAATACTGGCAGTACTTTTTTTTTCTTCATTTTGGTTTCTTCTGCACTGTTTGCATTAGCATTTCTTTCACATGAATGTTCACAGCCAGCCAGTTCATTTGAATTAGTTGTGCAGCTTGTCTTTTTGTGCTCTGCTACTTTTTCCATCAGCTTTTCCACTGAACTTTCATTTCAAGATCAATAGACTTAGTTTACTGCAATGCAAGATTTTCCTGCTACTGCCACTGTCATTTTAGTCAGCTTTAGTGGCTTACAAATTCAGCCTCATTTGGTGAAACTCAAATGAGGCTTAACAGGTGAGATATGAATGCAAAGTGTTCTTTTCTTTTTAATAATATATTATGAATACAAGCCTCAAAAGGAGCAGAGTAGCTGTAGAAGCTGTGCCCTACAGTAGAAAAATGGATTTATCTGATACATGCCAAAATGCTCCACAGCCCCAACAGAGTAGTCTTGAGTTTATTTGATTAAATCTAATCAGAATTGATGCCACTACCAGAAAAGCAGTAAAATTCAAATATAAAATTTGAAACCATTCTTCCTCTTTTATGCTTTATATGGCTGCTCTCTGCATCACTGTAACGATGCAGCAGAATCTTCCATGAAGCCAATCTGATAAAAGCATAAACTTCCCCAGAAACCCAAACCTAATAAAGAAAAGCAACGGCACTGGGAAAAATCAAGGTGTTAGAAAAGCTGTCTGTAACAAAGGCAGAGCGGGAAAATGTCATCTCCATTTGGACCAGAATAAGACTTTTTGCCTTTTTCTACCCCCATCCCTTGTGCAGAACATAGTGAATAACAAAACATGCTTGGTAAATAACTGAGTTAAAGTCTGATACCACCTCCCTCCCAGCAATACAGCAGCTAACATACTCAAATGCCCACTAAAAATCAATTGCCTGAAAACTAATAGGGATCTATTTAGTTACTGGAATGGTTTTGCATTGATTTCTTCCCTTATCTTTTGTATCTTAGCATATGAGCAAAACTGAAGACAGCACTGCATATCCAAAATTGATATTTCTTCTGTTAGCTAGAAAACCTACCTTTTTTTTTAGCCAAACCAGACTGAATTCCAGGCTTTGCTATGAATAAATCTGGGGGTTTTGTTTGGATTTTTTTAAGACTGTATTAATGTGAAAAAGCAACCCACACACACACACCAAAGGCAGCCCTGCCTTCTTTCACATGAGTTTCCATTAAAGCTGATGTTTGCTGGCCTAAAATGCAAAGCCCCTGTCACTCCTAGGCAATGTGATTTAATTTGGGGCTGTAGCACCTCAGGTGGACTGGCACACATGACTGACTGATCAGCAGCCACCAGCCCAGGCTGGAGCCAGCACAGAGGGGGCTTCACCTGGCACTTGCAAGGTCAGTGGCCAACAATCCCCCTCTCCCCCTTCCCTGCAGCAGCAGTAATTGCTCAGGTATGTTGAGCAATTTCACTCACCAGAATGTCAGAACTTCAGCCTTTTTTGATGTAGTCCAGATTTGGCCTACGTTGCAGGGACATGACATTTCCATGCTTCCCCCCAGCAATTGCTTTTCAATTTTGATCAAGCAATAGAATACAGTAAGGAACAAAGAGGGGGAAAAAAATCAACCATAATTTGGTGCTAAGTCTCCCCCTTAATTCATGAGCATAAGACAAGGTGATGTATTTAACCAAAAGGGGAGAAAAAGTTTTCTATACCATGAAATATAGAAATTGTTCAATAAATCACTTTTTTTTATGAAAACTTCCCTATTTAAAAAAAATGCAGGAAATAAATGGCTCAACAGAGCTGGCCCATCCATCTTGAATTTAAAAAAAAAATAGAAACAGGAAAAAGAAAGGAAAAAAGAGAAGCTATCAGCTTCAAACTATTATAACCTTAGGATGCAAAATTGCTTTATTATTGGCTGAAAAATATTATAGGAACCATGAATAAGGCATTGTTGAGCAGTTAAGCAATCACAAATCACACTGAATTTTGATTTTAGTGGGATGCCATAAAAATAGAAATTAAAGATGTACAGCTCCAGAGAGCTTATAGCCAGATTTAATTTCAAATAATGTCTGCAGCTAAAGCAAAATAATGACAAATGTCATTTCCAGAAAAATGTATCTCAAAGTTTATAAGTTTTAAGCAAATTCGTATCTCTCAATTTATTTTATGAATCTTCTATGCTTGTTACAAATAAAAAAAACTCAAAACCCCTTACATGAAAGAGGCACTGGATTTTCTGCTCACATAGTATTTGAGTTAGAAAGAAATTACATGTCATGTTCCTGATCGCAGGTAATTGTGAGATTAATTGGGTATCTTAATTTGGAACTAAAGTAGGAGAACTATTTGTAATTGGGCTAGGCAGGAAAAGGGCAAAGGGAAGCTGAACCTGAAAGCCTCCCTGCTAAGTTTCCTTCTGGGGAAGCTGAGTATGGATACTGTGACCCTGAGAGCCCTCTGGCAGCCAGGTGTGAGCAGCTGCTCTTCCATTTTCAGGCATTGCACAGGCCTGGCTCTACCTCAGAGACTGGGATCCACCAAGGACCAGAAACTTCCCAGAGCTTCTTCCCAAGCAGCAACCACAAGTTTCCTACCAAGCCCCTGCAAGACAGGACTATTCAGCTGAAGAACAAAAACCCATCTGACTGAAGAGTAATCCAAGGCACTACATTTGAGGATTTTCAATTGTTTGAATTTAATGCAAGCTCATCGGTGTAACAAAATCATTTGGCATCTGTTGGCTTCAGTCTCCAAATCATCCCAAGATTTTCACTTCCCACCACCCCGCCTCATGTCCAGGATCACACTGCATGGATATGGATTCCCTTAGGGTTAGAAGCTCTCAGAAATCAGTAACCTTAACAACATGCAATACTTCCCAAAGCTTAGACATGCCAGGGCAGTGAACCATATGAAAAGCACTAACAAGTAAAATCCCAGCTCACCTTAACCCACCGGCCACAAAATCCCAGTGCCCAGCCTCACTCCCTGCCCTGCCTCAGCCCATACCACCATCCTTCCCTGGTGCTTGAAACAGCTGCAGGCGTGGTTTGTTCTTCTGACCACCTCCCACTCTGAGATCTTTGAAAATCTTTGCATATTTTCTACAGAACATGGCTTAATCTAACCAATAATTGATTTTAAACTTCAGTACAAAAGTGTGTTCACCATTTGAAATCCTGTTGGAATTACCACTGCTAGATACAGGGGAGATAAAATCATAGAGCCGCAAAACTGTGTATCCAACCCACCCACATAATCCCTAAACTATGGATAAAGAGCCAGCAGCTTCCTTTCCCTTTCACCTTTGTGGTTCTTGGACCAGATCTATTGCTCGAGGTGGTAACTCATGCATGCAGAGTGACAAGCAAGCTGCAGCTTCCATATCCAGAATGTCCCTTCTGGATTCACAAAGCAGCTGCAAAAACACATGTTGGCCAACCCCACTGGATGTCCTGCACTTGGAAAACAATCACAAAAAGAGTGAGGGGGAGTAGGGAACAGCCAAGGGAGATGAAATAAATTGGGGGAAAAAAGAATCCCCAGCTGAGAAAGGAACAATGGAAAAGGGCAACAGGGAAAGGTGAGAAGGTCATTGCAAGGCAAAGAGAGAAAATGGCAAGAGAGTCTGGGAAAGTGGTGATATAAGTGAAGAATATGAAGAAACAGGCTGTGAGGAAGATCTCCCACCATCAGCACATAACACAAGCCTCCTGCTGGAAGACAGATGGGAACAAATGACCAGCAGAAAAAAAAAAAACCCCAAAACAATTCTGCAAGACACAAAGAGAACTCAATCACACACGAGTAACCGGAAAGGCTTCCCAGCCCACAGATACTTCTGTGAAGATAACTGAGAAAGCAACACACAGAAAGTTTGGACATTGTCACTGGCTGAGTAAGTAGGTTAGGATGGAGAAGAGATCATCCTCTTCGAATGCAAAACGGGTAACATTAAACATTTATCAAGAACAGAAGCAAAGTTAGGCTGAGCTTCCAAAAATACTGAGCACTACCAAATACAAGTCCTGAGATGGAGAGAGCACCAGTTGAGCCTCCTATAGCTTTTAGCTTGAATGGCTCACAGGTTATTCCTTCGGGTCTTTCATTGAGCAAAATTAGTGCTCCAGCTCCTGCTGGCTGCTTGAACTACTGCAGTGGTGAATCTTTAAATCTGCCACAGCTGGGCTGCCAGCTGCACAAGGGATGTTTGCCTCAGGAAGGGCTGCAGAACAGAACACACCACATCTCGGGGCTGAGGAGGACGGAAACACAGTGCTGTTCCCAGTTAGGTAGGACAGCATTTACATCCACATGCTCCTGTTCAGAAGAGGCAAATAAATGAAAGCTTTGCTCTTTTTCACTGAGAGACACCCATATATCTTCTTCAACACAGCCAGCTTCAAGCTAAACAGGGCAAATAAGGAAATGAGGAGAAGGCAGAGAAGTGAGGCACTGCTTTTCCCTGCTGCAGAGGGAAATGCAGTGGTTTATACAGTGAGGTTAAAAAAAGGTAAGAAAATACTCTTTTGTAAGTTGTATTCACTCACTGTTCATACTACATTCTCTCCCACATTCATAGCAACTTGGAGTCACAAAGCGTAACCTCAAACTGAACATTTCCTGGGCTCTAGAAAACAGAAATCATCTGTTCCTCAGCCTCCACAGTACAGCACTATTCCTGCTCCCAAGATACACAGCACTTAAAGGCACACAAAGTCCATTCTGAATGGGAGGTAGAGCTGCATTTTTAATTGCTGATGATTGTTTTGTTTGGTCTTTCTTAAGTTTTCCACCAGAAATGGTTTTGTCTTTGTCTCCACGATGGCAGATATGGCTATATTACACTAGTACAGCTTAGTACTCTCCTGACAGCACTTACCCTCCCAGCACAGGAAAATCTGTAGGACATGGAAAATATAGCATGAGCTTCAATCCAGAATGGTGACATGGTTGTCACACTTACTTAGCTAACTGATACACCTTTTTTCTTTTTTTTTTTGTTAATTTTTAATTTTTTTTTTTGTAACATAGACAAGGCTTCATCTCTAAAGGAACAGCAACATGCTTACAACCCCAAATTTATTATTATTGTAATTTGTGAGAAAGGATTTTCTTCCATGCAATTTTTTAAACTGTGTGAATTAAGCGGACTTACAGTTAATCCATTTTTCTAATTACATTGTTTCTCTCGCTACAGATCAACAGCTGATTAATCAGACTCTTCAGCAAACCAGTGAGGTGTCTGACCTTCTCACTTGCTGCATTTGTAATGAACTTCATCTCATATTCTTCAATAAAATTAAAAAAAAAAAACAAACCACAATCTATTTCAAGCTATCTGAATACAGGGAGCCCATCAGGACCTCACCTATGGGCAAGGCTATCAGCTTTATTCTCTGTCAGCTTCCTGAGAACTCTTGCATCATACCACACACTCTTGGTGTTAACAAAGAAATATTTCAAAAGCCAGCTTTTCATAACTTAATCTGCATTTTCATGTGACAATTTTGTAGCTCCCCGCTACAAAATTCCCTGCAGCACAAGGGCTTCCTGCAAAGCTGCAAAAGACATCCTTTAGTTATGGAAAAAGCTGTCAACACTTACAAGATATGTAAGCACTTGCATTTCTTCTGTGTTAAATGGTTGGGCTCAATGATCTTAGGAGTCTTTTCCAACCTAACCAATTCTATGATTCTAACCTGCAAAGTGAATAAATACAGTCTAAACCCAGTCATTCTCTCCCACTCCCAAATATCTGCCAGTGCAGCAACCCCTTTCACACAACAGGGACATAGTTTCCCATTGGAGAGCAGGGTTGTCAGGCATTTTGAGAAAGTTATTTTCCAGCTTTAAAATAAAATCAACTAGATAAGGTGGTTTTTATCTAACTGTCCTAAAATATTTTTAAAGATGAGACCTCCATCACCTTCCCATGTTGTTTTATTCTACTGCTTTGTCAATAAACAGACAGCTTTTCCCAGGCTTTAACTTTCTGTCTTTTATCCTATTGCTGCTCTTCACAAAGGCAAATCAGATTATTCAATTTTTTAAACTGTAAAAATACATATTTAGAAAAACTCCTTAGATCTCCTTTATTCTTTTCCTCAAGCTAAATCTCTCCTCCCCCTATTCATGCCTCATGGAGTCACATTTTCTGTATCTCAAATCATTCTCCATTGCATTTTCTTTAAATTGTTATTTTCTTTCCAAACGGGCACACACTCCATTCCACCCCCAGGACATTAAGGAAAATCCTGACACTTGTAAGTTCTTTAAATCCAACCATATTATAGATTTCATCACCTCTCACAGAAACAGAACTTGGGGTATCATAACCAACTCCTTTTCATATTTACATTATGTAGCCCCCTAAAACAATAAGGAAATAAGATATTGGTTCAGTATCTACCCAAAAAATGTACATGGAATCATGTGGAATTCAAACCCCTTTTCCCCAGTCTTAAAAACATTTTAGAATTGGTAAATATCAAGCCTTGCAGGGACAAGTTCCTGTAAACATTTCGAGTTTGAGCTGAAAGGTGAGGCTATGAGTAAAATAAACTATAGTAGGAGAAAGGTCTCTTAATTCTCCTTTTAGAAAAAGGTATATTAAAATAGCTCTTTTATTTTGGCAGACTTACTAACTGCATACATTATTTAACACAGAAGAATTGAGGTTTGGGGAAGGCAGGGAGGGTTCTCCCACAAAAAAAAAGAGATGTATGTGTAAGGAACAAGCCCACCGGAAAAGAAATACACTGGGTTAGCCCTAACCTGCAGCCTCGTTTGTAAAAGCTGCTCTGATTCAAAGCTCTGCTCTTCCCAGGGCTCTGCACTGACATTTGGCTGACTGACTCACTGAATGTTCCCTTTAAACTTACGTGGTGTCAATTAATGGATTATAGAAGCCATTGATTTACCTTTAAAGTACTTTATGATCTCTAGTCCTCTGAGAAGTGAGTGGGTACCTATGAAGTGACAGCTCACATCTTCATCAGCCTACAGCAAAGGCTTCCTTTGCAGTCACTGAGCTAAGACTAAAGAGGGCATGGAAAATACAACATGAGCTTCAAATACCTGGGTTTCCAGCAAGGAGTTTGGCTCACCTAGAAAACACCTATTTGCTTAGAAAGGCCACAGACAGTACTGCCAAGGCTTATGTTGAATAAAAAGGGATCTTTATTTCTCTTGACTCAATATTTCAAATTCAAAATTGTGGAAGTGTAAGGATGTAGCATGGTCTGCAAATAAACTAAAACATCAATAAAAGGAACAATTAGGGTTCTATTTCTAAATTGGGCCCAGGTTCAAACCAAAGGCTCCCTCAGACACCCAGTCTACTGAAGATACTCCAGTATGATCACAGTGCTTCCCAGTCACCATGTCCAGATGTCCTTGGTCTGGCCCATCACGACTCCACAGACCCCCATGTTACCGCCAAGACTCATAGTAGACACTCTACTACCATACAAAGAACAAAATCCCAGTGTCTTGGGCCAGCCTAGTTACCAGGACAAAGTCATGGCCGAAAATCAGACACGGCCATTTGGAAGTGGGAGCAATTTGAATGCTAAAATGTAAAATAATTAAGTGGGTATTCTAAAGGATGCTCTTGATTGCTTCTCTTCACTTACTAAGCACCTGTGCAATCTGCATATTGGCCATAATCCAGCCTTACAACTTCAGCTTCTTGAGCCAGGCTTGGCAATGGCAAACTGAAAGCACAAGTTTGCACCAAATCCAACCAAGACACAAAGCAATGCATCTTAATATTTAGTCACTAATTATACTGCTTAAATCATTGCTTCAGTCCACATGCCACAGTTTCTTCCATAACAGTGAGCATTCCCTAATTGGAGTCTCCTGATAAACTTTAAAAATACCATGTTTATTAACAGGAAGATTAATATTTTCAAAAGCTTTGTTCTTTAACTGTGAGTTAGAAACTCAGTAAAGCACCTAAAGGGTGCTCTATGGAAGGGAAAGCACCACTACCCCATTAGCACTTCAGCTGAAGGAACCTACTGGCCCGAGTGTTATTAAAAATCACTAAATTATTTTTAAAACTCTTGAAAGATGCAGAAAGGGTGATTATCCTTTCTTCAAAATCCCATCCGCTTTGAATTCTTACAGCTTCAAAATAATCTTACAGTTCTAATTAATTTTAATGATCCATGCTGAATTACTCACCATCTAAACAAAGCTATTTAATTTCTTTGTGGGTTTGAATTTTGTTGTTTCATCTTTATTAATTTATAATTTTTTTTCATTAAGAGAAGCTACAGTTCACCTTGGAGGAGGTACTTCCAAGTGTGATATATGGCTGCACAGACCTGCTGTGTTTAGGTATCCTGGCAGGGCTAAGCTGAATCCAAATTAATACATAGAATTTAAACATAGATCACTTGGTGCTCTCTTTTGAAGGATGTTCCCACCTGAATCCAGGTCTTAAAGTCAGAGCAGGGGTAGCACAGTTAAAGGAACCAATCCACATTCAAGTGAACTGAGGGCAAGGAAGGAGAAAATCCCCATTTAGCCAACCTGTATATATGTCTTAATTAATTTAATCGTATATCATTAAGGAAAGACTGCAAGTAACACGCTATATAAGGGTTTTGTTTTAAAATAGACTGTACTCAGCAGACTAGATTTCTATGGCTGTAAAGGGTTACAAGAAAAGAAAAATTCTGACTTCAGCCCCAATGTTAATTTTGCCATTTAACTCAATGGGACCAAGGGTTACTCCCTGGAGAATGCCTGGGAAAACCAAGAAGTGGCCCAGGAACTTAAGAGTTCCAGTTATATCTCCGACCCTAAAAAATATATATACTGCTAAACCCAACAGTTTCTCCCTGCTCCAGCTAATATTCTGACTATTATAAGCTGAATATTGGCAGCATTATCACTAATAAACCACTGTCTCATCAGCCTAGGCAAACACTGAATTTTGACCTAAACATGGGGGGGCCCGCCGCCCCGCAGGACAATTCTTTTAAGACCTGGCGAGGCTGTGTTGAGAAAAAGTATAGAAGGATTTCACAAATCAACATTTTATTTCCCCCTAGCTTGTATCACTCTCAATACTCTCTTTTGCATCTGCACTACAAAACCATCACAGTGCACAACTCAATTCCATGAGTTGAAATCTGTGTCAAAATACAATCCAACAATGCCTTTTCCCCTCCTACTCCTATTCAACTCAGAGTTCACTCTGAAACATCTGTCATATTCTGCTTTGTGTTTTAGATTAAAATCTAGTTTCTCTTGCAGTCGTAAAGTTTGCAGCAATGACAACTAGCATTTAATAATTAGTTTCCCAATTTCCACAAAAGCACTCTGATTTCAGAGAACATGACCTGTGGAGAGTTTGCACACAGACCCTTTACACTTACTGATGCTTTCTGGAAAAAAAAAGCTCATTACAATACAAATTACCAGGCAAATTAAGCTATTAAATTAAGCTATTTTCACTAACCAGTATGAATTATTTAAAGAAAAAATCCCAAGCAAACCCCAAAAATATTCTTCTCATGAGTCTCTATGTTTTACTGTAAAGGATATACTACAATGAAGCCCTATGTTTTACAAGTCCATCATGTTTTTTCTTGCCCTAAAAAAAATCTAAATGGTTGAAAGCATTACTGGAATTCAATCTCCTCCCCTCTTCCCCCAAGTGAAATAATTTCGCTTTCTCAAATATTTCTTCTCCCAAAATCACTTTCACTGTTTGGTCCATCCATAAAAGAAAATGGAGACATTCCTTCACTGAAAACCAGGAACCCTAACACAGGTACATAACATATTTCTCATTCTACCACGTTTACTTGTTTGCTGCAAAGGGAGCAACCATCTACATACTAAATTAAGAACATCAGGATACTGAGGGATTCCTCTGCTTTCTAAATACTCTGCATTAATAATTCATTATTCTCTTAATAATATATCTGTGATTAATGACCCTCCTCCTCCCTCTCATGGAGACACTCACTGAAGACAAAAGCAGGAATATGGCAGGAGTCAGCAATGTGTTCTCCATAATTTTGGTGGAACAGTGTAAATGTGGGTGATCTCTTATTCATAAGAGTTATTCTTCAGCACATTACAGGGGAAAAGAGATTTGTGACAATTTTTTTGTTATCTGGACAACAGCCTCTCATCTACACAGATGGGATTTATCCTACCTCAAATTTGCTAAAACACTCAACATTTGTAGTTAGCTGATTAAAGGCGTTAGTAGAAGAAAAATAGATAATTTCTCTGCAACTCATCTGACAAGACCTTCATTTTTCATCTTTTCCTTTAGAGGTGAAAAGCTTCACGGGCTTGATGAGAAAGATTCTGTACCTTAAACACAAGCATTAGAGATTACAGAACAAGTCCATTAAGGAACTCCATTGCCTCTTTTCCAGAGAATCATGAAGTAGCTCTGAAAACAGATTCAGGACCAAAAAATAAAAATCTGAAAAGAGCCTCATGAAAATCACAAAGTGTGTGCCCATTCCAGCACTGAATGGTTTATATATTGCTGTCACAGTTCCTTCCTTATGTTGCCTTTTTTGGTAGAGGGTTTTAAGTTATTTTTTTAGGCAGCGTTTTTTCCCCAGTTTTATTTTTTTAAAGGCTTCTCAAGCTGGAACCTTGATCAATTGACTATTATTTCTCTAGTGGCTTGTGCTGCTCAATTATGACATTTCATTTCAACCTTCCTCTCCCAACACCTTGCATTAATCCACCCAAATAACTACTGGCGACGTTTTTGAGATGATTGATTTTTCACATCTGAAAGACATTTGTTCTGGTATGCTAACAGTAATAAATGAGAGAGGGGCCTTCAAGAGTGCAGAATGAAACTGAATGCCAAGATAAATGTTACATTTCAAAGTACAGCGACTGAAAAAAATTTCAGATAAACATCCTTGCTTTTTTGGAAAAGACTTCTTATTTTCTTCCAAAATGTATGCATCTGTTTGTTTGTCATCTAGGATTTGAATATGACATTATCAGCATAATTAAAAACAGAAATTGATATATTTGTCATATCGATAGCAGCTCAGCTGGACAATCAAATAATCCAAATTTTCCCCTGCTCATCAGAGAAACCTCAAGAAAGCAAACTAATATTTCAAGAACTCCATGGGGAATACACGACAAATTACGTCTCCAAGATAATTACAACATCCCAAAGGGAAAATGCACTTCTCTTGCAAATTACTCCTAGACTTCTACATACATTTTAAAACACATTTTTAAAGAGTGATACTATCACAATTTATAAAAGATCATGTTTCCAGGATCTAAGGGGGTTTGTGTTTTGAAGACCTGAAAGAAATCCCCAGCCTGGGACATACCTGAAAGTAAGATCAGGACTTTTAACCCTGAAAGGCCATTCACCTTCCCAGGAAGGACTTGTTTAATGGGTTCTTTTACAGGTTTTATTTTAGAGGTCATAGTCCTAATATTTACAGTTCTTTATACTCGTGTTTATATAGAAAATTATTAATATATTAATATAGAAAATTATTAATATATTAATATATATATATCAACAATATCATGATTAATAAATATTTATTAATAAATGAATCTATTATTTATACTGAAAATTAATAACTTCTGGCTTCCAGAAACACACATATCTATGGGGACCTGAAATACAGGAACCCAGAACAATTCCCATAACTGGGCATAGAGCTGCATGAGCAGTTCCAGCAGACCAATTGCACAGAGAGGGAAAACAGCTGGCGGTCAGGAAGGGAAGATAAAGGTATAGGAAATACTGAAAGAATGGGTGCAATTCCTAGAAATTAAACCTGCTTCAGAGGGAGGCACAGCCACAAAGAATGAGGATAAGACCTCTCTCTTCCCAGCCCTCCAGTGAACCATGGCATCTATCTGATGCTTGATGTTTACCTGTGGGAATTGCATACATTTTTCAAAAGAGAACCATTAATTTCTCTGCAAGACAAGGCAAGCACCATTCTTACTTCTTTAAAATAAATCCAGAAAAAGAATAGAGAATAGAGAAACCTGAAAGAAAACATTTTGGTTTGTTTTTAAAACAATCCATTAGGTTTAATATCTATACCTACACATGGAATTACAAACTGTTTTCCCTTATTCAAGCTACAAAATCTGTTGTCTGAACCCAAAATAGAAATACAAAACATGAACAAATTTTTAGTCAATTACTCCCCTAGCTTCATACTACTTTTTACTTCCATATAGAAAAGAACAAAAAAATCTTTTGGCAACGCCAGAGGCACCTTTGAATCCAAAAATAGTTAGATTTGAAAACATCTTTTTCTACAAATCAAGAAAGAAAACCTAAAGCAAATCCTCTGTAAATCCCACTGGCAAAATACTAAAAGCAAGGAGTAGGCTAAAGTCCATTAGCTGGTAGGAGAAATGCGCAAGAAGACAAAAGGTTGCAGTAGCTCTTGTATGTTTTTCTATTAAGAAACTTTAAACATGTGTTGTGGTGTCAGCTCATAAAGTGCAGTGAGACTGAATTTTTGGAAGCCATAAAAATGAAGTAGGTAAAGCAAGGAAAACATCATCACATCTGTCAAGCTTTTTAATACAAAGGGATCTGATGACTGCCGGGGGGAAAAAAAGCTATATAAGTAACTAAAAAAGCCATACCAATTTTTCCAAATACGCTATGGCTGTTATGTTCATCTCTCTCCCCATTCCCTTTAATGATTTTGTGTTTCCAAAGAAAGTACTTTTCACAGAAGGATCAAGTATGAACACAATACTCACCCAAAACAGCAGTTTTATGAATGGATTGTTTAGGTATCTTGACAATATATATGTGTTTTATGAAGGCCTGAGAAGCTTCTGCACAGCTTGAGTACAATAACAAAATCTTCAAGGAAATCAGAATTGATACCAACATATCCCAGGATTCAAATTCAGCATCACAGTATTCAATTAAGATTTTGTCTTGTTTTCAGAAAGGACGACTCACAGAAAGTCCACGCAACTCAGACCAGAGCACTGCCAGCAAAGCAAAAAAAAATAAAAATAAAAAAATAAAAAAAGCCCTACTAAACCCAAGCAGCTTCAGTAGGAATTTAGGAAAGCCTCCTATTGAACCACAGGTCATTTTCCCAAAAGGCATTAAAACCTGAATGCAAATAAATTTTGGAATGCATGTTAGTATTTTTAAATACAAAAAAAACCCCCAAAAAAACCAAAACCAAGCATGACCACAAAAAACCACCATAAAATTCATAGTAAGTATTCACGTTTTCTGTCACCTACTTCCATTCTACCCTTTAAAATTCTGGAACTAAACTTCAGCAGACTTCCAATGCTCTCAGCACACAAGTATTTCCTAACTGCTCTTGAGCTACAGCTATCCATTCCTACAGCTTATATTGTCTTAAAAACCCTACAGATCTGTTAAATTAACATTATAAAATCATCCAAGGGAATATTTGTGTGTAAGGCTGAAAAAGTGAAGTATGTCGACTCCAGCACTGTTCCATCTGCTATTCATAGCTCAAAGCAAGGTTCTTGTATTTCTTTTATGTGGGCCTAATTTCATTCACTCAAGCACATTTGGAAGAACAGCATCCAACAGCATTCATGCAGGAAAAGGCTGGTCACATTTAAATTGCCTTTTTTTTCACCAGTCAAAGGCTGCTTCTACACACAGGCATCACTTCATTTAAGCAGATTTAAGTATTTAAGAACGGCAGGACTGAATCTGGTTGGCACAGTAGTAATTTTATATAAGCTTTTTTTATTTTTTTGGTCATTAAACACATGGACCATCAGCAGCAAAGCACCACAGGATGGAGACAGCAGAGAAGCACTGAGAGCTGTGCTCCTATTTCTCAGTTCCCAGCCAAAACTGCACCAGGCAGGTCAGTTATCCTCTACCTCAACTCTGACTCTATTAACAAATGACATAAGAAATTATACTTAGATACTTTCCAACCCTTCTTCAAGACTGGATTTCCCCATTTTTTCCTAGATGCCACACATACAGGGTCATCAAATTGAGACGGAAGAGCCAGAACTTGTAACAGTGCAAACTGCTGCACTGCTTCTGAGCTTATAAACTTCCTAATGCTGCTATAAATACTGCTTTGTTTGTCATGATGTATATTCCTACCACACAGCACAGTCAGCCTGGAGGGGGGGAAAAAAAAAGTACCAGCAGTGAACATCATCTATTCTGTTTGTGAATGAGTTTGTTGCAGCCTCCGAGGCCACATACGTGGCTTAATTCCCATCAGCATTACTGTGGCTTAATGCAGAATTTATAGAGAAAAATGAAGGTTTTTGTCTTAGCCTGAGTAAATGGGTTGCTCTGCTTTTTGGTGCCTCTTAATGAAAAAAATAGCAGTTCCTTCTAAGCATGCTTTGTAGTTAGACAAGTCTTTGTTGCTACAGAGAAATGTAAATTTATGGGAATAACAAAACAAATTGATTAGTGACATAGAAACCACTTAATTCTTGCTTCCCAGATGGGAGACTGTTAAGCAACCATTTAACTTACTTGTACTTTGTAAGGAAGATGCAGATCTTCAGCTGAGATGCTGAAAATTCAAAATTATCTACTTTAACTTTAACCTGCCTGCAAACTCCAGCCTTCTTACAGCCCTACATGGGGTGAGCTGTCCAGCTCTGCTCTTAGAGCACAACTGGGCTGTGCTGCTAAGAAGGAAAGGGGGCCAACATTCTAATTTAAAACCACTGCTAATTGGTGTTTTACATTATGCAGCCAACTCCATTACAACTACATTATCCAAGGCAGAAAAAATTATTTTTTTTAGTATAATCTATGCAAATCCAAATACCCAAGAGTCCAAAAAGCAGACTGTATGAATGTGTGAAACCATGTTATCCTTACCTATGCAATTACACAGCTGTGTGCATTAACATGCACAATTATTAAAAATTATATATTTTTACATACAAAATCACACGCTGGACAGACACCCTAAATGTCACATCCACTTAACTCTGAGTAGTTCTAGGGTGAACAATCTGCACTGATCAAAAAGGATTAATTCACATTCATATCTAAACACTTTTTCCAACATAGCCAAAAGCGATAAACATGCAGCAGCCACTTTGCTTCTTCAATTTTGCAATTTCGTATAAGCAAACAGCAGACTGAATCCACAGGCAGAATGCAGAATTACAATTTATAGATAATTCCACAAAATACCAATATTAAACTGTCCCTTCCTGACCAAACTGCCATACATTTATCATTCCACTACAAAAAGCTCAGTATTTATAAACAGAAATACAATAGAAAAATATTGAATTGACACTTATGATAAAATCCATTTGATTAAGACTTAATAAAGTAGTCTGTATAATACCAGTGAATAATGCACCACAAGATAAAGGTAGACATAAAGCAAATAAGAGTGTCAAATCTAATTCTAATGTGCATTTTTCAGCCATATTACTTATTTTATTACTGCATTTTGAAATGCACACTGAAATTCAATAAGCTTTTTTTTTTAAGCAAATAACAATAAATTCCTTGAAGGAATTTACTTGGTTTAGTCATGTTGCTAAGTTAAAATCAATGTAAAAATTTCCAGAAAACGTGTTATGTTCCTTGTGAGAATGCATATTCTGAATAGCGTGGCTTAAAAATGGAACATTTCAAGAAAACTTTCAGAAATAAAGGTAGAGTGGTTTTGAGATTTTTCTGTCTTATGCATTGGGAAAAAATTAACTACATGAATGAACATCAAAATATGTGACTGATTAAATTTTTTAGCTAGAATAAGTTTTCCAAAATTATTTCTGTATTGGTAGCAGGCTGGCCTTAACTGGACCACAGCAGTAAAGCCAGAAAATACCTTCCCATTAATTAAACTTTAAAGATGTTTGCAAAGGCAAATATTTGTATTCAAAGTCAATCGCATGTTGTTTGAAAAAGACATTTTATGTCCAAGTTGGAATTTTCAGAAGTGAGGTGCCCAAAGCATCTCAAATCTCACCCAGTCTCCTATACAATTCCCAAGTAAAACTTTCACTTGAACTTTAACAAATTTTACAATAGCATGTAGAAAAATACTTCCTATATTAGAAGATTACTGAGACTGCAGACTTCTCCTACAAGCCAGGCAGGCTCAGCAAAGCAGCTCTGCAGCACACAAGAGCTGAAAATAGACCTGGTTGGCCCAAACACTGCCGTGCTGCTTTCATGGGTTTCCAAACTCTGCAGGAATAAATCCCACACGAGGAAGGCTCTCCATGGCATGTATCAGTCACATTTCACTTTTAGGGCCTCCAGGTCTAGGGATGGGGGTGAGATAAACATGCCAAGGAGGGAACTTGCCCTTGGATCAGGTAGCAGAGAAAATCAAGACCAAGCACTGACACTCTCAAGCACTAACACTGGCAACAAGGCTTCAATTGCTTCCCAATGTTTTCACTCTGGAAAGGTTTCCTTAGCTGTCCAGCACAGGGGGCTCCCTCCCTCTTGTTTTCCATCGCTGAAACTCCATCCCTGCCTTTCATCTTCCTTTTCATTTGGAAAGTTAAATTTTCACTCTCCCTCTCCCACACACACAGAAAAACACAGACAGTAGCTGTAAACGACCACCCTGGGGGTGCATTAAAGCCTTTTCTTTGACCCTGTGTTTATCTTCCTTACTACGGAGATACAGGCACCACTCACATTATTACCCTCCTGAAGCCACATTCAAGAAACACGAGACACGAACAGCAGTTTAGATTTCAAAAATGTCACAAAGCTCCAGGACAAGCCACATGGCCTATCTGTACTGCCACTGAACCCAATGACTCTTTTCACTTATTTTAAAATTTTAATCACTGCATTTGATATCATGCTAGAAGAAGTCCTGATGCAGAGCAGCGTGTCATTTTAGAAACTTTGCTCGTAATAATTGGAAGAGCTTTGGATGTGCAACGTTTTAAATGTTGAAGCTTTGTTCAATAGGTTATGCTGCCTCATGAAATGTTAACTTTCTTTTTCTCTGAATAAATCCCAGAATATCAAAGGCAGATTATTGGGGAAAAAAAATGTCTGTATGTCTGCTTGCTTGTTATTTTAAGCAACGTGTTTCTAGTATTTCTTGGTAAAAGGAAACCCTGTCCCATACATAGAAGAGCACCAAGGAAGAGAACACTGGAAATCATTTTTGCAGGGAACCTGAGACTCCCAGAGAATGGGTCTCCTGGCCTAAATGGGCACAGGACACTTCCTATCCCTGAGCCCTCTGTATGCCACATATTTCCAACTTGCATTTGATTCCACGTACACCTGCAGAGAAAGCCCCAATACAACCTTTTCCCCCCACACTGTGTTGAAATGGAGCCCTTTTAGTGTTAAACAAAGATAATTCATTTTAGTAATAAAAAAAATAAATTCTATTGTTTCTACCTAGCTACACAATGGAGTAGACAACCCGAAAGTATTATTTATGAACTGCTAGTTCTGTAAAACTCCAAAGGAGCAACAAAAGCATCACTGTTTGAAATTATTAGCCCTGAAACAAGTATAGGGAAGGTTTGCTTCTGACTGCCAGGAGTGGAGCACTACACACAAGTCCAGCCATGAGCCATACCCTGGGAAGTCCTACTGAAGTGGATATTGCATGATTTTAACGCAAATTTAAATTTATTAGCTGAAAACCAGATCAACCCCTCTCGCCTCCCTGTTCTTTAGCAACCTCCTATAGGAGTGAGACTTACTTGGAAGAAAGAATAGGGTATGAAAGCACTGCATGAGAAGCTGCTTATATAAACTAAGCTTAATTAATCACAGAACAGTTTGGGTTGGAAAGGACCTTAAAGACCATTTAGTTCCAACTACTCTGCAATGGGCAGGGACACCTTCCCTTCCTTCCACTGTTTTCCCCAAGTACATGAATATGTGTTAAAGCCCAGTAATGGGTCACATTTAGATCAGGAAGCCCAGCCTTTAACCCAGTAAACACAGTCTACATGAGCAGCTTCCTTCCCATCACCTCGAGAGAGCATTTGCCATTCCAGGAAAGCAGTAGGGCACAGCCTGAGGCTTCTCTTCCATTTCCATGTACAGCCCTCTGTACAGCTTCAATCTCCAAGGCAAAAAAATTACAACAGACTCACAGATTGCAGATTGTAGTGCCTGCAGCTTAAAATGAATTTCAGTGCATTTTCTCAAGGATCTACCACAAGAAGTAACTACTAATGTACATTTCAAGTAGCTCTCTTGGCAAAAGCAAGAAAAAAAAAATCACCAGAGGGCCAGAGAAATTCAGAGCTGGAAGACATTATGTAGTCTCAAGCTTTCTACGGAAATACATTCCCATTATAACTTCTACAGAAATATATTTGCATATCTACAAGGCTGCTTTAGATCAACAGATAAGTATATACACATTCTCTTCTATAAAGGAAATTCCATTAAAAATTATTGTAAGTCTAGGACTTAGAAAAAGGTTTTGAACATCCAAGGAAAGCCATCAAATAGAGCCAATTGCTTCTTGAGCCCTCCCCACAAGACAGAAAATTAATGATTACCATATTTTTAAACAGAAACCTTTAATATGAAAGGCCTACACTCTGTCCTTATCTCTTTTTTTTTAAAATGGAGATTATTGCTACACTTTCTCCTCTTAATTCATTATTTCTACACCTCTTACAAAGTCTCTTTTCTTCTCTGGAACAGGCAGTTTAGCTGTGAGTGAGCAGCCTTAGCATCGATGCAGAACACACCCCAAACTCAGGCGTGCAATTCCCAGCTCCATGCTCACTTGGGCACTTTTTCCATCTTCACCCTACTGAGGACCCTGTGGTCCTGTAACTTCAAGAATATTGTACATTTTAGAAGCCTTTACACACTGTCTCCCTGATGATGGGCATGCCACAGTAACCAGCTGTGGACATTTCTACACTTCATATCCTTGTTGCTTTTGTCCTCCCAGCAGCTGCCCTGCAGTTCTACAGCTCAGTCAAAATTACTTCTTAATAAATTTTACTTTATATTTACTACAAATGCGCAAGGAGATCACATTTTGTTCCCAAGCCTAATTATTTGGAGTCTCAAAGGCTGCACTTCTTATATTCTCTGAGTTTTAAGTTATTTATGTGTAGCTCTTTATATAAAACGGCCTAAACATAGCATATTATTTGCTGCACAAGATGTGGGCTAAACCACTGGTAATTCCATCAGTCTAGGCATTTTATTCCCAAAAGCAAACTTGGCCTCACCATTCAAGATGACAAATACCCAGTGGCACTTATCTCACTCACCTTGGAAAGCCAATGAAGAAAAGTTATCCTAGTAAAAATATATGTGCATTTTAACTCTAGAAAAAAGAGACTGTACTAGTTGGTTCGCTTACAACTAAATTACTTTCCAATAGTACAATTAATTTGCTTAGCAGAACCTTAACAGAAAATTACATAGCATTTTTTCTCCAATCTTATGCATAAATATGAAAATAAATAATCCTAGCACTTCTCATCCAACCCACTTTCATTTAAAAAAAAGAGTAATTTTTTACATAATGGTCATTTACCTCTTTAAGCAAAAAATTCAGTCCTATCCCAGGAGCTTGTGCTGCAGAGCTGCTTCAACTCCCAGTAGTTAAAATGGAGCTGGAGCAGGCAGGGTATGAAAAGACACCCAGGTTCTTCCTCTCCTTGAAGGGCAGTAAAACTGGCCATTTATTTGAAGCCTTGTAGTACAATTTCCAGATAATATTTCAAACCTACACTGAGATGACCAGATAAACAGAATATTTAATTAATCCCATTCCTACCACATTTTCTTCTGAGTTGTCAGGAACAACCAGCAAATGACAAGTTCTACATCATTAGTCTTTCTTGGGATTGTCTTCAAAACAACTAAACTGTGAACACCAGAGGCCTAAAATACTGCTGGTCTTATTGATTATTGCTGTGTAAAGACATTTTTCTCTCCTGTGTTCTCTTTCCAGCTTTGCACACAAAGATAATTATCCAGCAAGACAGAGCAGTGCTGATGACACACATCCCTAAGTGGCCAGCAAGGTGCCTGGGTGAAACTGAGCTCCTTCAGTTCCTACAAGTGTGAACTCTCTGACTCAACAGCTTGTACTGAATCAAAATGACACAAACTCATGCCATGATGTAAAAAAAAAAAAAAAAAAACTCAAACAGATTAAATTATTCCTACTGGAAACAGCATTTTACACCTCCAAAGTGTTTTAGGAGTATTAATCAGTCAGGTTCTCAATTTAATTTAATTTTTTTTTCAAGTAAATCCTGTTTAAAATGGTAATTAATGAATTTGGCTTGAATATTTTGTGAACTTACAGTTTTGCTTCATGAAATGCAACTTCTGGCTAGGCACACCCATGTTCTTACTCCTTTGACAAGTATTTTAAAAAAAAAAGTTGATTAACTACACAGAAAAATCATTGAGATGTTCCTTACACACAACAAATAAAAGAATTACAGTTCAATAGACCAGGCAAGAAAACAAGAAGCCCCAAGATAAAAGAATGGCTTTTTTGTATTAAGCATTTTGGTGGTTTGTTTGGGTTTTTTTCCTCATGACCTGGGGCTACATCCATTGAACTTATCTTCTGTTTTCCATTGCAAATTCATGTCAGAAGTGCTTACAGCCCACAGCATGGAAATGGAGATTCCACCTCAGCAATATTCCCACGTGTAGGAGTGGCACCAGGCTCACCCACAATGCTCCTTCTGAAGGTCAAACAACTGCTTTTCTCCAAAATCAGAAAGATCACTAGAAGGAGGAAGGAACCCTGGCAAGATGACCAAGAAAGATTCTGCTTTCAAATGTGGCATTACACAAAACACTAATAGGTTTTGTGCATTGTGTGAACTGTGCAAAAAATCCAACAAAAAAAAAAACCAAAAACAAAAAAACACCCCAACCAACCCCAAAAAAAGCTTTAAACAATTCCCCTCATCTTTGCAAACACAGACCCAAAACAGATGGGAAATCCCCCCTCTAATTCAACCCACCCAGGATCAGGGAATCTTAACAGTTCATGGATCTGCTGTGGGGAAAGTACTTGAAAAAAACTTCCTGACCTCTGCATCTAGACATTTTAACTAGCAGTTAATCTAAAATGTATTTCTGTTGGCAATACTAATTCTCTCTAGAATCTGTGTGCATAAGCTATTAAAAGTTTAGATAATTTACAAAAAATATTCTCCTGTGCATTTAACAAGCAAATAATGTGGCTGAACAGGGAATAAATGTGATTAAATGTAAAACTGGGAAAAAAACCCTAGCTGCTTAGCAGACCTGATTTGTAATTTCCTAATCTCCGCAACTAAGCAGATTTCAGTACAATTTCAAATCTGTTTTATTTAAATTTCATACTAGCTTTAATAAGTTACGAGCATAATTGTATGCACAAATGTTCTTCAGTATGGCACCACCAGAAAAAAATCTGCCTCTTTCAGATTGTTGTAAACATGATTAAATTGCAGCTTCCTATAATGTTTTATAAAGTAATATGCATTTCCTGTGATGTATAAAACAGTAAAAGGATTTGTCTTTACCTGTTGAAGATAGCAACTTGTTAGTATCTCATGATACAGCATTAAAAATTAAACAAATGTATATTTTGCAAAACTTGTTCATCTATAAAATAACTTCATATACTAAAAATATATGGAAAATCTGGGTGTTTCAGAACAAATCCTTCAAGAGAAATATTACTTGCAATGTTTCAACTGCCAAGTGTCATGACAAAGCCATGACACTTCCCAACCAATGCTCTCCGTTAAACATGACCAGCAATTTCAGAGAACATACAAGAAAACTGTCAAATCCAAGAGAAACCCAGAACAAAGCATTAGGCAACCACTGCAAATTAAACATGTCCTAGATCTCTTACACACATCCACGTGCTTTTGTCACTGAGCACCAAACCCAAACCAGAACACAATGACACATGGAAACATGACAATGTGATGGGATCATTCCTGCTGTACAAAGGATGATCATGGTAATTCCCATTTTTGCACACATATTCTGCAACAGGACAAGTGCAAGAGCCTCCTCCATTTGAGTCAGAGGCAACAGTGAAAAATCCCGGCTCAGTGATAGATGTGAAGGGAATATGTGCAAGACATAAAATACTTATTAGATAAATCTCTGCTCAAATGGCCAGGAATGTCTGCAACAGGAAAATTCCCTGTCTAGCAGAGGATACAAAGGATTAAGCACATTCTCTGCCTCCTTTTTAGCTATTTATTTTCTTCCTTGGCTCAGTAATCTCTCCATATGAAAGGGCTGGAAAAAACACAACTAAGGCAATTCCATACAATCATTGAGGGAAACAGTAACGTGCTCCATAGCACACCTCTCTTTGCAGCACAGACTCAAATATTCTCGGTATTGTTTTTACTACCTAGAAATTACTACATGGACACAGCTCATCTTTTCTAAACATGGATAAACATACATGCTTAAAAGTCTTACAATGCTGTTCTTAAAAAAATAATCCCAGCATCATAAGCAAAGTAAAAGGATGAAGAGATTTGAAACAATGCCTTGATGTAAAAAAGAAAACAAGATCATCCATTAAAAGGCAGACCTACATACGAAGGCACAAAAAAAAAATGCTGAGAAGGAAAAGTGGAAAACAAGACAATGAAGAAGGAAACAGAATTCTCTTGGATATCACAACATCCACGGAACCAGCTAAGGCACTGCTTTGTACAACACTGGTGTTATCCTCCACAATATGTACACTGGGACTAGTTAACAAAAACTCAAAAAAACAACAAACTTAGGAGAGAGCCAAGAAAAACCCTCAAAAGAGAATTCCACCTTGAGCTATGTCTCTGAATGAGAAACAACTCACAAAGCTGGGTAACATTCATGACAAAAAGTTACATTGCAATTTTTGTACTATTCTATTTTAAATATTTACCGTATTTTTCAGAGTCTGAAATTAAGTTTGAGTACTTTATGCTTGGAACAGGATCTTGAAAGGTGCCAAAATGCAATCTACCTTTCCTCAGTTGTTTTCAAATCTTTCCTGAAGGAAGCAGTGAAACAACTGACTCCAACTCACATGCAGTGAAGTCAAGAGCCATGTGCAGCCTGGATCACATTGCCATTCTGCCAGTCAGTAACAATCATATGCTGTGAACTTCAATTATTATGCCTGCGCAGAAAAGCAGTGCTAAGAGAAAAAAGAAGGAAGAAGCAGTGAAGAGAAGGAAAGGGATAAAATTAATTTGTTTTCTGTCAATAAGCCTGTAAACCCAGCAGCCTTGTTAGCGTCTCTTTAAAAGTGCAGTAGAGCTGATACCACCTGTTTTGAGTTTTCATATGCAAGCAACTGAAGTAAGTTCTTTTTAAACAAAGAATATGAAAGACATTCCTACAAATAAAAGTTATTAACTCTGTTTCATTTTCCTATGATAAAAAGCACAAAGAAATGAGAAACAAAACACTTGAGACATGAAAAAAAACAAACCAACAACTTGAAGCTCTTTACTTCAAGGTTAATGTGAATGAAATTTACTCAAGTTGAACATCACACCAATTACAAAAGCAAAAAAAAGCCCCACTAAGCTCTGATTTCTAACAATAGAGGTAGACACTGTTTCCAGAATGCTCATTATATACAGATTTAGGTTGCTCCAGGGACTGATTAAGACTAGAGATATTCTATCAATACCATTAAGCTCACTAAGATGCAGTTCTCTCCTCAATGCATTTATACTGTCAAAAATGAGAACACAACTACAAATTTTGCAAAGAATCACATAATGTCATGATTGCTCTTTGGTCTTATAACTGCAAAGTAAACCATTTTAAGCATCAACTACAACAGACACAAAACAATCTCACGTAGATAAAAACCAGCAACACAGAGAAGGAAGCCCTTTGCAAGTCCCTCATGTAGCTGGTCTAGTATTTTAAGGGTTTGGACAGAAACCAAGAGAAATGCATAAAATTGTGCAGTATCTAAAAATGGCATCTTCAACAAGGCTGTGCTCTTTGAGAATGTTACTCAGCCAACGCTGGTTTTTTAATTATTATTTCTTTCTACACTGATAAAGTGACTTTTATACCCAGATTGACTATTACAAGATTAGCCTATGAAGAGGCACTTCAGATTAAAAAGAAAACCTTTACAAGTATGACCTTATAAAACGTAAGATTAGTTCATCTTCACAGGCAATGTTTTTATCACTCCTTTGCAGTGAAAAACTGTAACACACATTTTTCTTTCCAAAGGATAACCATAATCCAGTTGAAGACCGTGATCATTTTGCTGGTGACAAAAAGTATTTGCCTTTAGAAATAAAAATCCATAACACATAACTGACTCCACAGTGACATTTACAAGTCAAGGTATCAACCCAGCAACCTTCCCAGCCAGATGTTGTATTGAAAAACTGGGTTAAACCTGTTTGCCAGGAACTACTATATTCATTCAAGAGTAAGTGCTGTTCTTTAAATAAACTACAGAAAGTAACTTATATCCCTGTGAACAAAGCTTTCTTGATAAAAAAAAATACTAGTCTTTTCCCACTGATAACTCTTCAAAAGAACCTACAGACCTATATAGGAAAGATTCAAGTTACTTTCTGTATTTAACAGATCATATCATTAGAACTGCCAAATTTGGACCGACTTCTTTGCATTTCCAATTCAGGAGTATTTTTGTTCATCGTCTTTGGGAGATGACCTCTCCAGAGCATTTGCCTCATTCATTCATCTCCAGGTGCCAGCACAGGCAATAGCAACAAATTACACGTTTATTTGTTATTCAACCACAAACTCTTATCCACCAACATGAAGTAGGTGATAATAGGCTGCTTCACCTACATGAAGCAGCCATCCTAAATCGAACAGCCAGCGCTAAGTAAGGATTTTTAATTTGCACAGCTGGAAACATCTGTAGCTCTCTGCTGATGTATACACTGCCAGAAGCCAGCAGCTTCCAGTGATGGGTCAACCAACTAGAAACACCCAAAGGAAACCAGACCATGGTGGGAAATCCCTGTAATTGCTAGTCAGATTAAGCTGGACTGTTCAAGCAGTGGTGAGGAGCCACAGGTACCTGCTGCCCCCCACAGAGATGGAAGAGATGAGCTCTTTAATGTGACACAAAAGCAGGGAGGCCCTTCCTGATTGCAGGCCCTGCTGAAAAATGCTCTGCCATCAGTCTTGTAGAGCAAGATCAACCAGTGCCAGATGATCTGAGAGCCAGGAGCCTGCAAGTTACCTCCTGCTCAAGAAATACATGGACTTTCCTGTTCATAGCTTTGTCAGAAGCAGAAACTTCACTTCCCCCCAAAACTCGAAGCTCTCTGAACACCAAATCCTTGACCCATCCAAAATCTGGAAACACAGAGGAAGAGCCCAAACGTCTCACTGCATAATAATGACATAAAGATCCCACAAAATTATTTTCCACAGGTCTGAAAAATACATTTGGCATTCATGCTCATTCAAGAAAGCACTGCTGATAGTTTTAGTAGAGATTTTTACCCTTACTGGTTACACGCAAATGTTTAATTTTATTTTTTTTTTTAATTTAGAGTACATATTATTTATTTAGAGTATCATTTCCCTGATATTCTTCCAAACAACAAGGCCATTAAAACATTTGAGGCCTGGAAAATGGTGCAGTTAAAGTCTTCCAGCTTAAGCAAATTGTGCCAATCCTTAGAGAAAATAGGAGCTATCTCTGAAGAGCTGTTTCCCATTAGTGTTAAGAAAAGTAAAATAGGATCGCCCTTTAGCTCCCACTATTATGACTATCTTCTTGGGAATGTTTAGCTTCTTTAGTGAAATCAGATGTCTTCTCAGATCCCAAATCACTTTAAAGACATACAGATGGTCTAAATGCTTGCTTTTCTTTTCATCTTTCTGTCAACTGAGAAATATCAGCCCTGTGATGGCCAGGCCATTATTAATAGTATCAAGCACTTAATTTCCCTGCATTTAGAGGATCTTTCCTGGCTACCAGTTTTTCTACCTTTCTGTAGAGCCATAGGGTTTAGATGATCATTTGTTAAGTGATCTGTTCACAAATCAGATGGTGGGCAGTGGGGAGAAATTGCAGTACTGTAACATCAAATAGGTTTGTACAGCATTGTGACTAAATCTAGGAAAAAAGGTAATAAAAAAAATCTTCTGTCACCAGCTCCATGTCTTCCTTCAGACTGTCAGGTTTCCTTTACATAAGGAGGGGTAGTTAGCAAATGCCAAATGTTAATATATTTAAATAAAAATTATATTAATTTTAATGTGGATATAGTAAATGAACTCATTTTCCTCGAGTTATGCTCTTCACAAATGAGAAGATGACCTTTTAGCACATCAGGAGGGGCCATTCCCATTAAGAATAAAAAAGCTAGTCCATTAACTGCTCATGTAAACAACCAACACAGAATTCCTAAAAAGCATGGAAAATAAACATAAAGGAATATGTGTATTCTGAGCAGTGCTCAGTGCTGCAGACATTACAAACATATGGGCCAGTGGGTTTTCCACTCCCGCACAGAATTTTACCCACCAAAAGAGGAAAGATTATTCTTCTGCAAAGAGATTCTCATTAACTCACATGAAAACTACTGCAAAATGCTGACGCAGTCCAAGAAAATTATACAATAATTACTTTCTTATTAAGAAGCAAATACATTCCTTTTGGCCTCTTACCAAAACCTCTAATTAATGTAGATGCTACATTACATTATGAAAACTGGAGAGGCAGCTCAGCCTTGCCGGGGTTTGAAGAGCTGCTCAGGTGGGATGAACAGATGAATTAACTGTTTCTGGGTGTTTTCTGTTCCTCACCTCTGCATCTGCTGACTATACAAAGTCATCCACCTGCCAGTCCACACAACATCCTAAATGTACACACACACCAGGCATTTACATGAAGACTTAACGAAGTGGATATACTCCTGCATTTTTAAACAGTGGAAATATCACTCTTACATTCTCAATTTGCCAGAATCACTCATCTCTCATGACTTACATACGACCAAGGCAACCATTCTGTCAGAGCACTGAAGCTGCAGAAGAGCAGCCAATGAAGCATACCTAAAAAAGGCATAACTTACAGTTTCATCCTGCATTTGTTTAAAATCCAAGTGTAAAAACCAGGCACACACATGCACCCACTGAAATTCTTCTCCATTTCCATGGTCTTGGGGGAAGAGGGAAGGCAAAATGTCCTTATGATTTCATCTTCAAATGGCATCCCATTTACCATACGATAATTGCTGTCTTATTGAACAGTCAGATGCAGCTGACAAAGATTTTCTCAAGCAAGTATTTTAAATCTAACACATTTTACATAGAATTGAGCATTTTATTACCATATAAAAGTGAAACATACACTAAAAAAAATATTTTTTCATATTCTAATCCCAATTAGCCCCACACAGATTTTGTTTTAAACTGATAAAGAGTAAACTTGGATTAGATGTTAGGAAGAAATTCTTTACTAAGAGAGTGCTGAATGAACTGAAGAAGTTGCCCAGAGAGATTGTCAATATCCCATGCCTGGAAGTGTTCAAGGCCAGACTGGATGGGGCCCTGAGCAACCTTGTCCAGTAAATGGCAGCCCTGCCCATGACATGGGGATTGGAATTAGATAATCTTGAAGGTCCACTCCAGCCTAAACCATTCTATGATTCCACATTTTGCCAGTTTGGGGAGCTTCAACAAAAGTATCCTGAAAATATTCTCTTGCTCATTAAATATTGCCAAACTTTGAAATATTTAGAAGAAGAATATAGAATGTTATTTGTGTGATAGATTATGAGATTTATTATTGTATATGAATTATAGATATCACAAACTGAATAGAAAAGAATGGGGGAAAAAATCAGAAAAAAAAATCGTAGCCAAAAACTCCTAATTAGAAAGACTTTCAGATTCAGCAATAGAATCAGTAGAGTGGGACCACAGGGCTTGTTTCCATTAGTTTAGGATAGGAAAAAAAGTCTGAACCTTCAAGACTTTTCCTTTCTATCTTGGTATTTTTATTAAGGCAACCGCATGTAAAGCTGAAACCTAAACACACAACCACGGAATAAGCACATACTTTCTAAGGTTACTCAGAAACAGAACTGTTTCATCTGCTCCTAAATTGGAAGTAGAGTTTCAAGCTCAAAAAAAGAGTGAAAATATTCTGACTAAAGTACTTAATTCTACCTTATGGCACATCTTCTCTAGAAGAGAACCAGGCATCACAGTATCAAGATACTCTCGATGGCACAGACTGTCACAGCTGGCACCCAAACCCCTTCATGGTGGCCCCAGTGACCTGATGTGTCGCCACTTGACTCCCTGCACAGCCCACACTGACAGTCAGACCAGGTTTCCCATGGCAGTCTCAGATGTCTCATTCCATAAAGCAGTTTTTTTCCCAGCACAGCAAACAGAGCAACAGCTCAAGCTGGTGCCTCCGATGATGGATCCCAACAAAGGAACCTCTAGGCTTTTATCCCTTCACTCTGCCCCCCTCAAGTCTCACTCTTCCTCCTGAGGCCTCAGGTCCTGCTGTGTCTCTCCATGTCCATTCACCTGGCTGGCACTACCCATCTTCCTGCCCTTCGTTATCCAAAGGTTCAGAAGTTCTTGGCCTCTTGTGTCAGGCTCCCACACCCAGAACACAGCCTGCACCCCAGCCACTTGCACCAAATGTATTCCTCTGCATTCCCTTCAGTACTGGAAGGCTGCAAAGGTCACCCCAAAGCCATCTCTTTTCCAGACTCAACAAACTCACTTCTCTCAGCCTGGAAAACCCATTTCTCTCAGGATTTAGGGCAGAAATAGGTTTGGAATGTTTTCTGCCTTTGTTTCACTGTGGAGCAGCACGTTATGGAGAAGCAGACTCACGGGCCAGCCCAGGCTCAGGGCAAGGCCAGGGACACGCACTCCTGGCCAAGAGCTGCTGTGCAAAGGTGACAGCACAGCCAACACTTGTCCTGACCCAGTTGTAATAAGCTTACACTTAAAACCTCAATCACTTAAAAGTCATCAGTCAAGTAGCATTTTAAAAACCTCCTCTTCCCTCTCCCCATGGGACGCTCAGAAAACTAAAGCTGGCAAAAGCCTCACAGCAGGGCAGACACCTTGTTCAGCCACCGTGTTGCAATGGACAGAGCAGGGGTGGCACTGGCACAGCTCTGTCTGCCAAGCAACAGCCAAAGTAACCAAACTTCTAGCACAAACTTTTCAAAACAGAAGATAAAGACTATTTTTTCCTTTTCCTTTAGCAGTGAGAATTAGCCTGATTCTTCCCAGCTGTTATCACAAGAAACAGCCTACTTTTTCATGGGAGCGCCCCCTCTCTATTGCAGGAACAAAACTGAAGTGTTTTGGTTTATATCCTAATGATGCCAAGAAGATTTTTGCCTTTTCTTCTGTATAGCTTTTATACAGTTCTGTGTACCCGCAAGTATAAGTATGCATACTAGAATAGTGCTTAGTGTCCTGTAAGTGTTCTGCAGCCTTGAAACCAAGCACCCCAGAACTGCAGAGCCAGGGAGACCAAACATCCTACTATCTCAGGAAACCAGGGTCCCCTAGACAGACAGATTCTGTAAACTAGAGGTTAGCCCACCCCAGCCCCATTAAGCTCCTTTGTTAGATATGCTGAGGTGTAAGGTCTGTAACTTGTGTAGGTGATTGATGGGGGGGGTGCATTGTGATGTGCGAAGTGATGCATCTAATGGGATCCTAATTAAAATACCGAGGTAACGATTTCCAACCCTCTAACTGTGTCTGGCTTCATTTTCCTAACACCAGGAAAAGGTATCACTAACAGATCATGAGGGCTGTATTTTCTTAGCTCTTTCTCCTCTATTTATCCTTCATCTCTTCCCATATACTGAAGTAGACCTTTGTGATCTCAACCACTAAATCACTTACCCTGATACTCCTCTTTATCCTGAGATACTTGCTGCACATGCTAAATGGAGATGGTGAAAATTAAGAGATAAAAATAAAAATATCTTAAAAAAGAAAAGCCCCAACAAGTCAATAGGCCACCTTTCCTCCATCTTCTCAGGCAAGTCAAGTCACTCAGACTGCATCACAGCCTCCCAGTCAGTACTAAGCTGTGATGGACTTTTCCCTAAAGTGGCCAATAAAGTAACAGCACTGGAAATAAGCTTAACATCCTTAAACTTCAAAAATAAAATAAAATAATTTTCTTTTGATTCTCAAATACCAGTAAAACCTCAGGTATTACTCCGAATTCACTCTGCTGACATGAGGATGGCCATAATTAGTGAGCAGAAATTTACTGTCAGAAACTAATATCTCCAATTCAGTATATTAAATTTAATAAATCTTTCATAGTTATAACAGAAATTTAGCTTCTAAGTGACATTTCTAGTATATTTATTGTTATTACCATCACTGTAC
>JAHLSL010000010.1:699709-815520 GCA_025920805.1 Petroica traversi
TCTAAGTGACATTTCTAGTATATTTATTGTTATTACCATCACTGTACAAAACACAAAAGTAGGTGGAGAGAAATGGAAGATTTAAAAAACACTCTGAAAAGTAGGTCTCAGCTTTTCTATGCAGAAATCTGCCCAAAAGCTCTGTAAAGCATCTCTCACAGTCTGACAATCCCTCTGCATTTTAAATCAGGCCTCCTATTAGTTATTGGAAGAAATAAAAGGAACTTGAATAAACTGTAAGCCAGAAGTCTTATGTTTTAATGAAACAATGTATATTCAGCAGCTGACATTAGTAGACTTGCTTCAAAGAATTCTCATGTACAGCGCTTTCAAAAGTGGGGTGAAAATAATAAAAAGTCAAACTCATTTGTGACTTGAACCCAGTAATCCCTCAAACAATAAATTAAAAGTGTACCCTGACCCAAAGCCTGAGTTCTTTGGCACTCCTACCTGCTGGAAGAGCCTGATGCAGCTTCCTCACAGAGCAGGCAACACTTAATCTGCCTTATCATCCTTGCAAAAAATCACTCCTGTATGGATCTATTCTCTTTAAAGAACTAAAGAATTAGCCATTTATAGTTTCCAGCTACCATACAGAGTATCCATCTTCTCCTGCGATATGATATTACATAGTAATGCAATTATTGGAAATTAATTATATTAAATGGCTCCCACGAGAATTACTCCACACATAACACAATTACAAATATTTTTGTAGTGCCACTAAATATGGAAGATACTCTGTGTATGCTGATGCATTTTATATAATAATCCCTTGCCACAACCCATTTATTTCTAAAAATCTCTTTATAAAAGACAGCTCTGCACTTAGACTGTTTCTGCTCACTTCCATTACACCACATAATGATTCCCAAATAATACAAATGATTGCATGGAGAAAGAAAAATACAGAATTAAGGGCATAACAACACACTTAACTCTGCTGGAGTGGTTGTTGGGGTTTGGGTTTTCTTTTTAAAATCAAGACTTGTTTTGAGAACTTTTGGTACAGTATGAAAAAGCAAATGAATCTGAACAACCACATTGAGCTAGATTATACATAAATTACCTCCACCCCTATATCCAAAAACAATAATCAGTACCCTAACTAAAATAAACAAATGACCATTTGTCATTTTTAATATCTATTCTTCACCTTAACCTTTGCTCTCTAAACTCAACCCATTCCACCACAGCCTGCAAAGCAACTCAAGCTCAAGTTTCCCAGGCAAAATAACAACAGAAAAAACACACCTGAAGAGCACATTCATTAAATACTTTGCAGTATATAAATGTCTTCTTACCCGAATTCCTTGAAAATCACTTTTCCATTAAAAGGATAACTGGCATTAGTAAGTACTAATATCCAGTTATTACATGGGAACACAAAGAGTGGCCACTAAAAACACGTCAGTTCAAGGACAACATGACATAAATCCTTTCATAACCATTCTAGGTTCCATCTTTACCCCAAGCCAGCACCAGAACCGACAATTTGGAGGCTTCAAACAGGGCCAGCTCATGCTACCACTAGTAAGTATTTCTATCCCACCTCCTACCTGGTATCCAGCCATCCTGCTCTGAGGGATAGCTCTGTCTCCTACAACAACAACACAAGAACTCTTCAGCCATCCCAGAGAGATGTCTCTTGAGGATCATCAAGGATTTCAGGAGCTCACCCTCCCTCACACTGAGCTGGGGCTTTGGGGTGCACTGCCTCCCAGGAAAACTCATCAATGAATGGCTAAAGGGCTGGGTGCCATCAGTGTAATTTGCATTTTTTTTGATCATGGGGCAACCAGCGACAGGAAAAGAGGACACAGTCTCAAGCTATACCAGGGGAAGTTTAGGCTGGATATCAGGAAGAAGTTCTTCACAGAAAGAGTGGACATTAGAATGAGCTGCCCTGGAAGGTAGTGGAGTCAGGGTCCCTGAAGGTGTTTAAAAAAAAGACTGGATGTGGCTGTGTGGTGTTAGGACATAGATTAGACTCAAAGGTCTTTTCCAATCTAGTTAATTGGGAGATCCTGTGAGTCTCTTACCAATTCTCCACAGCTGCACATAATCAGCTGCTGATTCCCACCTTGCACATGAATCACCTGGAGCCTTTCTCCCCATCCCCCATTCCAGCAGTCCTGCCCTCTCAATATGACAGCTGCTCTTATAAAATCCCCATTTCCCCCCTTATTTCTTCTTACTGGTGCAGCTACAGAACTCTTGAACAGGCTTTGCCAAGTCACCCCTGTATTTAGTGCCTAGTGTAACTCATGACACTCCTGGGCTCCTGCACACACATTCCAAAATATCCAGGGACAAGGAAAGGAGTTATAAGAAGTAAAATAATAAAATATTTTATCCCTGATTTTTTTTATGTTAATGAAAAACACTCTGGTAAATACAAAAAGCCCTCAGCATTCTCTGATTTCTACAAGATCCTCTATACCACTTTTTAAATCATTGCACATTAGGGGAAAAACTTATTGCTGATTTTTAAAGGTCTATTTCTAAGGAAACACTGAAAATGAGCCCATTCAGTGACCTTCACTATCAAAGTCTTAAAATTCTTCACAACTGTTCTTCCCTTGTAAGAATGGCACACACTGCACTAACTAAACACTCGTGCAATGAAGAAACCAAACTTCTTTCTTTACATACTAGTAGTTAAATGATTTCCCCTTAATTAGTTAAAGTGAGAAATGGACTATCTCTAAAAGGAAGGACTTTTATCATCATAAATGTAGTGTGAAAACTATAGTGTGTTTCTAGTTTCAGAACAGTACCCCAGCTGGATGCACTTTTGGACAAACCAAAACCAGTCCCCAAAATAACAAAGCCAGGGCTACAGAGGAAATGAAATGAGACCTGGGCCACCACTCAGAAGGGTGCTGGTTTGGAAATGGACCAGCTTGTACCTGTGAAGCTCAGAAAGAAGGAAATTCAGCAACTGTAATGCCAAAAACCAGCCCACAGATCTGTTCTGAAAAGCAATTCCTCATACTACCTCCTTCTTCAGGATCAGTCAGCTCCTAGGGGGATGGGAGGCCCCCAGTCAAAGTATCCCTACTCAAAAAAACGTCTGGGCATGAAGTTAAGCAGAGACGTGGAAGCCACTGCTCAGTTTAGCAAAGCAATTCAGGACATAATTATTCAGAAGTGAACTTATAGCCGAACCATCTGAACCTGCCTTATTGTTAAGTAGATCCTTAGGAAGTTATACGAAGGAAGTCATATGGATCTGGTTTTAAAAAAAAATTATTTACAAGCAAATGTGCAGGGCTAACTGTCAAAATAAAGGAAACAAACATGTCACATGTAAGTAAATCTAAAGAGTCGCAGTTTTTGCATTCAGAACGCAACAAAAATCAAATCATGAGCCAGGATGATGGATTTTCACATGAATACTGAGATAGTATTTTGACAAAATTGTCATCCTCATAATATTTTATTTTCACTCTTCTAAGGATTTTGCCATAGCCTGAGTAGTTTGTGCAATATGCAAAACCACCAGGTGTGAGGTGATTTAAAGTGCCAGTGCCTGGATTGTCTTCAGCTGCTCATTATCATAGCCCAGACAGGTCACACTGAAAATTCCTTGCACCAGGAACAAATCAGCTGCTTACTGCTAGGAGCTAATAAAAATCTGTATTTCTATTTTAGATAGCATTTTCCATACAAGAGCTTCTATTGCTATTGGTAAATAACCTTTTATAAGAGTTTCTCACTAATATACCAAAATGGGTGCAAAAGATGTCCAAAATCTTCTACATATGGAGAGTTTGATAGATGAGGAGCCCAGTTTGAATCTGACAGAAAAGGGATTTTTATACTAAAAAATCATTCAAGTTGGAAGCCTCTTTTTTTGAAGATGGATGGAGTCAGGACATGGAGACCACTGTGGAAAATCTGTTTACAGCTCTACCCCCAGGTGTCTCCTTCTACTAAACAGAAATTATAAGAACTACAGAATAGTTGTGGAACATAAAGTGTTGCTGCTTGAGTGAAATTTAAAAGCAGCATTGGTGAGGAATATGGACACAGGAAAAATTTTAAGGAGTCTCTGTCCAGCCTAAAGAAGTTAGGCTGGATGTGGGCATGAAGACCTATCATAAAAGGGAACGTGCAGTGTAATTCTCCAGATTCTATAGGCTGTAGAGTGAATCAGTTGGATAGAAAAAAACGGAGAGTTTAAAGAGTCTTTTTATTTATTATTTCCTTTATATTTATTTGTAGAAAACATTCTGTCATTTTCTTAGCAGAGACTTCAAGCCTGTGTTGTTGGTTACCAGGTAATTCTACAGTTTCAATGGCTTGTGCCAGTTGGAATCTTTAGTAACACTAAATGAAAATGCAGCTACAACTGTAACTCTAACAGTTCATCTCATAGGCCCAGAAAGCTCGTTCACTACATCAAGCAATGGAGCACATAGGATTTCTGCTCCATGCCTCCTGAAATTAAAGGCATTGCTACAGGGAGGTCATTTTTAAAAAAGACTAAAAAAGAGAAGTTTAATCCCTTTCTTTGCATCACTCCAAAAGTCTTTGTGGAAATTTGGTCAGGAGAGTTACACAGAAGACCATCCGCTGGGATAAGCTGACTTCAGTTCAAGACCTGGCCACATTAATTAGAAGAAAGCATCTAAAGTTAAAAATGCAAACTCACTTAAATTTTAAACGTGCCAGTAACTGCCAGGTGTCAAATAGGGTCAAACACAACAGAGAGGATTCAACCATCACTCTTCAAAAGCTTCTTTTAAATTCATTTTCATTCAGCACTTTGTACTGACAGAGCAGCCTAGAAACAGGGACTGCCCCAGAAAAAAGGGCCACTTTGCAACCCCTTTGCTCCCTGTGAAGGGACACCCTGAAATACTCCAGCATTTGCACAGGAGCAAGACACTGTGGGTCTTGGAACTGAAAATAAGCACACAGCCAAACTTCCAGGAATTCCTAATGGGCAGGGGGGTCCCATGGCCCACTGTGGTTTGGGGAAGGCTGTTGCTCATCTCTGTATCTCTCACTGAAGTATTAAAAGCACCTTTCACAACATGTGAAAAGCTTTGTTACGCTGTGTAAGTCCATGCCAGGCTCTTGAAAAGCACCTTTTTAACTTTGGTTTTACAAAGGGCTTTCCTGCTCCTGCAAGGGAAGACCAGCTCTGGGGCTGTCAGTACCCTGCCTGATGGCAGGGAAGTTCCTCCATCCTCTCACCTCTCCCAACACCCCAGCAACAATGCTGTTCACCTGGGATTAGGCAACTCAGAACAATTTGTGGAGCAACTGCAGGTATTTTCACTCCATTATTTATGCTCTGCTCCAGGCAAATCATGGCAATAAAGCAAATTTTCAAAGGCACCACATTTGCAGGGAGGAACCTCAGAAGGAAAAACACAGGAATTATCAGTTAAAAATCCTGTGTCATGAGCAGTCTCTCCCTTTAAATGTGCTACTCCATCCAGAATACAAGAATATTGCTAGTTGTTTAGCTATTTTTAATGATAATTTAACATCCTTACATTAATTAATGTGTTACGGTCTTATTTAAGTATGACTAGAGGTAAGAACAGGCCATGAGAGACAAATGGGTGCAGCTGAATATGTGGAGACCAGACTAACTAATTCCTTTGAAAAAAGAACCATTTAGACCATGCAGTTTAAAGCTGGCAGAGCAGAATCACCAGAGAAGGCTGAGCAAATAAACAACAAAAATATTTAGACAAGAAGCAAAAGACAACAGACAGAAGAATAGCACCAAGACAGAAGCATTTACTTTTCAAAGCAGTGAAAATATGGAGAATAGGAAAAACAGGGAAAATTTTAAAGTAAAATAGGCAAGAAAGAAAAAAAAAAACAACCAGAAATAAACTGTATTAGAGAATAGGGAAAAAATAAATGAGAGAGAAAAATAAAACTAAGCAACATCCTGCAAACAGAATTCAGTTAAAATGTGCTTCCATTTGCTGAACATCCTAGGAATAGAAACCTAGGGATTTTTACCTGGAATCTGGCTTTCGGTAATATAGGATGCAATGAAATTCTCCATCCTGAATGATGCTGTCTATGTATATGACGATAGAAGCTTTTGCTGCATCTGACTGAGATTAGGAATTTGCTTTACACCCAAATTAAAAGCAGGAAAAGTGTATGAGATCTTCCAATTTCAACATTTTTCTAACACACATCTCTTTCTGAGGCAGAAACCCCAGACAGTTAACAGGCCGCTAATGTTTTAGTAGAATCTTTCATAAAGATTTGGAGTAAAATTCTAAGTAATCAGAAGATGAGAGCTTGGTACTGGGACAGGAAATGGCCAGGATGACCAGTCTTCCTCTGTCCTTCTCTTAAAAGGAAATCTTAGCACAGATTTTTGCTGTAGGCTCATTGACAAACAACTGCCATCTATTCCAAAATTATCCTCAAGTAGCTATATATGCAAGGAAAAAAACCTGTACTGGCCTCTGAGGTCCTTGAACTTCAGATTATTTTGTTTTATTAACTTTTATTAGGCTGAAATTTTAAAGGAACTTCACAGCAATTCAGACTGCAAAGCACAATCTGCTTTACATGAGTCAGGAAGACATGCAGGGGATTTTTTAGAGAAGCAGCCTAGACCCGAATTTTGGCACCTTTGGGTGGGCTGGCAGGCTTTAAGGGAACAGTGGCATACTTTAACCCCTGGATTCTGCCTTACATCAGATACTTACACAGCTCACCTGTGCAGCCAACATTTAATTGTGCATATTTCAGCTGATAACACACTTTGGTGCATAAAGAAGCCAAGTGCAATAGGATTTCCAGCTATCTGCCACAAGACACAGAAACTCAGTGTCAGATAAAAGGAGCTAAACCTGATCTCTCTTTTGTCTCACAGATTACAAGCTGTCCCAGAGTCTAAAAGAAGATGTGTGAATCCTGATTATTCAGGACTGCCAGGAATATCAGTTTCTTGCACAAAGAAACACCTGGTACAAAATAAACCTGAATATGTCTGATGTGAATATTTTTATAGAGGACTTCCTGAGCAATGTCTTTCCCATCTGTTCTTCCAGAGTGATGGGAACCTTTGAATCATGCTTAAATTATTATTTGATTAAGATGATAGACTAAAATAATTGCCTACAGAAAGCTTCTCTCCAAATTGCATAGGACTCAAAACCTGATCCTTTACTCAGAGACAAGGTCCCCTCGATGGTGATTCAGACATGCACCACGTGGATTCTCCTGCCATACAGAAGCAAACCTAGAATTAATACAAAGGGCTCAAGCTCATGCAAAACGTGGCTGCTCAGAAAAGCTCAGTAGCCTTTCTGCAGCTAGAAGAGATTAATTTGTTTCACATTCACGCATGGATATTTTCTTATGCTCCTGGGAGATTCCAGCCCCCATTTATTCAAGCTGAAAATCTCAATCCCCATCTTCAGGGCCATCCAACAAAACAAGTCCTACCTTTATCAATCCAGGGCTGCATTCCCTGGGGACTCAGCAGTCTGTAAAGCTTTTGGGTGGTTGCACATACCATTCTTGTTTGAAAGGACTCATCAAAGGTATTTTTTGAGTCTGAACTCCTCCGCTGCTTCCCCAGCCAAAAGCACACTTTCACAATATGTGACACATTCAAAATTACTATTCTCCAAGCTTGGATTTCCTTACCTAAGGGACAGACCAGACTGAAATGCTAATAGCAACTGAGAGAATGTAATTTCCTTAAGTAATATTGAAATAGCATTTTGCAAGAATAAAATAAAATTGCAGTATTTTAAGTCAGATGAAAATAATCAAACTATTTACACGTTTAGTTCACAGAAAAAATTTTTAACTTCTGTTGGTCTATTTCATGTGTCTGGACATAGAAATCTAAATGACCTTGACATAAAAAGAGAATTTCCAACAAAACTTAATTTACCAAACAATATAAGCTGCTAAATTCAAAGGGAACATCAACCCCACAACTGGCTTAAATACACTATGCAATTTCCCTTCCTAAATTTTGGCTCGAATACCATTTGACATATTTCCAGCAAAAGGCAACAAAATTAATTCTCTACTTGTGCCCTGCACAAGCCATGTGATTTACTCAGAGGAAATAAAAGTTTTCTAAAAGTGTTTCATAATGGATCACCCCCATCAATCACCATGGCATTCTCCTCCCGTGACTACCTGTGAAGCCTCTGAAAGATCCCACTTCCTCTCCATCCAAAAGGCAATGTGAGTTTTGTTTAACCTCCCTAGCCATAAAACACAGCTCTTCTGCTAATCTGTCATCTTCTAATCTAGACTCCATCCGGAAGGGCCCTGAATATCCATCAGCAGCTGGAATGTTGCATTGAAATCCCAGTTCCTAGCAGAAAAATAACAGGTTTTGGAACTATTACTGGTCTAGGATAATTCTTCCACACGTGCAGGTGCTTGGGTGAGTAATTTTTAACAGCTGTAGTGTAAAATATAGCATAAACCCCAGAAGTGCTGATGTAGAACCATCTTATCCACTGCTCCAGGAGGAAAAAAATTCTAGAACACAATCTCTGTTAAAGCCAAAAGTTTTCAAGGAGTATAAAGGGTATTTATAACAATGTCTCTGACATACCAATGGAAAATATGGTACATTCTAGTTATGGACACGATGAAAATACGGCTTTGAAAATGAAAACCATCTTGTTGTGCGATGGTTATAGATAAAATATTGGAGGAAGCATGCTGCTGTGCCTACATAAAATGACAGATAAACCTTAGGATGACAAATTACAGTTCAGCAGGTAAACAAGATTTATCCATATTTTTTAGATGAAAGTGGTGCTTCTCAGGGTGGCTCAGCAACTGCTATTATTTTTCAAAATCTCCATGTACTTCAGAAGTTTCTGGAAGATGGCATAGACTAATATATCTTATATAACCTTTATTACCAGCATCTTATTCATATGGTATTAATTTTGCTCTGACATATAACACGCAAATCAGGGACCAGTTTTCCTCAATTCGTATTTTCCTAATTTTCTCATTTGTCAAGTGAATTCAGAACTTCTCTGCTCTCAGTATTTTAAAGAGAGAAAATTAAATTTTGCATAGACTTCAGTTTCAAATACCTTCTGTGCTTTCTATATTTTTCAAACCCATTTTTTGACAGCATTCTTTTTCAAACCTGTCTCACAGAGTTATCCTAACAGTTTGTGCTGCTTCACAATGGAGAAGCAGTTGGGAACAGTTATTTTACTACCTTATATAAATGACCATTAAATTATGTCATATACTATAATTACATGAATATATTAAATTCTTTCACATCAAAAATGTAAAAAAAATCCCCCCCAACTCTTTCCCTTCTTCTCCCAAATGCTTTCAATTTCATCAGCACGTAGCAGGCTAAAGTACAGAACATACAATAAAGTGCATGTTGCAACTACATGTCAGGAATTTTACCAATATGAAGATTTACGGCTGTCACTTTACCCTGAAATTCTCCAACATCAAAGAGTGGTGTTAAAGCACGAGTGACAGCCAAGGCACCAGCTGTATGGATAAAATATGGTTGTTTTAACACCTTCCCTCTTGATGTAAAGAAGGTCAAGGATGTAGCTTTCATTCCATGGTGACCTGGGTAAGGGTAAGTTCATCAGGAAAGCTTCAGAAAGGGAGTTTTGGAACAGTCACTGTTAGCTGTGCAGAAAGGGGTGATGGGGAGAAAAAATAAAATCTGAGCTTCCCTTCATTGACACCGTGAGGCTTAAATATTGGGAAAAGCTGCTGTCAGAGGATTCTGCTCATTGGGATTCCACATTTCAAAAGCAAGAGCTTTCTGGAACTCTGGAAACTTCCTCCCAAATTCACAGACAAGCACACAGTGTCACAGATGAAAGACTGCTGACTGCTGTGCAGTTAAACCCTCTAATTTGCTTAGCATATTCTCTTTCTGAGCTGTCCTTGCAGCTGTTCACTGCAAATGATCCAAGGCAACATTCCCATGCTTGAGACAAGCATAGCAAATTGGAGCTAAGAAAACACTTTTAGGATGAGGTGAAAAGCGTCTGAACTCGACAGAAAAAGATGAACACCTCCCAGCTCCAGAGCATTCAAAATGTATGTAGTGATTTCCTAGTTTCTACAAAAGATAAAAGCTTGTGCATGAAACTTGAAATCAGTAAGATTAAAGAATTTATGCATTTCTTTTAGAAACAAAGGCAAATGTCAGCCAGTGAATTCATACATGTTATTTTGTCCTTGTTGCATTTGCATTATACTGTTACACTGAGTTAAAATTTATTTTGGGAAATAATATTAAATATAGGTGAGTGCCATTATGAAGGGGATGAACAATGACTGAATCTAGTCTAGAGAAAGTGGATTAACAGCATTTTTATAAAAAGGCCAAATTAAAGGAATATGAGAGTGGAGGGAATGGGGATACAAGGAAGTAATGAGGGAGCTTTTTTTTTTTTTTTTTTGCAGTTCCTAGTCAAAGGCTTGGAAATATCCCAATTTCTAAGATCAGTCTAAGATGCAGACAGCTCAGTAACACCCCTCCAAAGCCCACCTGGGACCAGGGAATTTACTTGTGAAATGGGACTGAGAGGATATCAAGTCACCAGGACAGGACTTGGTGAACCACAGTTGGTACCTGCAGAACTTCCTTGACCTGCAGTGGGTTGAAGGATTCTGTTCTCTGGCACTTCCCGACCTCTGCACATTCTGTTTGGATTGATAAAGTTTTGGCAACAATTTCATTGCATTTTGCTCCTGTGAGCTACAATTCAGACACTCAAGAAGCAAAGTAATTAATAACTAAGATTTTAAAGCTGGAGTTCTCTTTGAGTTTTGCTCATTTCATACTGTAAAATTTACCTTTCCTCAAAACCAGTTTTTGCCTATTTTTGCTTCCAACTAATCCTGTCTGTCCGATAACAGCAACAGAACATGAAATGAAACAAAGTCTGTTGAATATTAGTCTGAAAATCTGCTTCGAGTAACAACTGACACTGACCATTTTATTTAAATATAATTCCTAGAAACCTTAAGAAGAAAGATCTGTTTTTTCCAATGGCCCCTCACAAGATGTGTGTGCCCCCATATGTACATACATGCTCTGGAGCCTCTGTGCATGTCTCACTGACATAAAGGCACCGAAGCAATCAGCCATGCAAGTCCTTGAACAATATTTCCTTCTGCTCTTTTCCAGTCTCCCACTGTTATTTCAACCTGCCAAGCTGCCACAGAAACAGTGTCAGTGGCAGTTGTGTTGTAACTGGACCGGGTATCCAGGTGATCTCAAGTTTCCTTTGGTGTAAGTTGGTACCAGGCAAGGGTTTCTGGGATAATCCCCAGCTTCCCTAGTTCTTCACAATGTCTCAAATGAAAAATTAATCACCCAGTAGTTTAAATCTACTTGTTTCTCACAGCTCTTTCCTTCTGGGGACCCTGGATTGTGGTGACTCACTGTTCCAGTGACCAGGCAACACACAGCTTTGTAAAGAGGCCCTATGAACCTCTACTTTGGACATAGCAAGAGATACAAAAGTGTAAAAAAAAGAAAAATTAAACAAGCACTCCTTCATCCCAAAGCCTCACTTTCTTAACTTCTGAATGGCTTTGGAATTTAGCAGAACCTTCTAATGATGTCTTTTGGCAAGCTGTTTTCTGTCTGCGCAACAATGAACCTCTGTCCTCCAGCCACGTTGCTCCAGCTCTCCAAATACTTCAGAACTAGTTTGATTCTACCACTAATCCTGGTTTCTTTGCTTTTCTCCAGTTTTCATTCAATTCCCTTTCTTCTCAAGACTCCCATTTCTGCAGGGAAAGAGGACACAGGAATCTCAGCCCATGGGTTATTTTGTTCTAAGTGAATTATTACCATCAATTGAGAAGACACCTGTGAGCAGTAAACAGCTCAAGGCTGACAGCTTGGACCTGCTCTCTGAACCAGCAGCTATCACCAAACTCAATTTAAAAGCAGTCACTCAGCCCAAATTAATTATATACAAGGCAAGGAGCAAAGAGCAGAATGATCCACTGGGATCTCCTGAAAGCAACCTGGCTGAACTGAAAAGCAACACTGGTAAATTTTCCCCTGCCTTTGCCCTTTCCTTCTGACCACGCCATAATTGCCAATGATGCAGTGCAATTAAACACCAAGCACCTGATCAGTGCCACTGTAAAGGACTAAGGGAGAGGGAAAACGCAGGCTTATAACACTTGCCCACAAGCCTTGCTCTCTCTGTGTAAAGTAATCCTGCAAAAACAAAATTCCAACCTTTTCAGCACTATTAAAAAAAAAAAATCTATGAAGAACAAATGTGTCCTCAGAGATGCCAATGGAAAAAGTAGGATAATTAATTCCCTCAGGGCTTTATGATACTTTGCCATTGGTCCTAAACAAGATACTGTTCAAATGTGCACAAAGCTAACCGTGCAGGGCAGTTCACACTCAGCAGATACCCTGAGATACACCAGACTTATTTTCATGTTGTTTTTCAGACCCAACAGGTAACACTAATTTTCTCAAATCTCACAGAGATATCAGGCCCTTATACAGTGAGACAGCTGCCTATTGCAAACATGACTCAATGTCCTGGGTTGGCCATATGACCTGTTTGTATCCCCAGTCGTCCTCTTGCTTATGTGGGGTAAGCCCCTCCTCTCTTATAAAATTCACAAAAAGGAAGAGAAGGAGGTAGAGCTCCCAGCACCATAATGCACAACCTGTTTGCTCTGTGCCTGTCACTTAGGCTGGGAAGTCATTGGAAAAAGTTCCGTGTTCACCTCTTGCACGCCCTGTGCAAATTGTGGGCACACATCTAAAAGCATCTCATTATTGGCAGCAGTTTATTGACAGCAGATAGTTCACTGCAGATGTCAAATCTCAGTCCGTCTTTGGCCTGAGGGAAAATACACAGAGACCTTTCACTCTCCAACCTGTAAAAGCAGCTGCAACAGCTGCCAAAGAGAGGTACTTCTGGTGATCCATAAATGTCTGCTTTTGTTATGCTTTCCTGTGCTAACTGCTCTTTTCCTTGGCAGATCATCTTTACTTTCCCCTCGTTCAATTCAGTTTCATTGTGTATTTATGTCTCCCTCTTCAGTATCACATTTCTTTCCAACTATCTTGCATCTTCATGATCAATTTTTCTTCTCCCTTTCCTCTTCTCTCTCCTGCACTCTAACTGAACTAGTCTGATATTTGCTGACATCAATGCTCTGGATTTTAACTTGAACTCCCACCAATACCAGTCAACCGTGACGATTACAAGAGAACTATAAAAGAACATAAACCCATCTCCCTATGTTCCTGCATTGGTAATAACAGCTGTTTTCTAGGCATTACCAAAATAAACAGTGTTAGCAACAATTAGATGTGCTTGATCCAAGTCCTCCAATGTATGGTAACACCATAGGTTGCTTAAATGACACATGCAAAAGGGCATGTAAAATTTCATTACTTTTACTGATTTAAAACCTCACTCTTTTAAAAAATGCCATTAAGGGAAAATGCCATTGAGGAAAAATCCCACAAACTCATTCTGAGGCTGAATATTGCAGTTAAAAGTAAACCAGGCTTAAAACAAAAAGTTGGCATTTTAAAGGCCTGCAAAGAGGATTAGATCTACCAAGACTGTATAAACATTAGTAAGTGGAGCTTATGTATCAGTGAGTCACATGAGGACCAGCATGAACTCTCTTTAATTTGCAACCAGAAGGTCTGGAGGTTTAAAGAGGTAAAACAACTCAGCAGAAAGGTTCGCTGGGACATAGATTAGGATCTTACACTTTCAAATGTCTGTTTCTACTTGCTGCAGCTCTGTCTGATCACTGCTGAGCTTGAGCGCTCACCCACTTCACATCTTTAGCTCTCTAAAGATATAAAAACTGAAATTCTTTATTAAAGCTGGTTCTCAGCCTGGCACATCCTAAGCAGCAGGTTTCTGGGCTTGGATACTTCTCCCTCCCTACCCCCACCAGAGCTGAAAATGATGTGACAGTAGTGAATTAAATTATAGTCCTGTCCAACTGTTGCTGTGTTTCGGAATAGAGACCATTCCTTTCTCCTGAGTAGAATGTTTTCTGCAATTCCCTGCTGATACTCTCTGGAATGCTATCCTACCTTGTGTATTGTAACCTACTTGTGCAAGGAGCCCTTGCTCCTCTGTGTGAGCCCCTGGCACCCCAGGTCACTGGGTGCTGGGAAGAAAGCCATTCCTGGTGGAGAGCTTTATCTTTTCTGCCTTGCTGAAGGACACTGCAGACTGGTTCCTTTGAGAGAGATCTCTGGCCCCTCAGAACAGAGTAGAGATAAAAAAATCAACACCAACAACAAGTTTATTTTGTATCTTGGGTTTGTTTGTCTGGGACTTTGGCTTTAGTCATGACAACCAATGAGAAAACCTACAGTAAAGATCAAAATCCCATTAGTGGTTTCAGTAAGGATTTGTCCTTAGGAAAAAAGAGCAGCAGTTTAGGAGTTTAAAATTTAGTGGAAGTTTAGAAAAGGATAGGCTAAGTGTGGCCTGAAATGTGATGTGAAAAATGACAAAGGGATGGTAGCAATACACTGTCAAATCCACTGCCAAAGTAAATGGAAAAGTCACCCAGGCAGAAAACATCTGGATATGTGCAACCTCAATTTAGTCAAAATCCTAATGTAAACAAGTCCACTGATAGCAGAAGGGTAGTTAAACATTCCACTGCCTTTGGATAATCGAAACCATCTTCCCTCCCTAAAAACATAACAAACCTTTCAATTATCAAACTCTAAGGAAGAAACTGACAGCTATTGGAAAGATTCCATTAAAATTTCTTCTTTTTTTCTGCTTTGCAAATAATTTTGTGTTTGTGCAGAAACTTCAAGAGCTCTCAAATGACTTAATATTTGTAAATACTGGTAATATACAGTACACTGCTTATATATAATATAAACACAGTGTATTTTCATCTGGTTTATTAGACTGAAACAAGGCTACACATTCTGCTAACTTTAGAATGTTATTATTCGTTTCAGTGATATCAATAGTGAAATAAAAATTGAAAGAAGATGCAACTCTGTAACATGGAGTTTTTATAACATATCCATACCCTCTTCAAGAATCCTAGAAAAAAATGGTAGGAGTCACTCTGGGAATGGTAACAGTGTAGCAAGGGAATTCAGTCTCTAACAGATTTTATATAAAGGCTGTGGAGGATCTTATTACACCAATCTAATTATTCATTGCAATAGTCATTCAGCCACCCCCTCTTTCAACTTACTGCATTAATATATTATCACTGATAATGAAGTTTGGATGGTAATCTGAAACAGCTGCAACAAGTATCATCAAAGCCGCTGAATACAGAATAGCATTGACAAAATACTTATTTTGTTCCAGGGCTAACAACTTTATATAGTTCTGATGTAAATGTCACATCAGAAATAATTCTAATAATATATTAATCACCTTTCATGCCTTTTGCTGGAATGACTGTGAAATTGAATAATCTATATATTTCAGCAGAATCCAAGCAATTTTTATGTAGCAAAGCTGAAGCCAATATAGCAGGTCAAAATCAAAGGCTGAAGAACACTAACAAGGATAAGAAGCGCCAAGGAGTTACAAGAAGAAAAGGATTCCACAAACTTCCACTGCAAATTATAACAATTAAAAGGAAAATATCATGCATGTGTGCACCAGCAAATCCTAATGGCAACTAATTAAATAATAAATTCTAAAAATGCTAAAATTCCATTCTCCTGCAGCTAACAAATCTAAAAAGCTCATTTTTAAAAAATAGGTCAAGTCTCTCATCTCCATGCAACAGTGACAGAAGTATTAAACTGGTTGATTTTAAAAGAAAGGGATTATCAGAACCCTTATTTGCACATAGTTATGCAGAAAAATATCACCTCAAATGCAATTCGACAGAACCACATTATGCTGAAAACACCAATAAACCTGATAAACAACACAGACAATGTGAAAATAGGCTATGAAGTTTCTAAAAAAACAAAAAAAAAGGGGGGGGGGAACTGGATATTTAACAAATTAAAACATGCAAAAATGAAAAACTTGTTCAACTGTTTAGTTTATATGAAAATAAAAATTCTATACGGTGTATGTGATGCTCATTTTAAGATATACCTCATCCTAACTGAGAGATCAACTGGCTTACTCAGCTCTCTTATACTGCAGAAGGTAAAACAAATAGGAACTAACTTCCAGATTAGGGCTGGAGATGGAATTTCAAAATACAGAAACCCTGAATCAATTTGGCACAGTAAAAATCACATTTCAGTACCATTTAATAATGAAGGTATCTGGAAGAGATTATCTGACTTTTCTTGAACACACCATGCCCAAGTATATGGACAACATTTTCATAAGTGCAAAGACAGAAGGATTTAACTTCCATGGTAGTCACCAGGACAACCTCAAAATTAATAATTTTGAAGGTGTTATTCTATAGCTTTGCAGTGAGTTTATACCCAGCCAGGACATTCTGTGTAACACGTGAGGATGTTAACAGTGCTGCATTGCACATCAATGATAGCATTCCATCAATCTAAGTCTTTGTGCTTAGATCCCATTTCATTCTCTTATTCTCTAATGTTGGGATGGTTAAATATTCTCGTCCTACCAAGCAGAAACCCAGAAAAATAACTCAAAATGTATGTTTCAATCCTTTACACCCCTGCTACATTTTGGCAAGGAATGACTCATCACCTGCCAGACATTGTGGCTGTACTGCGACTTTTCTTCAATTGAAGAAAATAAAATTCATTCCAAAGTTATTTGATTGTTCATGATGACACTGACCATTAAAAAAGTAGCTACTTATTTCTGCTGCGATGCTAAGTTTCTGAGTAGAAAACCTGAAACAGAAAACTACAGCTCAGAAGTAACTCATTAGCAGACCTATTGATCTCCTTGAGCCAGGTTTTGAGAAAAAGAACATATGCAGAATCCATGCTTTTTCCAAGTATTAAATCCAGATTTTTAAATTACACTGATGTGTGTATTCATCCTTAGTTTTGTGTTAATACAAAGACACACTGGGGCTGCTAAGCTGTGCATCCTGCCCTAATCCAGCCAGCCAACAAGAACTTCCATTCAAGTGGCTCCCACAAAGTAACACTGCAATGTGCCCCTCCAGGGGCTCCAACTTCTGAGAAAATGCTCAATGTCCTCTTTTGAATGTAATTTGTGAAAAAAAAATTTCTTCATAACTTCACCCAAAATAAATGCTCCTAGCTTAGAGATTGAACACTCCAGAAGTGGAACTTGAGATGTCACCAGTGGACTCGTCCCCTCCTTCCCCAGAATTTTTCAGGGGATAAAAAACCAACAAAATACATGTACCACAGAACTGATTAACATCTTTATGACAGACTCCACTAGTTGCAATGCTCCATTTCAGAAATAATATTTCTGCAAAGTATTTATACTGCGTTAAACTTAAACCTCCAGAGCCATGCTGAAGGTAATCACAGGTACATCTGTTTCTGTCTTATTTAAATTCATAGCCTAATTCAATTGCAAATAATTAGCTATTTATCACCATGAAGTTCACATTACAAAATCAGAAAGGGTCCATATGATTCTAACCACTTAACAAAAGAGGTTTTAAAAGGAGGAAAGGGGAGAAAAACAAAATAAATCCTAGTAATGAATCCCATAGTAAATCAAATACAATCAGTTCTGCTTGCCCATCATAACCCTGCACAGCCCAATTCTTTTGTTTTTCTTCACAGACTTACAGAATATATTGCCATGCATATCATTTAAGTCTGTCTTTCACTTTTATACCCTGAAGGGAATTATTTAGTCAAAATAACACGAGTACACAGGTCTTCTAATATTGTTGTAACCTCTGTTTCTAACACCTGTGCTGGAGCATTACTTTAAGTCACAAAGATCTTTCACTGCAAGGACACCTTAATTATCCCACCCATGACATGAATGTTTTTGGAAGATAAAGTCTGTAATTAACTTGTTGCCAAACAATATGTTTACTGTCCCTGAAGGTCAGTTCTAGTTTAAAGACATAAGGACACTTAATTTTGGGAGAGGTGCATTGTAACTGCCATCAAGCATTAACCAAGTGGTCACCCATTATCTACAGCAGCAGCAGTGCAGAGTAGGAAAATATTCCAAGCACCATGAAATGACTGTGCTAAAATAAACTTCTGCTGAAACACATAAGGCTTGTAACACGTAAGTACAACTAAACATATGGTGCTTGACCAATTGTAACTTGTTAGAAATTCCATTTATTCTCAGTAGTCAGTCGGTGGTAGGAGAATTTGCTCAAGACAGCCAAACAAGATTGCTCCTGTACCAGGGAAATCTGTCGTTGCCGATTGTCCTTGCTGGGAGAATTCAGGTTTTTGAAACTGTTTTAAAGATTATACCAAAACAACAGTAAGAGCTGCTTGCCCTGTTTCATTCTGAATTTAAACTAGAAGTTTGCATAACTCAGTTTGAGTAATAAATCTGTGATCTGCAAAGGGCAGGGTGAGGATGTATAAGTGTAACAAGGGGTTTCATTAGCACTCCTGGTACAATTCCTGTACCAAAGTAGTCCCCTGTTCCAGGCAAATGAGAAAGTAACCATCTTTGATTAAAGACCTCCTATAATACCTCAGTTAGTTGTGTACATGAGCCAGGAGAGGTACAAACAGGAAAACAAAAGGACAAACAATGGAATAAAATAAAGGAAAATTATAATAAATTAATATGCATAAAGCACTTCTATGCTGTTGCGCCCAGTCTCTGACTCACATCATCATCATTATTCTGTATTTTAACAGGAAGCCTAACAGACACTTGGCCCTTCCTTTGCTTTACGCTCTGCTTACAGTCAGAGACAGATGGAAGGAATGGAAGGCAAAGAAAAGCAGCTAAGAAAATCACAGAGGAATAAAATCATCTTTGCCCAAGCAGACCCACTCTTTCATCCCACGCTCACAGCATGCACTCCTTCATGTAGAGGAATAGGTAAAAACTGAGAACTTGTGTTTTCCTCAAAGTATTGGACAATATGGGAACAACTTGTGAAGAAATGGCATATGGAAGAACCTAAACATGGCAAACAGGCAAGAGTGAAAAAAGTAAACAGGAAAAAGAAATTGGGATGAGAAAATAGCAAAGATGAAAATGTTGACTATTCAGATAAAGGAAGGAAGGATTCAGCTACAGAAGGGAAAATATTATGAATTTAGGGAAAGAAACAAGAAACCTGTCACGCCAGAATCAATGTGTGCAAGACCTGGAGGAGGAAGGGGATTCTGGAGACATTCCCATTCAGGTGTGTCCATTAACACTGCACTGAACTAATAAACAATGAAGTTCTTCTGGCATATCACAGACTATTGAAGAAGATATTTTGATGTTGTACCTTTGATGAAAACTAGTTGATTCAAGTCTCTGATGTTTGAAAAACTCCTGTATGTCAGCACTTAAATACTGGAATAGCTTGTCTGTGTTGAAACATGGACTATTTGCTGGTTTTCCATTGACAATAGATTGGATTTCAAATTCCCCCATTTAGTTAGCAGAACCCTTTCCATCAGCTGGAAACACTTTTCAATCCATCCTGCCAACTTTTGACCTATGCTAGTTACTTTTGGAAGGTGAAACCCATCAGGATCAGGCATGGATAAGCAATTCTCCACTGAGAGCGTGTCAAATAGACATGCAGCCTCCCCGGAGCCAGAATGCAGCAAATGTGCATTTCTTGAGAAGGGACACTTAGAGCTGATCATATGGAAGCAAATAACAAAAACTCATGTCAGTCTGCATTTCTCCTGTAGCTGGGTGTAGGCATCACACATGCTATTCATCTTGTGAAACAATATTGGAGAGTGCTGTTTATGGGCTGCCTATAGACCATCTAATTAAAGAGCAGAGCATATTAAAGCAATTGGAAAAAAAAAAAGCCATTTATTTCTGCAGCACAAAATGAAGAGTCTGATTGCTGGGCAAAATAACTGAGGAACTGTTACACTGTACGTATTTGCCTGACTAGGATGGTATTACAAGCTATTATATGGTAAGAGAAGAGTTCAGCTAATCTCAGCCCAGGAACTTTCCATCTTCTCCCTTCTCTACTGCCAGTGGTCCCCCTGAAGTGCCAGGCAGCTGCAAGTTGAGCTCTGACTGAGCTCTCACCTTTTTATGAGAAATGGAAGATCTGTCACCATTGATGGCTGGAAGCTCATGGCACCTGGTGCCATGGCAGTATTATCCTACAATGCCACAGATGGAAGTATACCCAAGTCCTTCCTCATGTTCTTCCCTTCACCATCCATCCACAATTTTTTATTTATTTTTTTAAACAAGTCCCCACAAGCCCAGCTCTGATGTCTCTTTAATTTCCCAGATGATGTCCTGACTTACTTGTTGCTTGCAGGAAGGAAAGCTTACCCAGCAGAGAGTATAGATGCCTTACTGCAGCAGGAGGGAGAAAATCAGAGCCAAATTCATTATCCCCTTCACCACCACCACTCTCCATTCTCTGTGTAAACTCTCTGACAGCATTCCCCTCTTATCTTCTTCAACAGTGTCAAGCAAAATGAAAAGGTTAGACATGAAGGCTTGTATGTGGCCTTCAGATTAGACATCCCATTAAAAAAAATAAGCCAAAAAAAAAAGCCAACAAACTTTACACACAGCAAAATATTTTTAAAATCCCAAAACCACAAAGGTTCAAGGACTAAATTTGCTACCTTAGCTGAATTACATGTGCTTTGATCCTCTTCCACAAAGAAATACTTAATATCATGCTCCCCAAAGTGACCATGGAAGCCAACCACAGGACCAAAATTTTGCTCCAGTATCCAAAAACGTACTGCGGAGGCAAATCCCCACACTTTGGAACACCATGCTCCTTTACGTGGCTCTTCATACAAAACGAAATGCTAAAAATGGAAGACCTAAGTATTCTCAGCTTCAATCTGGTCAGGGTTTCCCCTTGCATTTTCTGCATTTAGCATCTCCCTGTTCAATTGTCTTTCCCTCTTTCACACAGCCACATTTCCTTTTCTTGTTCTGGTGCAGGCTGTTTGGACAGCTACACAGTGAGGAGTGCAGACAGCGCCGGGAAATGCTCTAAAAAGCTTGCTGTGAATCAGACTCACGGGGATCATAGGCTACCACTCAACTTTGCTCACAGCCAAGAGCCATGGGTAATGTTTCACATGAAGGAGAAAAAAAAAGGAATGTTACTAAATATTCAGCCTCCAGTGCTATGTGCCAGGACATGTCCACTAGAAGATGGATTTCCCTGCACGTGGATCAACAGCAGTTTGTTACCCCAGGCTGAAGCCAGCTGAATGGAGTAACTTTTAGAGCAGTGTATAAATCTTTGCACAATATCAGCTTTTAGGCTTTCAGTCTTAAAGACAATTCAGAGGTTTGGGGTAAAAATACATGGGCCTTAGTTTTGCATCAGCACCACATATGATCAAAACAACTCGTTATCTAAGATTCATCTGTTTGTCTAGAAAATAAATGTCAGTACTGTCAGGAAAGGGAAAAGTTTATGATTAAACTCCAACTGTAACATCCCTCATAATATTCGTTTGAAGACAGCAACGATTCAGCACTTGATTTTTCATCCACCTCACTGAAATAGTATTGCAGGGAAACCATACAAAAGAACACTTATGTAGAAACACACAGCCAATGTTGCCACGCAAAAAACATTTAGCAATTGTTTTAGTTTTAGGGTAGAAAAGGAATTCAACAGAATATGACACAGGATGACTGGAGTAAGCACAGAAAGCAATTTTGTTTAAACACATGTAGGCGTCAAGCCAATGATCTGAACAGCTCAATGGAAAGCCAACGTGCACTTCCCTGTTGTCCCAATGGACTGCTCCAAATATGAAAGAAATTCATGTATTTCTTTGCATTAAATCTCCCCTCAAAGAGGAACAAGGAAACCACCCAGTTTTCCAGCATGTACAGAGTAATTAAGCAACTTAAATCATGAGCTCCCTGACAAAACCCCCCCCATCAGTCCTGCCCATCAATGAAGATCACTGAGGGAAGCCCAACCTGAGAGTCGTTATGGGATGCCTGACCTACATTAGGTTCATCTTCAAGCCATAGCAGAGATAAAATAATAAACCTGTTAGGGCGTAGCGCAGAGAGCACATTCCTGTCTCATGAGTGGAGCTCTCAAATGAGGAAAGAGCTGTTACATTATCGCAGTCTAAGTTAGGAATACCAATAATAAAATACTATACCTTGGAGTATTTTGAACGTGGAATTAAGTTATTTATTCAAAGTATCACATAACAGCACTAAAAGCAACAGGCACAAGCACTTTAATTTTTCCATGTACGAATGAGTTTTGCATGTAGATAGCTGGTGTCTTGCCATGTCATGACTGCAGAATGACAGCAGATACTTATCCACTCAGCCTTAATTAATTTACTCCCAAATGAATACTGCATTTAGAAGGAAATGCAATTTTATCCTGGAAAATCACTTTATGCAAATGGGACAAACTGTTACCTCATCTGATTTGTATCTGTTTTCTAATCACATGGAGACTTACTATAAAAGAATTCAAAATTATTCTAAAAATATGCAGCTTCTATTGCACATAAATATTCCATCTTCCTCTCTGGATAAAATCTTTCTGAGGGAAATAGCAGACTTGCTTAAGGCTTGTTTTTATTACATCTCATATGGACATGTCTAAAACACTCATATCACTTTTCCATCAAACTTTACATCACCTATGTGGAAATATCTACAAGTTCAACAATGTTCTGGTGCTTATGTTCTGCTATTTTGGTGTTTTAATTATGTTACTTCACACGGCAGAATGAAGTTTGACATTAGTATTGAATCTCATAAATCATCACTATAAGAAAATGCATTCCCTTGAGGAGAGGTAATACAGGTCATATGAAAGTCCCTGTTTTAGCTACAAACCTTCTTAAACAATCTTAACTGTTTTCAGAAAGTCAGTAATAGGATTGTACCTTCTGAGGCACATAAGAAGCAAGTTATGTGTCAGCCCTTTTTGTCATTTTTTTCTGTTTCTGGTGGAACTTTTTAAAAAATAATAGTAGGAGTCAAAAATAAAAAAATTAAATTAAATGTGAATTTAACATTAGTTCAGCTGTGCTAACTCTGGAAGAAAGGCAAGGTAACACAGGTCTCACATGTACAGTCAACATAGTGCTAGAGATGTCCAGTCCCTAACATTTTCCTCTCCTTTTTAATTTTTCTTCATCCTTTAAAACATTTTACTCTGGAAATGGCTGATGATATAATACAAAAACCAATATACCACACATAAACATGAAAAAATAGTTTCATAATGACATTTGGTGATCCAAGATGTCAGAAGCTTACACAGACTTTACAAATGACAAAGCAATAAATTCCACTAGAACTGATTTCTTAGAATGCTAATTGTTGGCTTTTGTAACAGTGAAATCATGATCCCATAGTATCACTCTCTAAAGAAAAACAATCAATCTGGTCTAACTGCTAATTTACTAATGGAAGTTAAGTTTTAACTTGGGGCAGCAGAAATTTTGCCCTTGCATGGCACAATTTCCACAATAATGTGAACTTCTGCTTCAATGCACACAGACAGGGATTGACATCAAACACTGTGATAGCACTGTGGTCATTTGCAAAGGCTCAGACATTTCTCAGTTTCTTTAGAGAGCTGCAAAAACGAGGAGGTGGAAGTGTGCAATTCTTTAAAAGGAGGAGGTGGCAGCGCACTATTCTTTAAGGAAATCTGTCCAGCTCTTCCTGTTGCTCTTGAAAATTCTTTCAGTTTGTTCATTAATGATGTGCCAACCAGCCCCTCTCCCAGGATGCCCCCAGCCAGCTGAGGAGTGGCAACAGCAGTGGATGCTCAGTTTTGTAAATGAATTATCTCAACATTCTGCACTTCCTTTTTCCATGTGTTCAGTCTATTTATAAATGGAAGACTTGACTATTGCCAGCCACTCTACTTTTTCCCCAATGCACTGTAAAAAGGATTTCTGCGTGTTAAAAATGTGCACAGCAACATGCGGATCTCTGTGTTTCTCCAAAGATTCCTTGTGGAAGACACAGTGCATCAGTACCCATGGCCTCACCCAGAGCACCTGGGTTTGAGGCACAAAACCACTCAGAAGGGTGTGGGGAAAAAAGGCAAATGATGACACTACTTTTTGGCTGAAAATGGAAAATCTGGGATCCTACTGCTATGGGCAAGTGGCACATGAATCCTCTCTGCTCTGCTGCAGGAAACACTCTCCAACAGAAGCACCACGTGTGTGCTGACCTAGGGGTAATGAAGCCACTTCTTGAATGCTGGCCTGTGTCACAGGTTTAAGTGGCCTGTGGGGTCCTGAGCTGGCCTTCCCCCACCTGGGTGCATATAGCATGCACTAAATTAATTTTCTCAGAGAGAGAGAAACGAGACAATCAATATTTACTCCAGGATCAAAATGCTTTCCGTTTAAATAACTCAGCAGTCTAGAAAAATGAGGAGCAATCATTTTGTTCCCATGACAAACAAAAGCTTCCTTGCCAGTAGACACTGGATATTGACAATAACCTGTGAGCCTCGTAGCATGCATAGTAATAAGATGGCATTTTGCTGCAGTGGATTTCTATCTTCTGTGTTTGGATCTAAGCAGAAGTATTAAAGAATCAAAATATAGCATTCCCCATTAAATAGTAACATTCAAATAATTACAATCAACAAACACTTACTTCCACATCCCTCACATAAGCTTTATTTAATGTGGCCAAAGTGAAATACTGAGGCTATAAATAATGACTAGTAAATCATCCCGTGATTCAAAACGCAAGCAATGTGAAGTTTAGGGGTTTGTCTGAAACTATTACTTTATTTTACTGCAATTAAGTTGGTAGTGCACCAAGCTACCACCAAAAATGTCACACCAAATTAACTTCCTTTTTATTAACCATGGCAGGTCAAATAACTAAAAAAGTGAAGGTGTTCTGGTAACGAGACATAACTCAAGGACACTAATTTACAATGACATGGGTTCCTCCACTCTGTATTAACTCACATACTTAATAAAACATCCTTGAAGGGTCAAATTCTTAGGCCATCTAAAAATGATTTTGATCACTCTCTATCTGAACTGTGTTAATTTTGCTTCTAACACCCAGTTTTCACCCTGTCATATCAACATGGCTTTTAGTGGCCTGGTTCTGTTTCAAAAGATGTCACGAGCTGTGTTTGTGATCACCTGATGCATTTCATGGACCTCAGCAGCGACTCTGAGACCAAATAAAACCAGCTCCTGTAGGTCACCCACTGACTGCAGCATGAATGAACAGTTCTGGACCTCAGAATTGTTTTAACAGCCAAAAACATTCAAGTGAACAGCAGCTCTCTGTATTTTTTGGCCTATTTCTATATTTTAAACCCTTGCGTTTAAAAACATTGTTTCCTCAAGGATACTAATCACATCTATTTCTTTCCAACGGTCTTTAATCAAACCAGATCAAGTCCTGAATGTTCTATTCCACCCTTATGCAGAGAGTTGAACTCTGCAGGTTTTTCTGATTGCTATTTCTCTCATTTTTCAGAAAAAACACTACCTGTGAGATTGGTCACTGAAAATAAACAGCACCGGTGATGCAAGAACTGGCTCCTCAGCAAGGACAAGACCAAGCATAGGCTCACTCTACCCAGAAGGTACAAGGTAATGCCCAGCCCTGAGGATGATAATCTGATTTTATAATACTGGACTTTACAAAATAGATATTAATATAGATTGTGAATGCAGTGAAAACAAGATTAAAATTAAACCAGAAGTGCTATTTTATTTTATTCTATTTTATTTTATTTTATTTGTACAGGAGTTTTACAGAGGCTTGGGAACTCCCTGAGATGAAAATTGGTGGGAATTAAGAGAACACTGTGGAGAGGCATAATCTATGTTTGCTCTGTTCCTGCTCTTCCCTTTGCACTCTTTTATGGTCATTAAGGGACTTGTTGACTTTTTTTTTCCTTTTTTTTTCCTTTCACACCATTCTAGAAACACAGCAATAGCAGGCTTCATGCATGGAGAGGATGGGGTAAGCTCCTAGTACATCTCCCAGTCCCCAAACTCATTTAATATAAAATCCTCCAGTTGAGGACATAACAGATATTAAACTGATAAAAACATATGCTGCACTTGATCTTTGCCAAAAGGTCAAGAGGCAAACACAAATCAGCAGACTCGGTGGTTTCTTCGTCTGACTCAGGGCGCACACTGAGACTGAATCATCCCAAGATTTTAACACCACAGTAACAAAAATTATGCAGCTTTATCTCTCAGATTTAGTTCAAAAAGCTGCAGACAGACTACAGACCCCAAATAGCTCCCTCCAGGATCTCGATGAGCTCATGATTTTACACACACAGGAAACCGTTTCAGGACAGGAACTTGGGAAAGTTAATGATGCCATGTCTAGTCTCCCAAAATATTTCAGGCTTGATCTGATTATTTCCTCTGCAGTAAACAAAATAAAAAGAGAAAACACCTAGCCCTTCCCTCTGGCCTCCAGACTCCTGCTGTTTCCATGCCTCCAGCTCCAAATATTTAAGGAATCTTCTGTTTTCTGAATTATAAAGCGGTTATTTTAGAAACACATCAGCCCTACAGAAACTATTTCACAAAATTCTAAAAAGTTGAGAGAATTTTTAATAAATAACTTATTAAAAACAGAACTACTGCAGAGCATTTTCTTAATCTTTGCTGGGCTCATTAGAGCATCTTGCACACTAATTCAAAGACTAAATCTCAGTTTTGCTAAAGCACAATTACTCAGTATCAAACTCCACCATAAATTAGCAGAGAAACTGTCCATACATGAAGAGCACTAAGTCAATACTGCTAAAGCATCAAAAAATCATCCCTGTGCATGGAAACAAAAAATGTCTTTTGAAGTTAATGAGTAATAAAAAAATATTTTTTAGTAACTTGGGAAAAGAAAACAATTTCTTTAAAAATTCTTTTCATTTTCAAGAAGACTTTGTAAACCAACTTGGAAACCTTTTTATTACCAATGATATTTTCAATCACTCATCATAATCACTAATTATTTGTAAGGTCACAAGTAAAAGGAAAGGTACTGTCACAGCAATGTCCGTCTAATATCCGGATATTTGTGCTCCAAGCTGCACAAGACAGTCAGCCAGTTATAAGCTAATTGTTTAACTTTCAGTACAGAGTTTTCAGTGAATTGGCATCAGCAAATCCACTGGATTTTAATGCTTTAAAATATTTTAATAGCATAGCTTTGTTATTTAGTTTAATCACCTTTCCCTAAGGCTCTGAACAACATTTAAGCATGTGCTTAATTTGCTATTGAAGTCAACAGAACGAGCAGAGAATACTAAAGTTAAGCATGTGATTAATGAGATTTACTGAGTCAGAATGCATAAAACCCAATGTGAGCAGAATCAAAGCCCTGAGGTATTAGCCAAGTCCACCCCAAGTTTCCCTAAAGATGCAGGGCCCCTGAAAGGTGAATGAAAATTTTATATTATTATGACATGTCTACTGCACACCATATATCTGAAAAATTTATGCAGCAAAACACATACCAGACTTTGTAGGTCTTTAAAGTAAGAAAAGAAAACACTTTGTACTTACCCCAAAATACTAACTGGAAGATTTTGTGGAATTTTGTTTGGTTTCAGTACTTCAGCAATGCCCTTTGACATGGAACAACTGCTGATTTGTCTAATGTTTTCTTTGAAAAAAAAAAAAGTAGTATCATTTAGGTATTTTAATTAGGAGCAGGAGGAAATGGAGGAATGGAGCTAACATACATGCATATATATATATATATATATATATATATATATAGTTGTCTGTTCCTCTGTGAAAAAGAAGGAACTTAATCCAATATTACTAATTCACTTCCTCAGTCACTCAGGCTAAGTGTGGAATCCTCTCACACCTGCATTTGAACATCTGCATTGAACCAGTTGATATTTTTTCTCAGACTGAATTAAATTAAATCACCTGCATGCCTTTAAGCCCTCTTTTTTACTACCAAAGACTACCACTTCTTCCTAGAGCAGGAGAGTACAGTTTAACAAATAGCAACTCAATGAGCTTTGAATGCAGCATATAAAATATAAAACTGTACTTTTCTATTTGCTGTGTCATTTAAATTTCCTAAGTGAGCATTTAATTTAATTGCAACTAATAAATATTTTCTTGACAGTAAATATTAAAAAAGGGGGTTGATTCCAGGAGAAAAATTCTTCAGATTCCAAACTCACTATAAATGTTCAAATCTGTCTTAACAATATTTTAATTATTTCTCTTTTAGCTTACATGAAGGATCTGGTTTTGGTATCAAATATCACTGAGACTATTGGGATTTTTTTTTGCCCTGCCCAGAAAAAACTGATAGTGATTTGGAGAAATATTTAGCAATTTTTCTTAACATACAGTCACCAATCGTTTCTCTGAAATGCTGTCAAAATCAGCAAACCTGTTAAAGGAAAAAAAAGTTTTAACATTTAAAGGTTGAACAAAATTGCTACTTCAATATGGTAGTCATTAGCATGGAAGGAGTTAATCTCCCCCACTCTTTTTCTAAGACTAAAAAAGGCAAGGAACAGCTGTCACTCAGGTGATGAATACAAGCTGCCAGCCTTTTAAACAGCAGGTACAGCATTTGAGCTCTGAATTAATTAGCATTCAGAAAGCCTAAACACGGCTTGATAACTCCTCAAGATGATTTTTGTCCCTTCCTGCAAATTAATACTGCTATTAAGATGAGCAAGGGCACAATGCAGATCGTAATTGTACCCATTAAACAAAGTTTCACAAGTAATGAATCGGAGCTCTTGCCAAGAATGCATCAAGTCAAATAAAGCCTCGCTGCAAATAACAGACGTGCAGGAATCCATCTTTGCTTTTTCATGGCATTCCCAAAACCACATACAGCATGGATTCCTGCGTAAATGCATGAAATGCTTTCTGCAATACAAGCACAGGCTTCTCAAAAGTTCATGTTTTTAAATGTTTAAATAGTGGCTTTGTCTCAAAAGCATTCGGGCTGCTTCCATACAAGAGCTGCTTCACATATACATTGAAAGGGAGTTAACTCACAGATTATACTTATAATGTCTCAAAAAAAACAAGGCCTCCCTCCATCAACTGCTTCTGCAGCACTGCATCAAAATCTACACAATCCGTGTGGAAAAATCCTTCTCCCATATTTATCATATCCTTTGAATGATGAGCATATTTTATAAAGCACAAAAAATGATTGATATCAGAATTTAATGATGTTTAATAAGTGGCCATCTGTCAACAGTCAAGGAGTAAAAAAAGAAGCACATCATTATTTCCCAAAAGACTAGAAATATTGATGCTAATTAAAAGGCACATTATCATTATCTCAAAGCAATGTCTAAACACTAATCAGAATTCACGTTCAGGGCAGGAGGGAGAATTGTGGATATGAGTGCTCCCCAAATGGGTCACTGGAGTTGAGAGTCTCCAAACTGGTGTTATGGTAGCCTACAGACTGGAACTTGGTGAGTAGCTGGTATCTCCTGGTGGGCAAGCAATCAAACCCCAATCATTAATTTTAAACTCGCCTCTTTAGAAGAAACCTTTGGTACATTTTTTACAAAGAATTGTAGAAGAAAAGAACAGTGCTGAACAGTGGCACTCCACCATTTATTATTTTCAATTTTCTGTCCATCTCATTCAGAATAGAATAAAACCCGTGGTGCCCAAACACACAATTAATTGCACCATACTAAACTGCAACATACACAGAACTTTTAGCAGAGAAATGGCTCAGTGTCACATGTCCACAAGGGACTTATGTGGTCAGACAGATGGAAACCTACACAAAAAGGAACAAAACCCATGAACACGGTGCCTGAAACACTTTTGACTCTTTGGGTCTCTAGGAAGACCCTGCAGGGATTAGGATGCTTCAACTTCTTGTGCTGAGTGCCGTGGGGGAGGAAGGTACATAAAGGTTGGTGGTTCAGTCTACTGCTCATGTTTGCCTAGAGCTCTACCTTAAACATTAATGGTCATTTTATTACCTTTTAAAACATAGGATTTATTGCCATTTTCATAATTCATCTTGATCAGAACCTCTTTTAAGCAAGCAAACCTCCACTAACCTCAAAATGCATGCTTCATGTTCTAACCGAGGCCACCAGCAGCTTAAAACATCCTTTTTGCCTCAGTATGTAAAAAACTGACAATCCTCTTGGCATTTATTGCTTGCGGAGAGGCACAGTTATAGGCCACTGGCAAATGTTTTCCTGCCTTTGAGATATGAGAGATGTGTGAGCAAGATAGGACTGATCCCACCTCCCACATCGTGGGAACTCTTTGTGCAGTCCAAGGTTTAGCAATACTGACTCTGAGCCAGGCCTAGCAGCTCACCAAAATTATGAGGTTTTGTGCTGTTACAAGAAGAATAGAGGTGAGAGATGCAGAATATTCCTGCACTGAAGGTAAGCAAAGCATAGACAAACACGAAGTAAAAGGCTCACTGGGAACAGGTGGAATGAAACCAGGGATGGGAGAATCACACTGAAAGCATGGAAAAATAGCAAAGTGAAATTATCCCTGGCTAGAGAAAAGCACAGCTACCCTGGCAATCAAGGCCCAGGGGCATGAGCACCATACCTAATTAAGACCAGGCATTTTTCCCACTGTATTTTTACTGGCTAACTTTTTCTCCTATAATTGCCACTATCAAATTACCATCTCCACGGCGCAACGCCACCTCTAGTCTTCCTCCTCAGGTCAAGGAACCCATTCATCACTGTCAAGTGAAGCATATTTCTATTTTTACTTGTCATTTTCAAACCATCACTTCACACAGGTGTGACCTCTGATCCTGACTTTCCTTCCAACACTCCCCTTGCTATACTCTGATAGTCCTCCATTATCTCCTCCCTGAGAAATATTAAAAAAATTTGAAGGAGATGCCCCTGGTTTTGATTACCCTATTCCAATATAACTCCTTGATCTTCTGCATAAACACTTCAATCATTCTGGCATTTTCATTGACTCAAATTAAATGCAGAGCCAGTAATTATTTCACAATCCCCTTGCCCTTTCATAGACAAGTCTTCTGCCTTATACAATGACAAAGTATTACCTCCCAGACTCTTAAATGGTTCAGATACTTCAGATACATTTTGGATATGAATCTGGCATTAGGGGACTCTTAAGTAAAACTTGTGAGGCTTACCCAGTACTAATTGTTAGCAATTACAGTGCTTTTCTCATGCTCAGCTCCATTGCTCAAACATGATCTGAGCCATATAACCATACAGTAGTTCTACTGATTAACAGGTTCCTTGGGGTAATCATGAACATGAGGTTCAAGATCCCCTGCACTTTGCAAAAAGGGAAATTCACAGTACTGTTTACATGAATTGGAGACTGGACGTTTGGACAGACACACAGAAATGAAAAAGTATCATCAGTATCAAGTTTTACTTATGTTATTTACTTCATATTCACTATGCTTGTTTTAAACTGGCAAGAATAAATTCTTAATTCTTGGTGCCCCTCAGATTTGCCTTGCAATTGTTGTACGTTGTACGTTGTACATTGTATAGCTGTCAGAGCAGAAGTGGAATGCATGAAAAGCTGGGTAATTTTAAGTTGGGGCATATGGTACCACAGAGAATGTAGGGGTTAGTAGGAAGAAGGGGGTTTTGTTTTGATTTTTTTCAAGAGTCTGGATATGACTAAAAGCTTTTTCCAGTGGGCAAAGAAAATATCTCTTGTTTATCCATTTCTCCACAATTTGAAAAGTTGCTTACTTTTGTATTTTTTCCTCCTTTTTCTTTGGGGGGTTTGGTGCAGGGAGAGAAGAAAAGCAGAAGTTATGTTTAACACTCACTCTTATTTACATGACAAAAAATAGACCTTCTTTCTGGTTCTTTTCTTGTGTCCAAAGAAAATATGTTCTCAAACAGCATGCACGACATTGAGATTTTCACCAAAAAAAGCACTGAAATGAACTATCTGCTGTGCAAACATGTCAGGCTCCATACCTCACATGCATTGAAATGACCAGCACAGTTCACTCTTCTCAAAGGTATTGCTTCAAGCTGATTGCTGACTTAAGACAAGAACACAACTCTGGTCCCAGTGAGTTGCTGAGTATTTTCTCTGCAGCTGCAGGGTATAGAGGGTTTTCTGTTTTGCTCCCCTCCCCCCCCCTTTCATATGAAACCTCAGATTCTGGAGTACAGTTTTGCAGCACCAGGCTGAAACCACTGCCAGTTTCCTAGGGTACAGAACCTCTAATAACACAAAGCCCTGACTATCTTCTTGACCAATAAATAATTAAAATTTTGTACCACGAAAATGGTACAAAATCATCCTCAAAAAAAAAAATGACTTCTTGTTTTTCTCACTCGGTTGCAGCTAATCCTTTCTGTCAACAGGGTTTAATCTGTAACAAGCCCGCCCGCGACACGTTAGGTCCCAACACATCTCTCAACAAATCCCCTATGCACAGCGTGGCTCACAAAGTGCACGGGTTGCAAAAAAGGACCGTGGAGACAGAGCCTCTCTCCTCTAATGGGATCAGAAAGGCTGTGCTTTCCCATGGAAGAGGCTCATCAAAGGAGAGGCCAGGAGAGACAGCGCGCTGTCAGGGAAGTCCCGGCTCGCGTATCGCGTTTCTGGTGCGCGAGCAGAACGGAGCGTTCGCGGCACTCGTGTTCCTGAATGGCTGCTCTGTCAGGCCGAATTAATGGTCACATGTTTATCACTGTCAGGCTGGAAAGCTGATCCAGGTGATGTTTGCTTCATAGTCAGCAATTTTGGGCAGCGTTTTTCTAGCTTTAAAGGCTGGCATTGTATAACTTTATCTTTAGGACTCGCTCTTCCTTTTTCCCTCCCCTCTTCTGTCCCTTTTGTGCTTCTTCACTTTGCCCAACATACCAAAAGAAAATGCAAAAGTGGTAAATACTGGATGTATCATTTCCACCAGTAGAGAATTATCAGAGGCTTCCCTTGGTTTTGCAGAAGGGATAATGGGAACAAACTCTATAAGAGCTATTTGTTCTCGTCACTTAAAGGGCCAATGCCTGGTCCTCTATCCACAGCAGCCTAAATTTAATGTACAGCTGTGGAGGGGAGGAAGGTGACAGACACCAGCTTGCTCTCCTGCTTCCTGTGGGAGAGGACATTACCTCTCCTGTAAAATGTTATTACATGGCATGGCTCCTTTCTCCCACTTTCTCAGGGAAAGAGCTCAATTTTCATCTCATTGACAAGGAAATGAAAAGTGCCCTCAAATTCACTGTAGAGACACTTGATACCTTGGGGGTTGTTTCTTCATCTTATCTGGGATTTTAAACCAGTTCCCACAGCTGGGCTTCTCTGAAATTTGCTGTCGAGCCCAGAGTTTCAGTTCACTCAATCGCCCAAAGTGCTGCAAAAGCTGGTCTTGATGAGTGTCAAACTGCTAATAGCCAAGAGAGACCACAATTAGAAATCAAAATTAGAGACTCTAGTTTTGTCTTCTGAGATGTCTGAAGAACAGTGTGCCTCTGTCTGCATATGCACATCTTCAAGAAGAAAAACAGAAATCATTTAACTGAGAGTACTTTGACAAGGATGTAGTCTGCTATTCAAAATTTATTCTGTTCTTGGAGTGGTTAAATGGGGCAGCAGAATGACAGAGCTCACCCAGTGACATGTTAGCTGACACACTACACAATTCTGTGCTCTTTTCAGATTTAGCTTCTCATATCAGCTCAACAAATACTAATTATAACAACTGTTTACCCTTAGTAATTCTCAAACAATTCTATTATTTACTTTTTACACTACTATTTATCATGCCTGATGCAGTTAGTTAATGTTACAACCAGTTGAAATACCCGACGTATCATTTACAAAATTTCACCTTGGGCACTCTGCTGAAGTGCTGGCATTGCCAAATCTCCACAGGACATCTGCACTTAAGTAAACACTGCCGCAGGCACTTTAGACAAATTTTCACACACTAGTCTATTAATGTTGTTTCCTACATACAAAGCTCCCAAATGAACCAGAGGCATTCATTAATAATGTGCATGAATGGGCAGAAATTTCTTCACATGGATCTAAAAAATCTTCAAATACTTGCAAGATAAATAGTTCGCTTTTGCGTAATAAGAAAAGGCAAAATTTTGTGCTTGATTAAACACTTGGACCTGATTTTCTTTAGGACTATATCAGCACTTGTACCAAGCACAGATGGGAATACGTATGAATTTATTTTATGCTCCCTTTACTATGTTCATAGCAATATAAATTTGCATTTATTGTATTATTGTAACTAAATTTGAGAACCATTCATCTGGGGAAAAAATGCAAGGAAGACCCACATTTCTTAATGGATGTTAATTATCTGGGTAAAACCAATTAGGCCACAGCCACCCTATCTACCTTGTAATTAGGTGAGATCCTAAGAAGAAAAAGAAAAACAAGGAAAAAAAAGAAAAAAGATTTTAAAAAAAAGGAAAAAGGAAAAAAAAATCTGGAAAACTAAAAAAACTATGGCCATCTGAACAGATTTTCCCACCCGCTTTCAGCATGGTTGGTCAATCAGAAGTCTGTTAAATAACTCAAAAAGTAAACAGGAAAAAGTTAACTCAGATTATTTACTACTAATTGTTCAAAAAGTGCACAACTGCAGGGAAACCACACAGCTCCTCCACAATAGCACAAAGAATAAACATAAAAACTGCACAAATTCCTTATGACAGCCCAAAACTTTGGCTTTTCAAGGCATGTGGCCATCTAAGCAAGTCCACTGGGACCACATGGCATGTAAACAAATTAACATTTTGTTTAAATGTCAATCAACAGGATCTTTCCTTTCAACCCAGGTCAGCTGCACTGGCAGCTGTTAAAGTGGTGACACTCCTGGCTTACACAGAGGCCTGGGAGTTGGTGGAAATACTCTCCTAGAAGCTTATAGTTCAAGCTTTTCAAAATCTATGCCAAAAAATATGACAGTAAAATTCCTGGGGACAACCCCAATTGTTTCCTCCATCCTCTTCTCATTCAGACTGTTGGAAGCCCCAGACTTTTCACTCCAAACAGCAATCAGTGCAATTTTCACACATTACTCTCTACTACTCATCATCAGTCCCATAAAGTACTTTAGACATAATTTTAGAGGTAATGACATCATGGAAACTCTCCAAGTAAAAAGGGAAAACATTGACATAAAATGCTGATCACCAGATCAGAGGAAGCTTGAAAAGAATTCTGTTGGATTACTCTGTTAAGTTGTTGGAATTTGCAGAAAGGTAGCACCTCATCACTGGGGCAGCACGGGGTGATCCCAGGATGCCAGGCAGGTAACACTGTACGGTTCCAACAGAACAGCAAGGGCAGCTGGAATGGATCATCAAAAACCTTTGTTGAAGGGGGCACATGCAAATACAGGCTGAAATAAACTATGAGGGCATGCTTGGGAGGCACTTGGGGAAAGGTGATGCGGTGAAATGAGGAAGAAAAGAAAGCCACATAACCAGGTGAATACTTTTCTTGGTCTTAACTTTAAATATTTGTCAAATTCGGTTTCTTTCAGTATGCAAAAACAACACTGAACTTTGCCAAAAACAGTCTTGATTTGTTATGAATTGCAAGAGCTCACACACAAAGACACTCCTGTTCTTCCTCTCTGCCATGTAAATATACATGATCAAGTTGCAGGTGATAAGCAGTAAAGAATAACAAAATCTGGTCTACTTCACTGTGAGTGAGCAAATCTTGCACATAATCCCCTTCCTAGATATTCTTCAGCACAATGTACAAGAATTTTTAAAAGTGTTACCCATGATGGTTCCCCTAATACCTTTAATTAAAACACTACCAGAAGTTATAATGAAAAAGGATTACTTCTTTTTTAATACACTAAAACCTCAAGCTCCTGTTATTTTACATTCTGATAAAAAGGAAATGAATAATGAAGCCACATTTTGGGATTTAACATAATAATAAGATTCTCAGTTAAAGGGCAGGAAAGAGGTTTCATTTTCAAATTTCCTTTTAACAGATACAACCTTTATGTTCTTTTATTATTACAAATACGCTAATTTAAAATGTCACTCTTTTAAGATCCAACATTTGTTAACAAGCTGCATCTTTTTTCTGCCCCACTACAAATGACAAACACAGGGCCTCACTGAATGAAAAGAATTAGTTAATAATTTGCCTTATTGTGATTTCTGGCTGCCTTGTAACACCCTTCTGGATTTCCCTCTGAATACAAAATGCTTAATATCATCAAGTTTTCCTGGAGATCAGCATGCCAACATGTGACTACTTTCAACAAAGCTATTTACTGTTTGCAAACTCTCCCACTCCCTTCTGACAAAAGCATTTTATCTTTGCCTGGATAAAAGCTGGGAGACAGCAGCACAGCAAGAAGGTCAATTGACTCCAAGATTCCTGTGTGCCCATGTGAAAAGGTCCACCCACTAAGAGTGTTCAGCATTTGTTGGCATTTTGGGGGGTTCAGAGCATCTCCCCGCTGATTTCAGTGGCAGCTGCAGAAACTGTGTTTGCCTGGGCCTCTGGCTCTTTGCTGTGGGAATTGTGATGTCAGCTGGTGCTGTCTGCCTGAGGTGATGATTCCAGGTCCTCCACAAAGGAGAGGAAGGTGGCCATGCAAAGGAATCTCTTCTCTTTGACACAACTCCCACCTCATGATTTCAGCAAATAAACCAGACATGGAGCTCCTTCACCACACAAGCCTGATTCCTCTAGAGCCATAGCCTCTTCTGCAATCAAAGAATCTTCTGAACTCTATGACCACATTAACAAAAACTAAATTATGACAATCATATAAAGGCGAAGACTTAGGCAAAACTGCGAGTATTTGTAACTCTCTGAATTTGGATTTGGAAACTGCAAAAACTTGGTTTGTTTCGTGTATTATTTGTTGATGTAAATTGGTTGTTTGGATTCTTGCTTTGTTTCTGTCATCTAAAAAGCCAAACTGATATCCCACCATGAAGCAGCACATTGATGCTGACATCCATATCATCCATCACAAGATCTACTTATCGAAAATCTGGTACCTAAACAATTGAAGTGAAAGACAGAGGTAGCAGATTATCTTCTGTGATAACAGGGTGATAGCAGACATACCAGCTACTTGTTTCATAAAGCATTTGCTAACAGGAGAGAAAAATCCTGAGTTCAGCTCCAGATTCTTGATAGAGGTGCACTTATTACAAATCTGTCCCCTCCAATTCCATTCTTCCTGCAGAGCACAGCTCACCTCTGCTGAGCATGAGAAAACAAGGGTTTCCAGAGTCTCACTGTAACCTTGAACAACTTAAGCAGATGTTTTACAAGGAAAAAAAACCAGAACCATAGCTCCTTAAGAATTTTTAGACCCTTGCTCAAAGCATGAGCTCTACTTCCTAATTAAAACAGCAACAATAACAACAAGAAGCCACCAGGAAATGTGGGATAACAAAGTTACTGTTCTAAAATGATTTAATGAAGGTAGGCCTTAAAAATTATACCTTGATAAGAGTGCACTGCAACTCCAAAGAGAGCTTGTAACTGTGCCACATGAAGACCCAGGTCATGGAGAAACAAAACCTGATTTAAGATTTAGCAGATCAGAATAAATTTGGGATCTAACTACAGTCAGGATGTAAGACAGAATATAAATTCACTGCCACTGCCAATATATTTTGCCCAATCGCTCTGCCAAGTCGTATCGACCTGGAAAAAGGAGTCTGCATATGTGTGCATATCTGAGTGCATTACACATGCACCTCTTGGAGAAGGAGCAGCTATGCAGGATTGATGGCTACGGACAGTTTTTCTAATGGCCTTTTTAATTGGCACTATGATGATTAATTGAGGCCTTCACAGAACTCCGGGAGTGCTCATTACCACACAGCATGGTGTCCCATAACACTGTGTGGGTGACCGTTATTACTAAATAGTCATCAAAACACGAGACACTGATAAGATAAATTTTACACAAATCTACGAACCACAGAAACTGAAGCCTACTACTGAGGCAGCTGGAAAATTCTGCTTCTTCCTTAATACATTATTTTAGCAGTGCCCATATGCTCCCAGAGAGCAGAAAAGGACTTGAGAAAAGTATTAAAAACAGGTTGTACATGTAATAAGGATTAAGTACCTCATGCAGTATTTCTTGCCGTTGCAGACGCTTCTAGTCACTCATGGCTACACACAGGATGTTGCAATTACCCCCTCAAACAAGAGCCACAACCACATGGCTACCAAACACTTGCAATTGCTGGGAGAGAAAAAGGAATGGCCATCAAATACCTCAAGTACACTGGACCTGCATGACCCTGCTGCTGCTGCTGCTGCTGCTGCCTTTCCCCTGGGGAAATGCTGATGGGCTGCTCAGTGTCCAGCACCCAAGTCAGGACTTGGCTGAGTTGCTGACCCTGAGTTGCTGCTGGCTTCCTGACAGCCACAAAACCACTGAAGGAAGTAAGTGGGACCAGGAGGGAGGCAGCAACAGAGGACGTCAAGGCTTTCTGCTTTTTCCCTTTGGGTTTACACAGCTCTCACCTGGCCATTGAAAGGGACCTGGGCATCCTGGCCGACAGCAAGTTGAGTGTCAATCAACAGTGTGCCCTGGGCCAACCACATCCCAGGCACAGCTGGTGGAGCAAAGTGATTGTCCCACTCTGTTCTGCACTGGTGCAGCCTCACCTTGAGTGCACTGTGTGTGCAGTTTGAATCATCACAATATAAAAAGGGCATTAAGCTATGAGAAAGCATCCATAGGAGGGCCTCAAGATGGTGGAAGGCCTTGAAGGGAAGCTGCAAGGAGGAGTGGCTGAGGGCACTTTGTCTTTAATGGAGGAGACTGAGGGGAGACTTTATTGCAGTCTGCAACTTCCTCTCATGAGGGGAAGGGAGGGTCAGGCACTGATCTCTTCTCTGTGGTGACCAGCAACCCCAGGGAATGGCTTGAAGTTGTCAGCATCAAGCCTGACAGAGTTCAAGGAATGTTTGGACAATGATCTCGGGCATGGAGTAAGAAACTTGGGGCTGTCCTGTGCAGCGCTGAGAGCTGGACTCAGTGACCACTGTGGGTCTCTTCCAACTGAGAACATTCTGTGATTTTGTGATTCTTTACCTCTGCCCTTCCCAGCACAGTGTGCAGCCTCCATGCCCACACAGCCCTTCCCAGCTCCTCCTGGATTACTGACAGTCACTACACTCCCTCAGTGTTTGCTGCCTCAGGGCTTCCGGAGCCCAAGAATGCCTCCAATACACAACACAGAGCCATTTACCCATTTATAAAGATTCTGTAAATAATCTTGTATAACACTAACACCATCTTACATTCTGTGAATGATTCAGGATTTTGTCGCACGCCGACAAAGAACTCTTTCTCATTAGAATTCTGCAAAATCTTCTTACACAAATCTCCTGTCAGCTTCAATCCGTTAAAAATAATAAAGGTATGCTCAAAAGTGGGGACCAAAGTAAATTTTGTTTAGACTTAGCAGATACAATTTACTGTGCTGTTAATCAGACAGCAGCAACTCATGTCTTCCTTTGCCTTGACAATGGGATCTAATGGGACATTTGGCTGCATTTCCATCACACTATGGATCTGTAAAACACTGGTCACAACACAGAGCACATTTGGCCCCACCTGCAGGTCTCAAGGAAGAACCTGTGGAGCTTCCCAGGCAAGAAGTACTCCCAAAGCATCTCCATTGGGCTGAGCATCACTCTTGTGTTTATAGCTTTGAAATATCCACTTCAAATCCAGAACCTGAAATAGTGATCGCCCACCAGCCAGGGCAGGAGAAAAGCTTAGAACATCTTTTCCCTGATTAACTGGCTTTTCATTATCTTCTTTCTCATTCCCACTCCAGAAGAAATAGAGGCTTTGCTGCAGCTGAAACAGCTCTCTTCCTAACTGGAAGAAGCCAGAGAACAGATATGATCTCCAGCCAAATATAAGCCCCGTGACAAGATGGGAGTACTTGCCAAGAGTGCATTCTTTCTTTAAAAATAAAGAAAAATTTACTCTCCTCATGAGTTCAGGACTGTTTCCTCAGCTGGGCCCAGCCAGCCAGAGACCAATTTGGGACCAGGCGCTATTGCAACCCCAAACAGGTGTGTGGAACACAGATGGATATAGGCAAGTTCGGGGTTTTGCTCTTAGTTGCAAGCTTTCTGTTTAAAACCCACACCTGTTCCCTGAAGATTCTACCTTCCCAATTGTATCTTCAGCTCATTTGCACTAAAGGCTATATTGCAAGAATTTATTTTTACCTTGTATTTTGTGGGCTAAGAACAGGCAATATAAGGAAAGAAAAAAACCAAGCTGACCAAACAGTTGCAGGAAGTTGGGCTTTTCTTAGCTGTGACAGTAATGCTGGAGTAAACTGTCTTTGAAAGATTTCCGAGTTGGGTGGTTTTGAGTGAGGATTTTATGAGCTAGTTTTAAATGCCTTTGGATCATTAAGAATTAGTTTAAGTTGTAGTCCCCTGGAAAAAAACAAACTAGTGTAAATCAATCTTATTTTAAATACACATGGACAGCTTAAAATTGCATCATATGCCATTACTAACATGTAATAGCTTCCAACTCCAAAGTAGATTTAAGTGTTGCTACAGAGCTGAAGATATCATTTGGAAACAGATGTTAAAGTGTCATGAAAAGCAACTATCTTACTGAATAAATGAACTTCTTTATAGCACTTAAAAAAATTAGACAGGTTAAGTAATAGATGCCCTATTCAACATTTTTAGATGGTGTAAATAGCCACCTTTATGAATCACAAATCATAACAAATTGCCATGTTTCTGGAAATGGATATTAATCTCTTTGAAACCTTGCGCTTATGATGCACAGCAAGCTTGCCCAGTAAAAGCTCTTGGAAAAAAAAAAAAAGGAAAAAAGAAAAAAATCACAAAAACTGACACACATGACACATTTGTAAGAACAACTGAACTGGTGAATCACAAATCCCAGCCTTTCTCCCAAGAGCACTGATTCTACAGGGAAATAAAAAAAAAAAAAAAAAGAAAAAAGGAAAAAATATCCCAGCAAAATATATCTCTGTTTTGAAGTGCTTTAGATTTTTAAAGATTATTTTTCAACTTGAAAATTAATCTATTTTACTATTCTAAAGAAATAATGGTAATAACACTATCTGCGGTTAAACCAATCTTTAATTCAAGTTTGATCTAATGAGGAGTTTGTAAAAATACTGCAACACAAATGAACTCAATATGTTCTCTTCCTTTGCCTCCAGTAGACACAACATGATATTTTCAAAATCCATTGACATGACTCAAATTGTTTTGCCTCTAGAATTTTTCGGTTTCAGACGTATCTGACACATTACTTTCGCTACCCTCTTGTTAACTCTCTCAAATCATTAGCGGCATTTCAGAGTACAGGAGGAGAACGCTAAATTAAAGAGTCAATTTCAGTTTTTAAGCCCCAGGGCAGAAAAGGTTGAGCACATCACAGAGAAAATGTATTTCACTTCCAGCTTGGATTGCCTGTGCTCTCGTTACACTACCTCAGCACCCCTCCAGCTGCTGGGTGAAGCTGAGGTCTATTAAGCTCTGAAGGGAGCTCGTTCTTCTGTCCTGTATGCTAAAGAAAGACATTTCTGGAGTGATGAGAACTGCTTGAGCTGGATGGAGAAGACACTTGAAAATGCCTCATGGGGTTCCAGCCATTCAAGCCAAAGCGTAATAGCACTGAACTGGGGGCGTGGTGCAGCAGATATTTATAACTGCTGGTGGACAAAGCTTTTATTGCCTTTAGAAGCACTGAGATGAAAGGGGAAAACAACTCTACACTGAGAGGGGAAGGGTGAATGCACACAATGGGTTTTTTATTTATTACCCAGACGGGCTTCTGTTGCTGTGGGACTTTTCTCATTCATTGAGCTAAGAGGATAATTTTGTGGTGTGTCAGCAGATCAAGTGAGGGACCTAACTGCAGCGAGCAGCCCCGTTGGTTTGTGCACACCTTGACAAATGGCTAATTGCAGCTGTGGGCTGTTTTGAAATCCTGAGCATTCATATGTCAGCTACAGAAATCACAAGTGAAATCTGGCAGAACAGGAGAAAGGAAAAGCACGTCAGGGCAACAGAGGGAGAGGGAGGGTTCATTACACACAGTGTAATAACGAGGACTTGCAGGAAAAGCAACTGGTGCCACTCACAAGAGATGTCAAGGAGCATTTGGCATAGAAAGCAAAAATCCACAGGAAAATTAAAGAGCATATGTACCTTTACTTTTTCCATTATTCCTAAAACTACAGATTTTTTTCAAAGAAAAAAGAACCCCAAAAAAAACCCAGCTAGAACAAACCCCATGTACCAAACCAACCAACTTCCTTCCCACTCCCATCTCTCCCTTTTCCAAAACCAGCCACTCTAAGAATGAATGTAAAAAACCCATCAGTTCAGTTACATGATGGCAGGGACAAAGGAAGAAGCTTTGGACAGGATATAATACTAATACTAATTCTAATACTAGTACTAACAACAGCAAAAACCATCATCATAATCATCATCATCTCATTCTTTAATGGCTGAAGATGCACTACATGGTTTCTGTGGGGATTGTTACATTACAAGAGGGGCAGTGAAAGAAAGCTGCCCAAAGTATTTCAAATTAATTTCAAAAGATCCACTCAATACACTCCACTTTTCAAAATCCTGGCTTTTCATGAAGCATTTTCCAGTCTAACTCCTCTGAAGAATAAATTCAATTTAAGAGGGAAGAAAGGTACAATCTTCTGTAACTGGAAAAGGCAAATCAATACTTCATAAGTATGGTATGTGTTGAGATAATTAATTTTCCACAATATGCTCAAATCTCAGCAGTGAAAACAGTATAAAACCAAATTAATGACTAAATATTCTACATACTAAGAGCACAAAAACACTCTTTCATTCTTGTTAAATAGACTAAATGGGAAATGGTTTCTATGGCTGTCAAACTGCAGCCGGTCTGAGCACCTTGAATTCTGAACCCTATGGATAGTACCATAATTGTCTTTTCTTAACCATTTGTTAGAAGCTTCATATTGTATCAAAAACCGTTTTCAAGGGAAAGGCAACCTTTAAAGGTCTCATTCATTTGGGCTGTGCTTCATTTCCATTATTCTCAAAGCAGATTTTATTCCTCATGCAGATTTTATCCCTCTCATTCTTTGCAAGGTCATATTTTGCTCTGTCATTTCACTTGCTACATCCTGAGCTTCAAGAACAGCAAACACAGCCTTAAATGCACTTCACCCTCACTCTGGGGAAAAAAAGAAAAAAAAAAGAATCCTTTAGAAAAGGCGATTTTGACATTGGCTGCCTGCAGTTTGACACCCTACTGCTTCTCAGTGAGATCAAGAATAATACTTCACTTTATAATGCTCACCTCGAGATTGCGTCAGTAATGAAACACTCCAAGCAGGGATCAGATAGAGCAGCAAATGCCTTCAACATTTCCAGGGAGCAAAGGAATTGAAACATACCACACTTCACATTTGCAGAACAAAGAGGGGACTAAAAACCACAGAAATAAAAACAGCAACAACAAAAATCTTTCATGGTGGAATGCCCTGAAAGAGTGAATGTGTGTGGCTGGAGGAGCTGCTGCGCTGCCTAAGACACGAAGGTTTTGTTAACCACAGTTTAAAATCTACACTTGAGTGCAAGATAAATTTTCTTATATTTTCTCTTAAGTATTTCAGCCTATTTCCACATTGTCATAAAAGCAAAGACAGGACCAAAAAGCCTTCCTGAAAGAAAGCATTGCACTGCAATGATTTCTTAAAGATTAGTTGTAAATTTATTCCCAAATTTCTAACACAGTACACAGACATACACAGGGAGTTCAAAAATATATGGAGCAAACACACAAGGAGATACAATAAAATAAAATCTAGTCACAAAATCTGCCCCTCTCTGAGTGGGATTTCACAGGATCTCAACTGGAGGAAAGAAGGCAATAAAAGAGGATCTGTGGGTGTTCACACTGTACACAAGAATGTATGCAGGCATATATCACTGTTTGGTATACAAGTTATTTCACCGGGAATTTCACATCTTCTGACATGTCACCCTCACAGACTAAGAATCTGATCTAATTTTGATCACTTCTGATAAGGTATTTTTATATAATGATGCAAGGACAGAAACCAACACCAGCCTTGCACCATTGCAGAGCAGGGAGAAATTGTTACCTGCATCTTTTCTGAGGCCAGGTTCTCCCTAATGCACATAGAATTTCTACCTTTGTTTGAATCAAAGCAGAAAGAGCAATTTGATTCTCAGTTTTTCAACTTTTCTAAGTGCAACTTTATCTTGAAGGTTGACAAGTTGAAGATACTTCCTCCTATCTTGAGACCTCCTGCACATGCCTCCAGAATTTAGTCTGAGGCCAGAGATGGAGATGATATTTAGCTGATTATAAAGGACAAAGTCTGACTCTGTCATTCTTGGAAGAATACAAGGCAGCTACGGACAAATATTTTTATTTGTGCACATGACATTTAATCTGAGTCACTGAGACAAATTAAATGCAAAAGCTTCACTTCTATGATTACATCCTCTAGATTCACTTTCCAGAGGATGAGTATGGCTCTGAAAGAAACAAGGCTTAGAACTGTGCTTTCCCATGCAGGGAATTGTTACTAAGCTAAAAGGGGGCTGCAGGGACGATAGCCCAGGTGTATGGAACAACCAGGATGAGGCCTAAGAAGATCATAAAAGGCTGCTGGTGACACCAGCTCATGAAGTCATTCCTGCTCAGAGAGGCTTTGGCACTGTCAGTCTTGCACTCAGTCCTTGCAGAATAAGTATCTCTTTAGATGTTAAAGCTCCATGTGTGTTTTAACATCTACTTAAGGAGAAAACTATAGTACTAAGGGTTTTGGGGGGGGGAGGGGGGTTATGTAACAGTAGCCCTGAGAAATAAAACCAACAATCCATTTTCTCAGAAACCATGAGTCTGAAGTAATTCAAAGAAATCACTGGACCCTGAAAAACCTCCACACCTTATTTCTTGATTCTGGTATTTGCAAACTTAAGCTAATGTAAGTGCCACTGTCAGACTGTCAGACACTCACATTTGTCAATATTCTTAAAAGGCATGTAAATAATTTAGATTAAAGTATAATGATTTACTACAGATAACTTCTCTGTCTTTTGTCTATCTCTATTTTGTAGTTACAGCAGATATTTCGCCATATGCTAATTTTCAGACAAGACTGATGGAGGGAAAGTTTTCCATTAAAGAACATAACTGCAAAATCTAGTAAAAATACTTTTAGAAAATCCACAAGAATTTTAGTTCAAGGATTTCTTATTATGCTTATAAATTATTTCATGTCCACTCTGTGTATGAAGCAACATTATTTATTGCATACCTTCTTCCAGAGGAGCACTTAAATATTTGTAAAGAACTACAAATATATTATAAATTTTCCTGTAACTAGCATTAAAAATGAAAATAACTGCTTTGTATTAAAGAATTACCCACTGCCAACCAACGAGTTTGAAAGAAAAACATCAAAATCACTTAAACGGGATCTTGACTGGTACACTTCAGTTGAATTCTGTCCCAGGGTTAATGTCTCTAGATTATTTAGAAGTGATGAAAAGTTACATTTCCATTCCCATCACTGTACACAACTACCAAAACTTTCTCAGAGTACTGCATGTAGTATGCCAGGCTCCCAGATGACTGGGTTGGAGCAGGTGAAAACAAAAATCTGTTCATGGAATTTAAATTTCTTCACAGGCATCTTGGGAGTTTGGTTTCCAGACCAAAAGTGAACTTTAGCATAACAGAATCTGTCAGTTCATATCCTGGAACACAGCGGAATCACACCAGCATCATTTCAGAGTTAAAACTCAGCTTCCTATAGCTAAGGTATGGTATAATTTCAGAAGAAGGAATAGGTAGAGAAAGCTCAGAATTGTACAAAAGAATGAATAAGCAACACCAGAAAACAGGATGGGATAAACAGCAGCCCTGGAGAGCAGAGTTGGCATTCAGTGGGAGACATCAGTCTTTCCATAACTCCTGGGTTTTAGTGGAGTATTCCCATCACATCAGAAAGTCTTCTGAGGATGTTTGGAAGGGACACTTGCTGTGCAGAGAAGCAGGATGAGTTGACTGACTCAGTTTGGAAGTGTAAAGGGGTTGGGAAGAGGAACAACTCAAGAAATAGGAGCCTGAACTGAGACTTTCCAGTGTACCAGTGAAAGCCAGGAATTGCAGCAAGTGGTTCTCAAGAAAGCAGATTAAGAAAAGCCACAGCCCTCACCCAGCCTCTGTGAGCACAGCCCAATAAATTGTATCATGATCCATGGGGAGTTGTGAAAGTTGTGTTATTATTGGGAAAAAGTGTAACTGTAATTTCCTAAAAGGGCTCTGTCTTGTCTCTGGGCTTATCCTGGTTAGCCAAAGGGATTATTTTACCACTCAAAAGAGTCCTCATTCATAGAATTAATTCCTGATTTTTAAGAAGGTCAGGTACTTGAGTAGGGAAGGTTATCTCTGGCAGGGGGAAGTCACAAGCCAGGATCAATTAACCAGGCAGCAGAGACTCCTACCCAGCAGAGGTATCAGCACATAAAACCACGTGAAATACATGCTGGACGATAATATTCCCTTACAGCTGGAAATATTTACCAATAAGGACTGGGGATCCTTGATTATTCAGATTCTAAAATGAAGATTTTTGGACAGTTGGATTTTTTCGTCAATATACCACCTTTTACTCTGATTTTAAGAAAGACAAATTATAAACAAAGTTTCTGAAGAACTCTCAGAATACACTGAGTTGCTGGAAGGAATCTTCTTAAGAATATTTTTTTAAAAAAGGCATGAGACTTGAACTGAGAATTTGGGCTGCAATTATCCTCTTGAAGCTCAATTCCACTGGTATGCCACCTCAAAGATGAGCAAATCAAAACATGGTTCTGTGCTTGAAACCCGTCTGCCGTCAATCCACACAACTGCCTTATACTTCACATGGACCTGCTCATCTTGTCAAGCGAAGAAAAATCTCATAATCAGTTTTAGCACCCCAGAGCCCTTCCAATTCTCAGAGTAATATTCCAAACAGCTCAAGTAGAGCACAGCAACAGAGAACTCGGTGCCAATCCACTGTAATGCTATGAAAAAGCAGAACTTTGGATGATAGAGGCCATAAATTTATAAAATCCTTTTGAGGCTATCCATACCACAATATGAAACTCAAATGACTACTTCTTCCACCTGTTTCTTACAGGTTTGGGTTTTTTCCCAGCAAGAGCTGTGAAGAAACAAATGGACAGGCAGTTACCTCACACTTTAAATCTGTATGTTAAAAAAAATGCATAGTGTGCTCCTCTAGTCTCCACAACATCCTAGAAGATGGACTGGAAACAAACACAAACAGATCTCAAATCTTGCTTTACCTGTGTGCATGTACAGGAGCACAAAGGTGTCCTTGGAGTGGAGATATACCAGATTTCCTACTAACCAATCCCAAGAATAGCATCAGAAGAAGGAAACCACAGCCTATAATTATGCTGTGCAAGTCATGTATTTCTATTGTTTAAGGGAAAATCTTCTGGGTAATAAATGTTAACTGACTGGAATCTGATATATTTATTATTAAATATATGTATTTTAATACCTCATAATAATTAATAATTACTCATATAATTATAATACACTCTGTCAATTAAATTGGCATCAAATACATGCAAAGAACAATTTGTCCACAGGTTTGGGAGAACCTGCACCTGGGAAAACTGCAAAGTCCCTGCTTTTGATGCTTCTGATACTTATTAAATCAGCCTATTTTAATTGATGCTCAAAAGCATTATTATGGCAGAATTCCTGAAGGCACCCTTTAGTTGAAGTGCAGGGGCAGACCTTTGAACTCAACCTTTTGGTTGAGTTCAAATTGCGAAAGAACTATTAATCTTGAGTATAAATAAAATCACATCCAAATTAGGCTGCTGGGACAGGGCATTGCTTGCTCCTGATGATGTTCAGGAATCAGTAAACTGTATCTTAGAAGAGGAGATAAAGTACAAAAGAGAAAGAACTGAAACTCTGTGGGATGGAAAAGAAGCACTGTTTTAACACATTATTTTCCACATCTGGAATCCAGCAATGGGAGCCTCAGGAAGAGATTAGGAATGCATGACTCTAGATCAGAATTTCAGCATAACAAGCTACCTCATCTGGCTAAAGAATGCCTCATTTAGGAAAAACTTAAACATCTGTTGCTAACAATAATTTCTGCACATATCTTGTAATGCCCCTTCAAACTTTCACCGAAAAGGTGAAAGATATTTTTCTAGAAATATCTTTTTCTTTAGATATTTTTCTAGAAAATAAGCTATCAGCTCCCAGACAGAAGGAGATAAAGGCTTAGGAGTTGGGGTTTTGTGAAGGTTTTTTTTGGTTGTTGTTTCCTTTTCTGCCACAAAGCAGTGCCAAACTGTGTCCAGATGATGAATACTCTGTCCTTCATGTCTTACTTGGGTTCCTCTGTAGCTCACCCCCTCCAGCTCTGCACGCTGCAGGGAGAAATGGATTTTCCAGCTCCATTTCTCCGGACAGTGACTTGTGTGAGCTTTGCTCATGAAGGGAAACTCACTGAAGTAGTCAATGTCCTTACCAAGGCCTTTGTCATGTGCAAAGCCAAGTCTGCAGCACAATGGAGTCTGGTAATAGTGAAATAGTGCAAAAGATTCACTGCTCAACATTTTAGAGCTACAAAATGCGTGCAATCAATGAAGCAAAGGGCAAAATTGAGACCAAAAATCACAAGAAATGAGAGAAAGAAGGAAAAAAAAAAGTTGCAAAATTCAATTTCTTGACAACATACAATTAGTATCATGCAAAAACATTTCCAAATATTAACTTGCCCATTTGAAAGCATTCTAGTCTCCTAGAAATCTGCATTTCATTCTTATTAGGATACAGTAAATCTGGCTCAGAGATTTACACAAAGTCTGGAAAAGGAGGTGAAGGAGACAGTGAAAATGAAAGCTGAACATTTCTGGGGTCCTTATAGGAAGTCACAGCATTTTCCCATCGAGTAACACTGAAAACATGAGTTATCTTTATCCAAATAATTCAGCATGTGCTTAGTCCTTAACATAGGTTGCCATTTCAATGCCATTTCCTAAATAATTACACTTCACCTTTGTTAGCATTGCCAAAATCTAGATTACACCCTGAATCAAGGCTCTTGCAAGTGAATGAATTTAAGTCACATCCTCTGAACCAATTCCCACCACTAACTTTTCTCTTAGCAAAATCAAAGACTCAATTCAAATACCTGGAGGCAACATTTCAACTTACTTTTATAGTTCAAATTACAAGCATGCATCATGTCTTTATGACATGATGATAAATTTAAGTCTGTTACAATAAAACAAGAATGACACTAATATTACATAGCTGGGGTATCTCTTCAAAGAATTACTGTTTACATATTAAATTAGTTATCTGAACTTCTTAAAAGGAAAGTATTTTGTATTATTTCACAGCTGAGCTAAGAAATGAACCATACCAAGCCTTGCAGGTGCTCATTTAGGAATAACATAATTCTAATTTTAAATGCGTGTGCACCCTAGTCCAGTTTATACTGAAGCTTTACCTACATAATCACATCACCCAGTAATGCAAACGCGTCCTGACTGGAGACAAGCCCTCATTAGATTATGTTGCATTATAACAAATTCCTCAGAGTTCCTAATGAAACACTTGCCATCCAGCAAAATAAGGCGATTAAGTAAACAGAGCTGTAGCATGACACCGTGTGGTAAAATGCCATGGGGAAGGGCTTAATTGCAGGAGCTTGCACTAAATGCCGAGCTCCAGGTGAGCTGATCAGAATCCTAAGTGATAGGACAAGAAATGGAGCTCTCTTAAGTATTTCAGGACTGCACATCTAATTACTTGTGGATGGAAGGTAATGAAGTCCAAAACACACACAGCAGCAAAGCACGAAACCTGACGGTGTGTGTACGTACATGCTCTGGTAATTTCTTAAACCCATATAAAATTCACATCCCAAGGTTCATACAGTGAGTGTAAGGTAGGTCATAAGCGTGTATTTTCACAGCTGTTACCCATCAGAGCTCCTGTTTGTATATGCAAATGTTGAAAGGCTGATGCGATAAAGATCTGCACCCAAATAAATAAACACTGGCTGAGTGCTGCTCGTCAGGCTCTGTGTTGGGTACAGCAGTTCTCATCACCATCCGGTGCATGATGGCTCATGTCAGGGGATGGTCTGTTTCCTGGTGGAAAATAGATAAGCTGATGTCTTCCCATCCTGGTCTCCTGTGTAGGCACACTGAAGCTTCCAGATGGAATTTTCCCAACAGCCTAGATAACTTGGTCCCACCCCCCAAAGTGATGTGGATGCCAAGAGGACCTTTAATTCTGTGAGCTCCGATCACTTCGTACTTTGAAATATTTGAACATTGTTAGAAAAGAGGAACCTTCTCATTTTCAAGTCATTTGATGACTTGAAAACTTTGGAGTTTATTGATTTTGCCAACAAACTTCCTCCTAGCTCAGCAAAACATCAGAGCATCTGCACTTTTATGAAACTTTACAGAACATGCTTCCCAAGTGATGGCTCAGCTACTGTAGGTGCTGCATACCAGCAGCCTGGCTCTGAGTTTGTTTTCCCTGAAATGTAAAGCCAGACTTCCAGACAGGCTTGGCCCTTGATACATGCAAATACTAGACTGCAGTAAAGGAAACTGCTCCTTGTGAAATGAAATAAGGCAGCTTGAGAGGGATGTTTTAAAAATAAATAAAAGACTGAAGGCCTGAAGAGGCACTGCGGTTCTGGAGGCTGTTATCCACTTAACTCTGGATAATGACAAGTTGGAAAACCTGCCTCACCTGCCTGTCCTGCTGACAGTCCCCCTCATCATCCCCAGCTGGGCTGAGCCAAAGGGCTTTTCAAGCACTGCAGTAAACATGCGAACAGGATCTGTGGATGTGCTCCCACAGGATGTGTGCACAGACCACCCAAGCATGGCCTGGTGAGATAAATTTGCAGTGTCCAGGCTCCTCCAACTGCTCTTCCAATTGCCACAGGCACAGCCGAGCCACCGCGGGACAAGCAAGGTTTAGGTTGCCTGAGCTCTGTTTATTTCTAAGCATACCCTGAGAAAATAAAACACGTTATAAGCTAAACAATTAGCCTTCCAAGAAAAATGGTAGGGGCCAGAGAGATATTACAATGCAGCTTCTGATCTGCCAATGAAGTGGGCTGCAGCTGCAAGTCACTCCACTGAAGTGAAAATAGATTAACTGCATATATAAACTGCCTGATCCTTCTGTAAAACTGAGCAGGAGATTTGTGGGATCTGTAATCCTGGCATTCAGGTCTTTCCTTGTGCTCGGCAGAGATGTCTGAATCTGTTTCAGGCATGTCACGCAGATATTTTCAGCTGACTCCTCCAATATTAGATTTTTTTTTTAAAAAAGTCTTTGCAGCAATATTCAGTTACTTAGACATTAACAATTACCAACAGTTTTAGGCACATGCCTATAGACATCCCATTTCCCTTGGAGGAGAATATTTACAATACAGTATATACAGTATTACATCCAATGTGGAGATTGTACTGTGACATCACTATTTTCTGAAAGTGTCCCTTTTTCCTTTCAATTTGCAAGTGTCTCTTCATAAATTAAAACTGTCAATACTATGAAAAAAACCCACAAATTTTAGGGCCATCACTGTTTTGATGTTAAAATACAGATAATTCTATATAGGACTTAATGTGAATAATATACATGATATTTGTGCGTGTAGACAGATAAACCCAAATAGAGAGGCATTTTTTTTTTAAAGTCAGCAAAATAATGCTCTTGGCCTAGAAACTAGAATGGAATTTTGCAAATGTTTCACTAACACTAACCAACTGGTCTTCATGTACATCTAAGAGAATAAAAAGCCAACATCACAAAACTTCAGAGGATAGAGGTGCTTCAGGAACCTATGGCTGGCAGCTCAAGCTCTGGAATCCAAAGAGGATCTCAAGTTCATCCTGCAAGGAAGGCAGCAAACACTGAGAGAGGCTCCACATAATATCATGTCCTGCAAGTTGGAAATTAAAATTCTAAAATACACATTCTTATAGCCATAGATATTGTCACTGAAGCACAGAATATCATTAAAATAAATAGTATTCTTGCAGAGAACTACCTCATCAGAATGGTTACCTACTTAAGTCTTGTTACTCTCTAGTTCTGTTACACATAATTGACCTGAAATAATTTTAAAAATCCAATTAAACCCACAACATTTAAGTAATGTCAAACATATCTGTACCTCTTATTGAAATACTTCTTTAATAGTCAAAAATTCTCTCCTGGGCCTTCCAGAGAAAGTGAAACTGTCCATACAATAAAAATAATTTTATAATAAAAACTCATTTTCTTGAAGCACAATTTTGTGAAGTACAGTATTAACTCTTGGAAAATTATAACCTAGCCTGTTACTATTAGTATTCTTTAAAATGTAATTCATTACTTTGTAGGAAATGGAGTTCATATTGGTAAGTGATTATTTGACAGTTTAAAAGCAAAATCAGCATTTGGGTCAGATTTTAACACTGCTTTTTGATTTCAAAAACTGTGCATTTTTAAGACCAAAAACAACACTTGTAACTGACAATCTCTAGATTTTTCTCTAAACTGTTACGTTTCAGTAGTGTTATGCTCCAGTTCTAAAGGCAGTAGATAAAAACGTGCATGAGAAGCTGCAAATCTGAAGAAATAGGGAATAATTACATTATCATAAGGAAGTGACAGTTTCGAAAGCATCTTTGTCAAGTTACTTTGCTAAGTGTCACTTCCAGCTCACCGTCAAGAGAGGGAGCATCTTCTTATCTGCCAACAAGAGAGAATGAGGGATGCAAAATATTAAAATACTTCACAGCAGACCTTAGACCTCCTGCCTGATTGCTAAAATTCTGTACCTCAGAGAACCATAGTCCATAATCTAACATCAATATTGTTTTGGCAAGTAATTAAGAATCCATTCAGGAGATCAAAGAGAGTTGAGTTAAAATTTAGCTGTCACTTTGCATGTTGAAGCACAAGCCTGACACTTCCAGAAGACAGAGATATCTAAATTATCGGCATGTGATTTGACTGAGGTATAAGTCAGCCATTCTCCTGGGCTTTCTGTAAGTATACAAAAGAACTCTTTGAGCCAACTGTTTTTGCATTACTATCAAACTGTCAGCTTTAGTCATTTTGTCACAGAGAACAACAATTTTCTGATTTAAAAAAGAATTGAAGATAAGTATGTTTTAGGAATTCAGAGTACTGTCATGCTACAGTCCTTTGTTTAAAGGAATATTTAAAAAACCACAAAACAAACAAACAAACAAAAAAAAAAAAGCCCTCCAAAATCCATACTAATCACAATATATATTTTTATGTCCTCTAGCAGCCAGGTCATGAAAAGATCAGAACAAAATAGTATTTTCTCTCTGTTCTCAGTTAATGTTACCAGAATTAGGTAAGTGATCAGTGCTGAAACTTGCAGTAAACTATCCTGTGTGCACTTTGAATGCAGTAGTGGGGAAGAAAGATACACAACAATCAAGGAGATCTGCCAGCATCTTCCTGGGTCAGTTACCACTGTAGAGGAGAAGCAAATAATTTTTTGACCTAATCAATCTATTGGCTATTTATTGTAACTCATGGAACATTTCTTTCTCCCTCTCCTCCATGATGTTGCTGGTACACTCCAACAGGACACTTTGTTATGAAAAAGGACTTTTTCACTTGCTTTTTCCCACTTCATCCTGCCTCTCTCAATTCCTTCTGCAAGCTTTTTCCAATGAGGCTTTTCCCCTCTCTGAATTCCCCCCTTCTGGCAGGGCTGCAGTGTGAAGTTGCGGAGTTATTTGATCAGTCACAGTCATGAGAGTTATTTGATCTGCCAAGGATGTCCAAGTAAATATAGTCCCCTTTGCTTTGTTCTGAGAAATGTGTGTGTCAGAAACAACAGCAAGATGGGGGATTCCACACGTCCTGTAGGCTCCTGTAGGGCATAGCCAAAATCCCTACTCCACAGTTTGATGGATGGGTCTCCAGCTGAAGCACCCCAGTAAGAAAAGTAATTATTTGTAATTGCCTGTGATATTTCAGATGACTGAAAAAAAACCCCAAAACTGAAGTATCTTCATTGCAAACGACTTTATTACTTAATTAGATTAATTTCCTCATTTTCTGTGCTTTATCAGAAAATAAACCAAAAAACTGTGAAAACCAAATTTTAAAAGCCAGCAGCTTCCCATCTGGAAGCCCAACCCAGCACCTCTCAGATCTGCAACATGGGTAAGGAAGAATCCCAGTCCAAAGGAAAAAAAAAAAAAAAAAGTCAGTACAACTCCAGAGACAATCAAATCCTGTAAAAAATATAAATGAGTTTTTCAAAATCTTTTGGGGCCTACTTAAACCAGAAATCATTTCAGATTATGAATAATATGTGATTTTTTTTTTCCCCTTACTGGGACGATTCAGAAAGTCAAACACAGGAAAATTATAAATAAAACTCCATGTGAAAACACTGATACTATTTAGTACAGCAAAATTACAAGCAGGAATCACATGAATAGACATGAAAATATACATAGCCGGAAAAAAAAATATGTTTTACCACTTTTTTGGCTAAAAGGAAACTTGTTCATTTCTAAGGGTAATACTGATGCCACAAATCCATCAGTTTCCCGAAGCTCTTGCATGTCAACCCAAAATAAAAAAAAAACCAAAAACAACTCTGTGAAACTGGTACATGTTTTGGCTTGAAAATTCCTGGGCTAAACCAAGAACAGCACTTGTGCATTCAGATATTTTTCATCCCAGTTTCATATTCTTTAAACTATTTTTTGGTTGTTGATTTGAACAATGTACAGGAACAGCTTATATTTCTACATTTATGTATCAGAAATGGCAAAGTATTAAAAAAAAAATTTTCCCAGTTTTAGTAAGCCTGCAGTAACTACAGTAAATAAAATCTTATTACTTGTGAAATATAAGGTCAACAGCTCTGGTCTTAAACAGTTGCTCTCCATTTTCAGGCAAGTATAATGAAAGTGAACATGTCAGTTCCTGAAATATAAATGGCCACCAAGAGACTCCATCCACAGAAAATATGTAGAGTTTCACACAGAGCAGATTTTGCTTTTAAACAGAACTCAGGTGAGTTGGCTTCTACAATACACAACTTGTTGGATATGTTTAAGCCAAACCAGCTGGGTCCATCTTGATTAATTATCTTGATTAATTACAGAACAATTAGAGACGCAACTTTCCTCTAGATTGGCATCTTGATGTTTTTATGCACACACACCTTTTATGTTCAGAAAGTCAAGTTGCCGAAACATCCTCCATCACTGCTGGTAGCAGGTATTGTAATGGTTTTCTTTGCTTCTCCAGCCAGCCTAACCTCTGAGGCCTACTATTTAACTCTTTTTGCATATAATGTTTTGCAAAATCTCCTGAAACTATGTTGATTTAAAAAAAAATTAATGCTAATTTATACAATTACTACTACTCAGCAGTCAATTTCTCAGAAACAAGGCGCTTCCTTGTAAGCACAGCAGTTTATTCACCTGACCCAAAGATCACTGGAGGTCCCAGTTTCCAATAACCAACTCTCAGTAGCAAAACCATTCAGAACGAATTTCCTACACACGTGGGACCTGATAATTCTCTGCCAAGACCTGAGCTGCAGCAGTGCCACTCAAAATGCAGAGTTGTGAGGCAAAGGTCCCAGCTCAGTGTTGGAGAGGGAGGTGTTTACAATGGACCCATACCTGGATGAGACTGCAATCCTACATTAATTCATACAATGCACATAAGGGCTCTGCTTTGAACAGAATAAACAAGGCCCAGGCAATTTCCTCCCATCTACCTGCCTCTCCTTCCTTCTCCATGGAAATTGTCTTCAAACACATTTGGAAGCCATTAGTCAGCCTCAAACAGACCTGGAGGAGCAGTAGAGAATGGTAGGCAATTAATTTCCCTTCAGTTTGGGAAATCACCAGGTGGGCAGAGGGGAGGCCCCTCTGTTCCCACCCACAGGAAGGTGAGATGATCCTGCCAGTGCTGGCCCTGCTGGGCAGATCCCACAGCTGCTGGACAGCTGTTCCCACTGCTCCTAGCTTTGAAGTTTCTGTGGAACGCCAAAGGGGTTCGGGAACCTACAACAGAAATTTTCAGAAAACCCAGGGTTTGGGTTTTTTTGCTTTTTTTCCCCCTTGCTATCCACAGGACTCTCTCTTTTTCCAACAGCTGTCATGATTAAGGATGCTTTCTGAAGCTGGAGGTTATGGATGATACAGAGCTCAAGCAACCACTTCATCTCCCCATGCCCACCATTCATCACAGTCATTCCAACGAGGGCTGTGTGCCCTCCTGGATGTGACATGCCAATCCATTCCCAGTTATTTCATCAGCTCACTTTATGTCTTCCCCTGTAAATTATATAAACAACAAAGCAGTTCATTAGGAAAAAAAAACCACCTTGTTTCTCATAACACATCCTACCTGCAATATCTGGACAAGGGGTGTTTTTGCCAACTAGTTTGATAAAATGAGAAAAGGTCAGTAATTAAACTGTAAAAAAAGAAAAAAAAAAGAAAATTCTTTTAAAGATGGTACGTTAGTGGTTTGTTGCCTTTATATAAATTGACAAAAGAATCATTTGGCGTCTACTGCTGGGGGTTGGATTCCAAGTTTTATAGTTAAGTAACTCTCTGTTTCAATGGACATGTGTGCAACTGTGAAAAAGGACATTTGTATATCTGAAGATATAATAGCAGATAACTTTCATACTAAAAGGCAAAAGACAAATTAAATATTAAAAAACATGTTGAGTAGTGAATGAAATTATTAAAAGTGCCTTTTGACAGTATTCTAATACATTCTTTACAACATTAAAGCATTTTGGCTGTCAAAAATACAAAATCGAAGTCTTTCCATATTGTACACATTCGTCAACAGAAACTTTGCCAGTAGGCCCAGAATCAGTTTAGGTTTGCAACTGAGAACTCAAAAATTCTTTAATAGGCTTCTGGCTGTATTTGAGTGATATGGATGCAGCCCTTACAATAAACAGCAGATCTCTGTTATGTCATAATCAAATGTACTGCAATGTATCACCAGCTATTGCCTCCAGAGAGAAGATGCTGAAGAACCATTTGGGTTTTTCCCTTTTGATGAGATTATGCTGTAGTGCAAACTCAGTTAAAATAAATAAATAACTCTTCGAAATTTCATAGTGTTTAAAAAACAAAACAAAACAAAACAAAACAAACCCAAACTAAACCAAACCAAACCAAAACACAGAAACTTACCCACAGAATTCATGCTGTGGCAAAGGAACATAGCACATTCCCCAGGCTTCCCAACAACTTTGCTGCCATGAGCTTGGTTTGAATAATTACTGTTATTTTAGTAAACACTTCACATTCCAACTACTTAATACACTATTCACTACAAATGGTCCCTTTCTGCTCCAGTCAAGTCAATATCAATACTCAGCAACTATTTGGAATTCAGTTTTAGTTGAAGAATATGTTTGTATTATTTTCTAGATATGAATTTCTCTATCTGTCCTTTTCCCTACAATACTTTTGTATAAAAAAGAGTACGTGCTGATTTGGGGGCTTCTCATAAATTCATTTGCTCAACTCTGAGAATTTAGATGACCAAAGAAAGAGAGATTTATAGTCCCAGATCCTAGTGATTCTTGAATTAGGATTGTATTTCAAGTGTGGTAAAATGCATTATAACTTGTGTTTAAAAAATGACAGAAGGTTCATCTTTCTGCTTTTTTGAGATACATCTTTTTCTCCCCTTCATCTGGATTGTTTCAAAATTATCATACCTGTATCCTCCAGGGAAAGCAAAGCATCACATCGTTCTTTGCAAAACTCTTAGGGCATTTGGATCAATACCTCAGTGCATTAGACTGCTTTCTAAAGCCAGCTTTTAACCTGCAACATGTTTCCTTTCAAAATGTCTTTTATTTTTCCCTTCACCCTGTTTTATTTTCTCCACACTGACATTCTTGGTCAGTGCTTGCCTCCACTCTGCCATACCTTCAACCTTTATAATATGTTTTATGCCCTGGTTGCACACATCTCAGGACCGGGAAATTTTGAACAGAAATTCTCTTTCCATGGATCTGTAAATACAAATCTAGGATTATTTTAATTCTTCCATCTTCTGTTTGCCACCTCCAGCTGTACACACTGACTTGCAGTAGTGAATGCTGTTTGATCTTTGCTTTTTAAATTTTTTCCTTCTCCACTTAAAAATGCAGTTTCCATTTGTCTGGATATCTGTAGTACTTCCAGCTTCGTGGAAGTGAAAGTATGGGATGAAGAGAGAGGAAGGGTTTGAGCACTCTCAAATGTCCACCTGAGAGCAAATATGAACTCCTTACTCACCAACCCCTGCCTCCCCAGCCAGAAATCTAACTGTGCCTGTGAGAAAAGATTGAACCTTGGTTCAGAAAGACTAATTTTCAATAGTACCGGACATTTTGGAAGTTTTGCATGTCTGAGCAAATACTTCAAGAGCCACATGTAAACACATGGGATGGGAATATTTTGGGGGAAGTGTGAAATGATCCCAAGCGGAAAACTTCATACCTTTCCCAAACTCTGCAGGAGGCTTCCAGCTCAATGTGGGAACAAGTAAATTCCTCCAACTCAGACCACAACACTTTTGCATTCATTCAAAAAATAGTTACTGACCTTCTCTGACTACTAAGCTTTCAGAATATTCACTTTTTAAAATATCAAGTACCAAACACTGAGACATACCTACCTACTTCAATATTCTCTTCTTGCACACCAGTGGAGATCAAAACAAGTCAAGTATCCTAGACTGGCAGTTCAGTCTCAAGGAACTGTTTTGATATTCCAGACATGGACAGTTTTTTATGGTGGGAATTTATTTTTGGTGGGGCTTTTTTCTCTACTTGGGTAGGTTATAAGTAAAAAAAAACATGGGAGCCATCTGTTTGTGGATGTTTGAATAACGTCCCCAGTGTAAGTCTCTACAGGCCTATCTCTAGGAAGATAAATTCATTTTATTTTAATTGAAAACTTAATTTCCTAAGAAATTGATGAAATGGATCCCACTTCCTATCATGCCCTTCCAGATACAATTTCATATTCTTCAGTAGCAAACTGATCTTCCAGTGCTCACATTAGTCCAGATGCAAGTCCAACTGAAAATTGAATCTGAATGAATCACAGTGGAAACCGACTGGAGGAGTTTGTTTTTCTTACCAAAATCTTTTCTTAGCACAAATATGCTATCCATCATTAGCCTGTTCAAAATATTCCAGCTTTCCTGTAACTTCAGGATCTTACTCTCATGGTTTCTTTCCCCTTTGGTCAAGCTTCTGCTTTCATTTGGTCCAGCTCTGCCAGGACACTGTCATGGTAAACAAGGCATTTCAGATCCTTTATGGTGTTATGATCAGAATATGACAACATCTGTCTCCTCCTTCCCACCAGTCACAAAAGTCTGCAAAAGTCACAGTCCTTTAGGACCTGGGCCAAACTCCCTTGCAGTATCAGATACAGGGGGTATAATAGTAGGAATATATGGAAACTGTTTGACTTTCCTAAGTCTTTATAACTGGCAGCAAAGCAGTGCTCCCAGGAGGATAGCTAACATAATCAAATTCTATTTCTGGATATTTAACTTTCTGAAATTTCACCTTCATTGAGCAATGTGAGCCCAGTTTTGAATATGTTTTAAGTTAAGAATGAAGGAATAAGAGAAGGAAGAGTAACTGGAAACTTAAAGTGATGGGAAAAAAGGACTGTTTCTGCTCCATTACTGAAAAAGGGCATTGCACTTTACTTGTTACCAGACAAACAGCATCTGTTTTTTCTTTGTTTATTGAAGATTTAGATAAAATAAGCCTCACAACAAAAGCATTTCTGGAGGTGAATGCTAATAAACTGGCTAAGCTATTGTCCTCTCAAGCCTAAATTAAAACTTGCCCTATTTACATATTTTCCTTTTTTGTTTCCCCTCCATCACACAAAAATTCATTCAGAGTCAAGTTCTGAACACCTAATAAGAATGCAGACTTTGAATATATTGAGTGCCTCTCAATGTGTCAATCTCCATGCTGACCATCTCTTGGTTCACCACTGGCTCAAAGGGCAGACAGGACAGCTTCCTAGCTCTGGCTCTCAGCAACACTATCATGTCTTTGTTCCTGACTGAATTTGCTAAAATAAATTACTGCAGCAACCTAAGAAAAAGTGAAGTTGATTTTTCACTTTATAAGAATAAGCCATGCTAGCATTCTTACTGCTTTTCTCTGATTACACTGTATTGAGCCTGGCTTGTGATAGGGAAAAAGATCCAATTAGGAACTGACCTAATCCAATCATACAAAGAGCCCACAGGCTTAACAGAGAGATTGGCCCTGTATCATCCATCTATCAGGAGTCCTGTGTAACTGCTTCAAGTGGTACAAGGCACTGAAAGAGCCACAGATTCTCAGAGTAGTTCAGGTATAAAGTTCTTCATGATCAAGGATAATTTTTTGGTTTCTTAGCCCATCTTGCAAAGCTATCCAGACTACCTGACAACACATGGAGCTATCAGGTTTTGGGTGAAAGGACAGGAGGGAGCAGAAGCTCCATCACTGCCCATTTTTGGTCAGCCAGCAGTGTGTGTTGTGCTTGGCCAGCCCTCCCATTCCAATCTCATGCTCTGAGCCAGCTTTTACTTCCAGAGCCCTTCCAGCTGTTTCACCCTAATGTGGCAAGGCAGCACAGCCCTGTTTTCCACGGAACAAATGAATTCAACTGCCAGCTCAGTAAATGAACTGAATTCTGGCAGCAAATCTGTACCATAATGGCTGACAGAGCAGCATAAAGACTGAGTTTGCTGCCTATGACCCAAGAAAACTTCAGTAAGGAAGCTGCTGGAGGCCGTGGCAGAAGATGAACAAGCCACACTGGGTGCCTGGGGAGGATGGGCAGTGCATCCTCCTGCCTCCTCCCCTCTTGTGCCTTCTGGGTGAGGCACTGCCAGAAATACGGCAGGGCTGTCACAACAGACTGGAGGTTACTTGGTGCTCCAGTCCAGGTAGGCCTGGAAACTGCTTCACTGAGCCCCTGGGTGCTGCTGAGAAAGGTCAAGATCACACAGTCTCTGTCTCTGGATTTGGAGCTGGGATCTCGATGCCTGGCCTGGAGGACAGGCAAAGTGAGCAGGTCATCTTGCAAAAGCAAGAGAAAAAAGCCAGGCAGCCTGGGAAGCTCCTACAGCACTTCCAGGAGTGTCTGAGGCCAGGCAGGCCTTTTAAAGCAACACGGAAGCAGTTCATACTCTTACAATTACTTTATGATGAAAAAACAGATTGCTCCCGTAGGCATAAAGAAATTAAACATCGAGTTCCCTTCTTTAGTACCAGAGCACTGCAGAGAAGGGGCTGTGTGGACGTACACACCCTGTCCTTCCTCCAGAACACTCACAGTTTAAGTCATTCCCTCCAGTTTCCAGAGTCATGACCCAAGACCACTCCAACCAAGCTGGTGATGCCTGGAGTGGTAGAGTGGAGCTGAGTGAGGGACCAGCTGTACAAGGTGAACGTGCGAGTCCATGAAACAGTAAAACACGTGGGGGAGGCAAGATGGATGAGAGTCAGCAGGGCACCTTTGAGGCAATGAAGACAACCTTGTCCTGAACCACAGCAGGCCAAGGAATGAGATTTCTATACTCTACTCAGCATGTTATATCATTCCTGGAATGGCTTTGGTGCCCTCAACATTTCAAGAGACACTGAAAAATTAGATAGGGTCCAGTGAAAGGCAATCAGGATGATTAAAGAATTGGAGAACTTCTCATATGAAGAAAACTTTTAGGAACTGGGCTGGAGAAGAAAAGGCTCACAAGATCTAGTTGTAACTTCCACTACCTAAAAAGAAAAAAGTACATATAGAGAAAGCAGAGGTATTCTTCCCATCAGGATGTATTTTTACAAAACATAGGTAATGGGCACAAGTTGCTGCAGGAGAAAGGGCAGATGCATATGGGGTAAAATATTCAGTGAGAACAACTGAACTTTGGAAAAGATTGCTCAAAGAAGTTGTGGAATCTTCTTGCTGGAAAAAAAAAAATCAAGGCTCAGTTTGGAGATGTCCTGAATAATCAAATCTAAGTCCTGCAACAGAAAGAGAGACCAAATTATCTCTGGAAGTCCCTTCCAAACCATGCTTTCAAATCCTAAAGTGAAGGGGGAAAAATAAAGCAACATTCTTCTTGAAATTAAGATAATTCTACAAATAAATTTCCTTCTCTCAATTCATCTAGCAACATCATTTTTTAAATAATACATGTCCCTCTCTTCTCAAATCCAATAAAAAAGGGGTAGGATGGCAAAAGTCATCAGTGCAACTTGCCCCACACTGCTGAGTTGTGAAACTGCACAGCTTCTTGGAGATGTATTTCTTTTTAAAATGGTTAAGATCCCACACAAAATCAAAAGCAAAGAGTTAGGCAATCATCAACAGCATGAATCATGGGTTTATCCTAAATATCAAATTTAAGTGACTCTGTTACTGAGAAAGGAGAGTAACACATTACTTTCCTGCAGTGTTGGAAGGGAAATCAGAGAAGCTTCCAGCCTTGGCTTGACTGCTCAGTGGTAATCTACAAGCAGCTAAAATTGCAGAAGGCCTATGGAATGGCTTACAACAGACTTTTGATGAATTACCTCATCAAAATCAACACACATGGAAGGAAGAAGATTGCCAAGACAATTTACTAACGAAGATGAGACTCCAGGGCCATCTTAATGAAAGGAAGTATTATACATTATTTCCACATTCCTATCCAGAGGAAAAAATCCTGTGTGGAATCTTAGAAGCATCAATGTTGAGTTGTGTTATGTTGGTACAGATTGTGATCACGGTCATCCAGCCCCATGCTGGAAACCACCAGCAAGGCAGAGTTACGACCCCAAATTAGAGCAGAGTATCCCCAACTCAGAGCTTCTCCAGGGATATTCACGAGTTGCAGTTTGTCCTCTAAGCACCCTGATCTAGTTGAAGATGTCCCCTGCAGGGGGCTGAGCTATGTGACCTTTAAAGGTCCCTTCCAACCTAAACTGTTCCATGGATCTACGATTCCATTCCATGGCTTTTAAATTTCCAGCTCCAGCTGTGCAATCTGAATGCTTATCACAAGTTGCACATATCATTTAAATGCAGTCCCTGAAAACTCTGTTGTTGCCTTGAGCAGTCAGGAAAAGTAATTTGACCAGCAGAGCGACGCTTAAATGGAATCAAAACTGGACAGGGAGTTACGCTCACCAACTGATGCTCTGAACTGAAAGCTCATACAATGTCACTCTTGTTTCTCCTCTGAAATCAAAGCAGCACAATGAGCATTTCAGTCTCTGAAGTCTCTCTAATGAGAACAAAAAAAAGGGCAGCAGATAGCTCCCCACAGGTGTCTGGCAGGGGAGATCACTTGGTGGGTGTCCCAATGGGAAACAACAGAGGGAAAGGAGACTAAAAAACACACACTGAGCAAAAGTAAGATTTGGGAGATAAGGAAGAGAATAAATTGCTTAAGAAATGAAATAAAGGATAAGAGGGAACAAGAGGAGTCTTTGGTAATTAAAAAAATAACAAAAATAATCAGGAAGAAACCTCAAGGACTCATAGGAAGGAGAAGCCACTTGTTTGCTCAAGGGGCTGTGCTGTCAACAGCTCCCTTTGCAGGACCCACGGAAGGAAGGGAGAGGAGAGCCCAGTACATCACCAAGAGCCACACGATGGATGGGGAACACTCAATGCTCAGTGGGAGGCACTGCACAGCAGCTCTACATTTCCCCAGGTTTGATCTCTGAAAAGCAGCTCCAAAGTAAATATATGCTCCTGTGGAGGTTCAGCAATGTCCCTGGAGCTCATTCATTTTCTAACCTTTTCCCAGCTGCTGGCCCGCAATGGTATCAGTTCACTTGAAGGCAGCCTGGATTTCAAAGGAAAGGTCCCAGAGGTGACAAGCAGCTCATTAATTCACTGCAGTGCTTTAGTGCTGGAGGAAGTGCTGTAAACGCACAATCTGAAACTATTTAGAGCCACCAAATAATTATATCACAAGAAGGCACCGCACACTTCACATTCACTAATGCTAAAATCTAGCTATGTAATCTGCTGAGAGAATTAATGAAGAAAAAAGGAGGAGACTGGCAATTTATTAAGAAATGCTAATCAACCTGGTTTTGAAGTGTCCCTCATTTGCATTACAAACATTATTATGAAAATTCAGCATTATGCTTCTCTGTGCTGCATTGTACTGCTCTACTGAACATCAAAAATATTCACTTCCTTAGAGCAGGGAAAAAAAAGGGAATGAAAAATCATGATCAAAGATAACTTCAATTACTTGTTAATTTCACCTTAATTCCACTCCTGGGATAATAAGCCTTTCTCATAAGTTCCCTTCCCTGTAACAAATTCTGATATATGCTTATAGGCCCCTAAATATATTCCCACAAGAAGCACATGAATAAATATGCATCGGTGTAATTTACATAGCCTTCACCACAAGCATGGTAGGCCTGTTCATAAAAAAACCACTACAGTTTACTATGTGAAGAACCCATTAAACTCCCCTTTGAATACAGGAATGAAACTTATTTTGTTTTAAATTTATTAGACACCTTTTCGTTGGTCTTCTATCCAAAAACATTATGAGGGATGCTCAGAGATACTTCTATTCTCTACTAAAAATAAAATAACAGCACAGAAAAATCAGAATTATATTATTTTGATCATGTATCAAAACTTCCCACATTCATTCCTGAATAAACTACTTTTTTTCCAGTTCCACAGATAAGTTTATATGAAGAAAAGCAAAGTAATTTCTAAGTCAGTTTATCTATCAAGAATTTTCCCACAATTTATGGCTGAATATACTTTATTCCCTTCTCATGGACCACTGAAATTTTCACTGCATTGACTCAGGGAAACACACCTGACTCACCAATCAATACTATGAACACGTAAGAAATGAAGACATTATTAAACTTTAAAAAGCAGGCTACAGAATGATGCATCTCAGTTGCTTATTCCAGTCCATCAGCTGCATATGAAATATATTTCTTGAAAATGTTTCTCTTTTGAAGAACTGATGAGCTCTGAAGAGAAAAAATTGACACTGGGAAATTCTTGACCAGCTCTCCTTAAAAGTCACAGAGTCATATAATATGATTTCCAGAATTTTCAGTGAGGCCAGACAAACTCAAACTGAAAGAAATTTTTTAAAGATACTTGGCTAATAATACAATATATCTTCTCTGGCTATGACTCTGAAATGTCTGGAATGACAAAAGATCATTTGTCAAAACCCAGCAAACATACACAACTGCTTTTAAAAACACAAATCTTTTGAAAGGAAAAGTAATCTCACCTCAACTTCTGAACAGGAAAATGCCTGTTAATCTTTCTTTTTTGGTGTATTTGTGCTTGTTTAGAAAGTAGGACCTGAGGACCAAAGGTTGCAACAGACTATTCAGAAATGAAAGCCACCAAATGTTGACTATCAAAATGGGAACAAAACCCCTCTTGTACAGACACATTAGATAATGAGAACAAGCTCTCTCAGGAAAAAGACTAACTGTACTTTTCCTTCTGTATGTCTACTGTTAGTCCCATATTTTCCTTCTTTCTTTGTAAATAAGGTTAAACTCAGGGATAGGAAAATAACCTGCATTAGATCCCATTTTATCTGGGAGAATATGACTCTGTCTTCAACAAGACAAAATGTGGGTGTTTCTGTAGAACACTATGACCCATTCTTTGGGGATGAGTGTCATAATTTATAAAGCATATACCTATGGTAAAATAGCATCTCACACTGGCCCTGCCCATGAGCAGGACTGAACTTTAAGACTGTGAACTGCATTTTGAAGATATGGATGGTGATTTGTGCATGACTATTGGGTATATAAGGCTGCAGAACTCCTCCTACCCTTGTCCCCAGACGACTTCCCCACCGTGATAATTTCCCCAGTGGAACAGCTGACCTAATGAAAAGCCAAAATATACAATCCTCTGCTGTTACAGATGCTTTCTCTGCACACTGAGAGTCTTCAAAGTTTTCTCCCTGCTGAAGCCCAGACCAGGAATTGTTTGGCCTCAGTGTGTTAGGAAGGGGTCTCACCTGCAGCCTAATAAAGCGATCGATGCAGCAACACTCTGCTTTCCTGTCAAAAGGGTTATGGATTTTCCTGACAGGGTAGATCTGCCAAAGGAAAAAGGCACACAGGGAAAAGAGTACGTCCCAAAAATGCATCCTTCTCTTCTGTATTTCTGTCTGGAGATCAAAACCTGACCGTATCCCCAGAGGGCAACAAGTGATACACACATTACTCTTCTTTCCACCTGGACTGCAGTTTCACATGTCCTTCAAATTTCCTTTTATTTTACTAATCTGAATGGTTGAAGTGTCAGTCACCTTAAGGGATATAAAAAACATTTTTTACTCAGTTGAAATTTAGTTTCTAAACTACAAGTATTGGCCAGTCCAATCAACATGACTTGAAACGCAGCAGGCTTGCACAACAAACTTCTGTGATGTTTCCTGGGTTTACACTATTTTTTTAGTTGTTTTCTCAGCTGCAAAATCCTCCTAGGGTTATAAAAAGACAAGGTATTATAAGCATATGATTTGTTGAACAGACTGCATGAATTTAATTCAGCAGTTTTCATTTACAGTATTTAGATATGGCAGCCCTCAGAGAGCTGTTTGAGAAGTTACTCCATTCTGCTTTCCCCTTTTAAACATGCATTTGATGACTGTGATTTAGGAAAGACAGGAATATAGCAGGCACTTTGAACCATTCTGATTTTCCCTCCCAGTCTACCAGATTTTAAATGACAATATTGGTTCTCCCAGTGGGCACTTCCTCTTTTATTGCGGTGCTTGCCAATCTTCACTGCTACAGTGTATTGTCTTCTAAGATTCAACAGCTGCAGAAGCCCTTAATTAAGTCTCTTCTGATCATATTTTTACTGCATAGCAATCTAATAAATACTTGGAAAACAAAATCTCTTAAATGGCAGAGTTATTAGAAAAATAATAGAGAGGAGAAAACCAAGCCCTGGTAGGAACAGCCAAAGTCACTGCTTAGATGCTTTCTGAAAAAGCACCTGGAACCAGGTTTGTCAAATCAAAGGAACAAATTACATTTGTGGATGCAATCTTCTGAGAGCTACATTTTTGTGTTTGTTTTTTATTTTTGCTAATTTACCACATTTGCTGTATCAATTATCTTGGCTTTCCATTCAGATTGAATTTCTCTTTTAATCAATACTTTAAACCAAAAGCTTGATCCAAAGCCAACGGGGACCAGTGAAAAGTTTCTTTGACTTCAGTAGAGTGCAAGCAGCAGAATTACATTAAGAAACTAATCTTCACTGTAGATGCACTATATGTGAAACAAAGCATAAAATATTTGAAATTACAGCTTTTTAATAATGCTTCAATACCACTTTAATCACACAGACATTTGCTCTGGGACTCTGGCGTCACATTCCAAAATTCAGAGAGAAGCTCTCATTTTTGTCTCATTTACTCAGCAGTGTAAACAGAAAAATATACATTATAGCAACTATATTAAAACTATTCTACAGCACTTCAAAAGACAAGTCTCAATTTAAACTTCCATTTATTATAGTTTGGATTTCAATCAGGATACCTGGAGCTAATAATTAAACTCCACAGAAATTACAGAAAGGGAGCACTGGAAAAAAAAATCAATAAAGAAACCTTTTAGAGAAATATACCTCTGGAACAAATGGTTGCAGTATTCATTCTATTAAATGGTACCTGAAGGAGGGAAGACCTTAAGGCAGTCCTTAGCACAATGCTGCAGATGCTACAGAACAAATCCCTAACACTTGGCAGATGCAATTTCTTTGTGGGGAGCTTTACTGCCTTTTAAATGAGGAAAAAAAAAGAAAAAGCAGCGAGATAAAGCTCACGTTTACTGAAAACTGTGGCATTAACTCTCATTTGCAACACTGCACTGCAGTAACCATCAGTGATGGATGCTGAAGTTGAAACAAGATGACTTTCCCGTGCCCAGGAAAGTCCCATTACATTGTCATTCAGGGATCTAACACATGGCAAGTGCTGCCTCATTTCATTCTTTTTTCATTCTAAAAATAACACTTCGAATGATAATTTCAGGGTGGTACCTCAAAGTTGAGTGAAGCTGCATGGAGCTAGGATAACTATTCACCCCATTTATCATACCTTTGTTTCTTGCTTGACAGGGATGATAGCCTAATTTTTCCTCTGCATTAATAGAACATTCACGTCACATCAAATTCTGAAGTCATTAGTTAGTATATTCACCAAATCTACATTAATAAAGCAATAACTTGATCACTGGCTTTTAAAGTGCCAATTCAAAATAGGAAAAAAAGAAAAAAAACAGGTGCTGTTTAAACAGCATAATCATTACTCTAATTGATACCTTAGAGTTAACACCACAGAAGGGGGACTAACTGAGCACTGAACTCCCACACACACTTTAGTTCAAGCAAGTGTCTCTCACACAGGAGTTACTGGCATGGGAGCAAGAACTGCTCCCACTAATACTTGTGGATCTCTACACTCCTGAATGTGTGTTACTGATTTAGCTTCCAAATGCCAAACTATCAGATTTTCTCACTGTGGGAGAGTTACAGAGGACCAGGAGCTCCAGCCAGAGACGGGATCATTAAACCAACCACCTCTGAACAGACCTGGTGCTAAAAATAAAAAGCACCTACCATGATTCTGTGCTCTGCGAGATTCAAAACCCTTTGAGATTGTAAGGTATGTCAAGCTAAATCCCAAAGCCTCTGAGGCAGAGAGATGGAGAGAACTGGGGTTAAGAGGCTCTACCACACGCCCTGGAAGTCGAGGGATTGCAGAAAATGTCTAAATCTTGAGAGCTTAAATCACTTTCCTAGTCATCCCTCATGGGGTCTGTTGATTAAGCCTGCAACTCCTGACAGGCTCTGGAGTTGTAGTAAACATTTCTCCAAGTTCTATCAGGAACAGTATGGTGTGCAGGCCAAAAAAAAACCTGAAGTCTGAAGTTATCTAGCAGTGGGGAGAGATGAAAAACCCCAAAAGCCAGATAACCTATTTTACAGTAACAGCATGGCTGTACATCCTGTTTGCTGAGTGACCAGGGACAAGACTTTTTCACCTGCAATCCTGACAGGTATCATTAGTGCATTTTAAATAGGCATAACCTCATTAAAAGGCAATGTAGATTAATGTCCTTAAAACTCACAAATGTTTGGAATATTTTATCAGTATAAAAAAATAATACTGAGAAGAGATCCAGATTTACTTTAAAATGTCTTTGAAAGATGGTAGTTCATATCCCAATGAAATTGAACAAAAGAAGCCCAAATTTCATGGACTTGTTGTTTTAAAAATCTATCAGGCAAAATAAATGTGCAAACAAAAAGAACAATAGTACTCAACTTTCAAGCATATTCCTCTTCACACAATTGTTTTTCCATCTGTCTTTTACATAATCCCTGTGACAGGCGCTCATGGTGGAACAAAAAATGTGTGTCCACTGATAATTCAACTGCACAAACAGTTGTATTTAAGTTGCTGAGGCACTTCTACTCTGTCTCAGATCTTAGAAGGTTTTACTTTGTTTAAAAATACAAGTGTATTTATAAGGAGGTAATTACTATGGAACAACTCCCTGTTCCCTAACAGAGAATATAATGCAATTTCCTAGAGATGCTTCTTAAACCAATATAAAAAGGTTAAGTGAAAGAAAAAAAGCACAAGCAGAATATATGAAAGGGCACTGTGGCTTTGAACCTTTAGATGAGAACTTAACTGAAAACTAAAAAAGCAGAAACACATTACAAAGCCACAGTTTTGCAAAGTGTGGACATAAAAAACCACCAAAGAATTGCAGTGTAATATAAGATTCAAGAAGGCTTTCCAAGATAAGGGTTTCAGGATGACCCATACAGTGACAGTGACAAATCACAAGCCAGAGACTGTAACCCTCCACTATGAGAAAATAACTGTGGTTCAAAATGGGTAGTGGCCACTGAGGGAGAAAAGCAGGGTGAGAAAGACACCAAAGTTCAATATGGAAGCAAAAACACCACGAAGACAAAAGATACATAACTAGCCAGAGAAATAGGTGAAAGAGCTTTCAAGCAGTTAAACTTCAAAGTGCCTCTGAGGTAAGTAAATATTACTCTTTCTGCTTCATAATTGAGGCAACAAGGGTAAATGATTTATCAAGATCATGTGGGAAGCCAGAGCCAGAGCCAGGAACTCAGATTTATTACCTAACCTCTACACCGTGCTGACTCCCACAAACCATGGAGACAAACTGCAGGGTTTCAGAAAGAAAAAAACCAAAGACTGTGGGCTGGCAAAACTAAGCTACAAAAGGAGACTTAAAAAACCCAAAACAGTGGGGTTGGCACAGGTTTGCCATGACAAAATGAACACCACGTAACTGCACACCAAACCTGGCACACAATCAGAGACTGAGCAGCTCATGAACACTGAGGAAAAGCAGCACAAGGCCAGAAACAGAACACAGAAATAGAATTCTGGTTCCCACACCTTTCCCCACTGGTGGTGGAGGTAGGGAACAAACAGGAGTGCCAGGAATTAGCCCCATTGCTCAGTTCCATGCTTGTTGAAATGCTGGACATTTCTGACATACTTTGGTGTGGCATGAGATCCTTACAGAACACTGCATCTTGAAAAAATTCCATCCATTCCTTGGCTAAGGAATGATTAAGCATTCCTAGGCCTTAACTGTTTCCATACTATAAAGGCTAGTAGGGTATCTATTATTTGGTGGAATTAGTTCAACCAAGAACTGCAAAATTTAGGCCTAATAAGAAGTAACAAACCACCTATGGATAGAAGCACTGCTCACATTATCTACTGAGGGAAAACGTACACATGCTGGACAACAAACTTGTCCTGTAATAGTATAACCATCTATCCCAGCTTTAAACTGTGCTTTAAAAATTTGTTGGGAAATCAGTTAAAATTTGTTGGGAAAAGGATCAATGGACTATTACAGGGTACCCAGTTGACTTATCCAGAAGCCAAAAGTCAACAGCCCCATAAATTCCACTCTGAATATGAGATTTTTAAGAGGCGGGTGAGCATAACAGAGAAGTGGAAAACTCCTGCTGAAGCAGTGCCCTTCACTTGAGCAGACCTGTCAACACATGAAAGATTTGAACATCAAACAGCTTTAAGGTCAATTTTGGCTGTAACCTTTAAACTGTTCCTTTAGCTTTAACATACATAACTGAGATCACAGAATTGACACCTATCCTCCAGCTCTGCCAGCAAAACTGATGAAAACAAGCCTGAGTTTAGCAAAATACCCTGAAGAATTCTGTTCCTGGGATACCACTTCTAAGGAGTCACTTTGCCTATTTATTTTTAATTAAAACAACATTTAAACAATGCAAAGCTGAAATGAGAAGGTATGATTGGCAGAGCCTCAGAGACAGGGCAGCATTTGCTGGTCAAGCAGGATGAAAGAGGTCATGGACCTTTTCTGGTTTGTGGTTCATATCCTCAGGTCCTGTTTAAGTTGGCTGGTTTTGAAAGAGGTCTAAGTAAGGCAGGACATTTTCTGTCCGTGCTGACAAGGTATATGGTACACCTACATATTTTTTCAAGGGTGACCCAGTTTTGTAGCCACGGGCTGTGAGCAAGGTAAGATTTCATTGCCTTTGATGGCCTGGTCAGGATTGGGAATCCTGGTCAGGATTCTCTCTTGCATATTCAAATTCCTTTCACCCCTGTCACCAGCAGCAGCAGGCCCATGGATGCTTTTAGCATCTATCCAGGCAGATCAGGATGTTACTGCTTCCTCTAAATCAATTAGAAGCGGCAGATGTCCAGGGCAAGGAGCTCTTCCATGAAGTCTGGTTCCTTGAAATCAGTTGAAAGGTGAAGACAAGAAAAGTTAAGGCCTCTGGCTCATCTCTAATGTCTGCCACAGGGATAAGCTGGACCACAGACAGAAATCAGATCAGGAAGGGAGAGCAGATGAAGGCAGCCCTATGTAAATTGTCAGATACAAGCAGGAACCTGCAGTGCAGTGCCCAGTTTTTTGCCAGATATGTCTCTAAACAAATTAGTTTATCAAAGCTGACATCTAATTAAATCTTCTCTTTAGTGTCTGTCATTCTTCTTGCAGGTCCAGGCAAAAGGGGTTATAGGAAAGTTTTTGATGTCATTAAGCATTAATTGCCAACTGTATTTTTATATACTCATTCTAACTTACTAGCTCCTAAATCAAAATTTAGGCCATGGACAGGAAAATCCTGTACAGAACATGTGATCCCATCAGGATCGTGTATCAGAAGCAAATCTAAAATAATATCTATAAAGATTGAGCATGTATTGGGAAAAGCATTATTTAAAATTAAGGGGGAAAGGATCAAGACCTATTTTTCTGTGGAGGGAATTCGAAACCACTCTGTGTTATACTCCATACATGCTGCTGACAGCCAAAACTCACAAGGAAACCTATCCTAATGTTATTTGATGACTGACAATGTCCATGTGGCACTATTTTCATTGGCAGAAAAGGAACATAAAAAGGACAGACAAGACAACTCTAAATTGTCATTGATCTGTCAGACTAAGTTAGAATCCTCATATTATCAAGTAGATTTTTTTAAAAAGCTCAACATGGGGCGAAGAGGAGACTTCAAACTTCACTGGACCTAAATCTATTCACAGTAAGAAAATTTTAACAAGTTATTCTTGACGTCATACATTGAAGTCATGATATAGTGGGACATTGCCACTTTAAACTGCCATTATACATCTCTGTATATTTATCTTTTAATCTGTAAGCTTTGTTAAAAATATTTAAAATATCTTTTTAAAGGAACTGGAAATACAAGGCTGTGAAGAAGAGTACTCAAGTAAAATTCCTTCAGATCAGCTGAAGGTAGAGGAATCATTTTTGCAGTGGCCTATTTTGACAGTGCAAGTCTATTCTTCCATGGAAATCATGTCCATAGAAAGGTAACAAAAAATATAGATATATCTGAGCAAAGGAGACCTCTACAGTGTTTGTAATTGCAAAAGTGACAGCTTAGGGCAGTTGGAGACCTGGATATTCAATGTGTCTCTATTGCTGCTGCATCTTCAATTTACAATCTCTTACTGGTCAAAACCCACTATGAACAACCTTAATTGCATGAAGATTATCTTCTCATTAGGCTGCCACTATCATGTTCTTTGAAAGTTTTATTTTTTATTTTTTTTTATATTTATGGTTTCTAAACATCACTACAAAGATCATGAAATTTCTAATCATTACACAGCCAAGCAGCCAGACCCCCATGTTTGTGCTGTTTGTGGTGCTGCTCCAGATGGTGTAGATGTTTATGCAATTGTGGGGATGCTGCACCTAAGTAAGCTTTTCCCAGGCTTGGGAATATTTAAGTACTGGACAATTGAAAGCTATTTATTTTAAAAAAGATTTACAGAAACCTTAAAACCTCAACAGGATCTCATATGCAAAATTTAAGGTCAGGGACTTCATTGATGTTTGGGAAGTCATTGCAGATCTACTCCATGTCAGTGTGGCATAATTTATCTGTTTTCAAAAATACTAAAGACACACAAAAAATTAGAATCCTCATTAGTATTAAATACTTTTTAAAGTATACCCCCAAAATACACCATTCAAAAGTACACAACGGAGAATGGTTGTCCTGAAAACACCATCTCAGGATGTGGGCAGCTCTGTGAGCAGTGGCTGAGGAGCCAACAGAGAGTTGGTAGCAATTTCTGATCTGCTTCCCATGTTAAACTAACCGGGAATCTCTTTCCCTGCCTTGCTGTTGCCATATGATACCAAGAAAAAACAATTTTCTATTTCTTTGGGTTGTTTTAATAAAACCAAAAAGGTTGTTGGTCCCTTTTGTACTCTAGAGGGTGTCAGAAGCCACCTTGCCCAGGCACCTCATTCAGGTCAGATCAACACGGAGTGTTTAATAAGATGTGGCAGCAGACAGTCCATCTTTATTGCTGTTTTCTAAGCTATTAGCACCAGGGAAATCAAAACAAAGCCAGCAAGCACTGAAAATGTTTTCTGCTGTTTTGTCTATCCACAGACTAACACAGGAGGTTCTCATTCCTTCAGCAAGTTGGTTTCCACATTAATGAAAGAAGACCAGAGAAAACAGAAGTAATTCCTAGCTAGATTTTCCTTCTTTTGTTTAAATCACTTTTCCTCTTTTGCTGTTTCACTTTCCTAACAATTATCTTCTCTCTTTTATTACTTCATTTATTTTCTTCGCCTTACAAATGTCCCCAGTTGAAATATGAAATGCTAGTGCAGCTTGTAAAAAATTTATTTGGCTGAGATAAATAGAAGGATTCCTCTGACTCATGAATTTGGCCAGAAGTAACTGGGTCCTGAGTGAATGTCACAAGGTAACAAGCTCAAGTATCTCAAATTAGGCAAATCCAGATGAAGACTCTAAGCCAGCATGTCAAAAGTTCACTCCTCACTCTGCAAAAAGCAAGAAGCAGAAGTTTTCCTGGCTGCTTCCTGCTTGTTATATCACCTCCAATTTAAAATGTTACCGTCTTTGGGGGATTCTATTTCTTTTTTTAATTTCCTACTTACTACCTTAGTTACACAAGTCACATTTTAAGCTGCCGCTGTAGATGGAAATAATCACAGCTCTAGATGATACACTTTTTATTTTTGCAGCTCTGATTGTAAAATTGATTAATGAGCCCTGAATTTAGAAGCTTCTATACTAAGAATCTTGAGTTTTAAAGTCTCGCCTCCCTCAGCTAAAACAGAACATGTTGTCACTTGCTGACAGTGAAATATTCATATGTGTACATATGAAATACGCTTAGTAGATAAAGATTTTAGGTATACAAGCCCATCTTGTTTAAAAAGAACCATGTAACCTCCTATCACACAGTTATGGGAAAGATGCTGGTCTGCAGACACACTGAGGGTTTAATACACTCACCATCCAGAAAAAAGCTGGTTAAGCCCAGGGTCAACAGTAAGTGTTAGATACTCAATATTTGAAAAGCTCAAGTTTAAGTTCTTGTTTAGGAGATGCTGATCTTACAGATGTAAGAATACATGCTGGCTCTAGCCATAAACATGGTGGATGGTTTACCAGCAAAAACTTGTACCTTTTCCTGTATCATCCCAAAAGCCAACAGGTGCCAAAAAATTGTGACAAATTTTTGATGAAATAAAGGTGGCAGAGTTCAAGTATATTTATGAACATATTCCATGTTTCTTCGGCAGATTGACTCCTTTTACAGCTGAAGATCAAATAATAACTGTCTGTACATGCAAAGTAAACTCATTAGTTTTCAAACCATTCCTACCAGCACTCAACCAGCATCTCTTCAGGCAGAGTTCTGACACCAGGGAATGCCACTGCAGGAAGCTGTGAACTTTCAGTTTCTTGACTGCTCGGCCATGGGCTCTGGCATCTCTCAGCATTAATAAGGAAAGAAAACGTCCATCATGGGAAGGTGGGGCGCTCACTACAAAACCGACATCAGAAAATGAAGAGCCTTGATTGGTATTAATCATAACTAATATAATTAATAATTCAAAAACAACATGAGGGAGGAAACACTTCCCAGCAGCAAGACTCTAGAAGTTGTGTAGAAAAAAGAAAGTGTGTTTCTGACTGAACAAATGTATTGGCACCTCAAGACTGAGAAATACCGCAATGCAGTGTTCTCAGAAAAAGCCAGGAGTCACCCCGGCAGCTTTGGAAGTCACTCATGAGGCAGCACAGATGAACCCAGAAATTCAATATCTTGTTTTGCCGGTAACTGAGGGCTGAGCAAAGAAGGAGTTCTTCCTTTTTCAAGAGGTAAGCAGTTACAAGGAGAGCTGACCCTTCACCCCTACTCAGGTCTGTGGGAATGGGAATCTTTAAGCCTGGACATGATTTATTTAAAGAACAGGATCAATTAAAAACTCATATTTCTACCTGAAAAATTTATTACCAATAAGTCTTAAGATATTATCCTTACCAAGAGGTAATAAAAACTTCTCCTGCTGTGTTTTTTTCCCCCAGTTCTCTGACTGTGTGCACATGCCAGTCTGAACAGGTAGCTTCAAATAGTCCATATGAGCATTTCATATTTCAGAATTATAAAAATAAGTCACAACCATGTGGCTTTAAGGCTTGAATTTTTCAGGAAAATATCAGCAGTGAAATACCAGAAACTACTCAATATTCTTTCTTTAGCAAATTTGAAATATTTAGCCCATGTTTAAAGAGAGTAAATATACAGGCAATCTAAATGCTACCTAAATAGAGAGATTACCTACAGTATAATATACTGCATGGACATACAGAGTTAGTTACCAAAGTTTTAAGAACAGCAGGCTTCTTTTTAAATATTAGCATCTTTTAAGTCTCTTTCAGGTTGTTTTCAACATGTCTCTCCCAACTACTGAGCTACTTCCAACACAGCAAACCCCTGCAGTGAGGAGCTTCTTTAACAAAGTGAAAGTTTTATTGCCACTCTTGACAGCTCAGAAGATGCTGCAGGTGACATTTCTGAGGCAGTTCTCAGAAGGTAACATGGCATTTTTTCTGCACATTCTTGTAAGTGGTGAGACAAAAAGTGAGAATTCCCTCAAGAACTTGGTACACAGACCAAGTCGAGTCCTACCTGAAGTGCTACCACAGAAGAGGGGTCAGCACCAGAACCCTGAATCTCAAGATTGTGATTTCTGCATTTACACAGCCTGGCCCAAGCTGGGACCAGCAGAGAAGTCACAGCTGTATCTTCATCTTTTGTCCAGCCTACACCTCTCACAGAACAGGAGGAGAATGGGAAAAACAATCTTTACTAATGAATGTTTTTACTCAGTGCAAGTTAAGCTCAGCTCCTGAGCACACGGTGCAGTACATGCACCACTTGTGCAGAGTGGAACAGAGTGTGGAGATACCCAGCTTCAGGCCACCAGCATCCCACCCACCAGCACTGAGGAGGCAGAAAGAAAAAAATGTATCCCATCAAACCTGAATCCTTGAGTCGCTTCAGTGTAGCTCCAAAGCTGGAAGATCACTTTTTGCACAAAGAAAACGTTGTAAGGCTCTCAAGTGTGTGCTGGGCTGAACCTCAGACCTATGAACAGCAAAAAGTGCCCAAGTGTCTCACGCACACGCTGAGAAATGTGTGTGCTCCGAGAAAACAGGGAGCTTGAACGTGTGCATTGGCACTTTCCCGTGGTATTTTCTTATTCAGATTCCTTGAATTTTGAAGTATTCCCCTTCAGAAGACCCTAGAGTGGCTATGGTTGAGGCCACACGTTATTTAAAACTACACAAAGCACAGAACAGCTCGATGAAAACCAAATATGTGCAAATACGTGGTAATAAAGCAGAAGCTGAGACTGGCTGTGGCGCTTTACTGATTCATAGTAATTTAACCTTTTTTTTTTTTGTTCCTTATTCTCAGTCCTAAAATCAAAACAAAAATCCACTTGAGTCAGGACAGAGGTCAGCAGTCACCATTTCAACTTAAAATATCTCAATTTAAATGCAAATACTAGCCTTTCTTCCTGACCTTTAAATGTTCATTTCATAGAAATGGAATAGAAAGTGTAAATTTTGTGTCTTCGTATCGCTAAGCAACTTCTGTGTCACTTAGCTGCAGTTTTTGACACATAACTCCTTCTTATTAAATATACACCATCTGATTAAACATGTCATTGTATCAGCATGCTCTAGCTCCTCAGAGACAAAACCCAGTAATTTTGCATGATGTTTCGTTTCACAGAGTACATAGATTAAAATGGAGATTATCATTGCTTCCTGCTCTCTATTATTTGAGATAAACCCAAGTTTATGTGACACCAACAAAAATGGTACAATATTGTTCCTGGGGCTTTCTCACATCAAATTCAAACAATACCCACAGCAGAAGCTTGCAAGCTCTTCTCAAACATGTTAATCTGACTCAAAACCTCCCTTTTGTACCTACAGCCGTGTGTTACCCTTACATTTCTTGGTGATTAGCAGATGATTTATGCTTGAAAACAACAAAATAAATGGATTAATATTTATTTTCACACAAGACGATTGAAGAGATTCCTCCCTGCTCCTAGGAAGAGCCAGCCCGTGTTTCTCCTCCTCCAGGTACTCTGCACCTCCTCAGCAAGGCAAGGAAGGCCCAGTTCCTTGAAAGAACAATTTTCTGCCTGTTTAAAAAGCTTGACATTGCCATTTAAAAGAGCAATAATTCGTAAAATGTCAGATTTTCTGCCGGAGGGCAAAAAAGGTTCCAGTTCCTGGGTCAAATACAGTCATATCACCATCACTCCAGATCAAAGGTCCACTATTAGCTGTACCATCATTTCACATGTCACAGACTCCCCTACCTGTTTCACCAAAAAACCATGTCATAGATATAGTTGTCCTTACAAGGAGGTAAGTAGGGCTTTCTGTGCCTGCACATGCAAAAACATTTCTGTTGTTGCTGTTTCCACCAATTCAGTCATTAGTTTCTTCAATTAGAACCCATCCCCTTCCATATATTTTATTTCACGATTCAAATCAGGACAGGCTCAGTTTTACATATGCAAATCACATTCATGCTCTGGCAAACATGACTCTAACTTTGATTAAAAAAACATAATTATGCTTTATTACATGATTTATTGAAGGATGGGGAGAAAAGTTTTAAAGACTGATTTTTCATGATGGCATTTGTTCCTCTGACTATCAATCTGGCTCATGGCAATAGCAAGCCTAAGGAATTGTCAGAGTCTCATCTCTCAAATCAAAAGATAATGAAGAACACCCAAGTGTGAAAATCGGTATTTTGTACAGATTACTGGAGTAATTTCTTGAAAACATTTCAGAATGAAATGCATTCCCTGTTTACATTCTTTTACATTTTACAAAGAGTTTCTCTACTGATTCTGCATTTCAGAGCTTGACTATTAAACAAATTAACTCCTTAATACATACTATGGAGTTGAGGAAGATTTATGCATGCAAAGGACACAGAATCACATCAGACGATTACTAACCGCAGCAGTGAGAGAATCACAGCACAGTCAATTCAATTTTCAGTGATGCTTCTTTAAGCTCTAATGAACCATGGGGCCCTAATGAGAGGTTTCACTAAATCCTGGCCATTCAAGCAGAAATTTTATGGAGAAAAGGTGAAAGCTAAGAAGGAAAACCACTCAAGAACTATATTTTACAGCAATGTATTCAACCATGGCTTAATGGTTACCCTTTAAATATGTAAAAAACTAATCATGATAGCATTGTAACTTGGCAGTGCAGGTTTGGCTTCCTTCTTCCCCCTCTTTGCCTCCCCCCAAAAGTGAGAGACAACGAGCTGTAAGGGGAGAAGAAATAAATGTTGAAAAACAGTGAAAAGGATTCATGATACTTTGGGTTGTACCCAGCAGTATCTGAGGCTGCCCTCAGTAGCTTGAACCACTTTGATTTATTAGGCTATTAAAGTTCTAATAATAATCCCAGCGCACCACAACTAATGGTTACTAACAGGAAGGGTTTCTGTCTTTCCACTTAACAGTGGTAAAAGATGCAATCCTGACCTCACTGAAGTCAACAGCAAAACTTCCACTCAGTTCTGACTGGTGGAGTTTTATACAGACATCTTCCAACCTGTAAAATGTTTTCTAAAAGAGTAATTAAAGTATGGCAAGTGAGTGTTGTCAGCTGGCAAATTCTGTGCCAAAATGAAATCTTTGATCAGAGGAATGGGCAGTCTTTTACAATGCAAAGGACAAAAATGGGTTACCTGCTAAGTGTTTGTCTTTGAAAACATTCTTGGGCTCAAGCAGGGTGCATGATGAGATATGTGTCCAGAGTTAAGCAGCAGAATCTGCTGTGGAAACATGAGACTTCACAACAGATTTAACTTTTCTTACCAGAGTGTATCAGGGGAAAAAGAGGAAGAAACGCAATCAATATCTCTGAATGCTTTCTTGTTGAAAGGGAAGAATTTGGATGCTGATGACTTAGCAAAAGTTGTTCTCCTTAGAAAAGTTCAAGTTGGATGGAGGAATAGTTCTTCATGAATTTCAAGACCAAAGAAGCTTTCTTTTCAGAGAAGGATGAGGAACAATAAAGAAAAAAAAGATCTTTCCTTCCTGGTTTCTAAGAATACACTAATACTATTATGTCACAGATCTTTCTCTCCCTTTCTTCTGAAAGGAGGAGGCATGTGAGACAAGTCATACATATTCAAGCTGAAGAGCAAATTAATGGATTTTGGGCCAAAAACCTCAGTGTTATGGGGGAAAATAACTTCTACAAAGCACTTAGCTGAGGTTTCATGGGTACACAGACACAGGAGATTTTCTGAAGAGGGGATAAAAGAAACTAATCTAGTTTGCTTGGCACTGGAATAAATGACGTCATTTAGTGGTCACCAATACACAGCATTTCACCTCTGTTAGGTCCAGGAGGATGAACCTGCTTTCCATTCTTCACCTGAAAAATGGAAATTGTATCAACAGAGTAAGATCATGAAAAAGTATCAGTGAATAAAAATATAACTCTATCTAGGGACTTCTGATCCTCTACAAGGATGGAAGATCCTTTCTGGATGTAATTTATCCCTTCAGTCTTAAAGCCAGTTTCCTTCTGAAGTGACAATATCTCTGTTTATAAGCAGAGACTTTTGGTTGTGATGCTTCTAAACCATGTAACCTCATAGTTTAGACTTTGCATAAAGGATTCTAATGCTTCAAATTCTGGGCTAACTAGAGACAAACGTGTGAGCCAGAGGAGCAAAACTTTGCTCTGTTTCTGCTGCTTTTATATGAGGAGCTAATGAAAATTTAACTAAAAAAAGTTCTTTCATAAAGATCCTGAAAATTAGTTGTATCAATGAATTTTAACAGACAAATGTAATGACATTATCTATATATTCAAATCATTAAAATGAAGTCCCAAATCAAGAGTTGCTTTATTGTTTCTTGTGTCAGAAAGTCATCTACCAGATCCTTTGATCCCTCCCTTTTCCAATGCCATGTGAATAAAGTTTCCCAGTTTTGTAATTTAATTCCTACGAATTTGGCTAAAAAAACCCATTTTATTATATGGATAGTTCTAATAAGCCAATGCTTTTCTCTCAAAAATTTGGTGGTTTGTTCGACACCAAGGTCCATGTACCCTGAAGAAAAGACAGAATTCAACAACACTTCAGTTTAGTAAAGTCTAGACAGTCTGAGGGATTGACATCATAAGACAGAATTTTTCACTGCTACACCTTCATCACTCTGACCTGAGCTCATAATTACCTTCATGTCAGTGAATCAATTCAGCTGTGCTGCTAGAATGCATAAGTATTGACCTTTGATAAATGTGAAACCAGATGGCTTTGCTGGATCACTGGAAATTTGGCACATATCACACACCACAAGAACTGTGCTGGTCTGTCAGCAACTCTTTTAGCTCTCCCCTTTTCTTATGGAGTAGGGAGCTGGATCAACACACAACATATGCTGTGCTCAAAAGTCAGGGATGGCTGTTCCAGTTTGCTCTTCAGGCACGTTTAAGGTAGCACTTCCTTATCCCTTCACAAGCCACTCCAGCTCTCAAATGCAATAGAAGCTGGGTTTAAAATTCTTCAAGGAAAAAAAATGTCTTAAATTATCAGCACAAACACACAAACAAATTACTTAGTAAAGGAAGACTATTTGTAAGCTATATTAATCAGGGTAATGAGGACAGCGTGGTAGACATAGCAGTCTAGGAATTGCCAGACAAGATCATGATTCAACTTCTTCAGTATCATTTCACCAACTGTGGCCAATACCAAATGTTTCCAAGGAAGATATAAGAAATCCAGATGAACACAGTTAAAGGATAGAATTATGCTTAAAGATAAACACCTTCTCCACTTTGTGAATGTAATCCAACTTCATCTTTTGCCCTGAAGCAGGGTTATTTAAATTACTTCCAAAACCCAGTTTTTCTCATTTAGATCTAGTTTCACATAGCAAAAAGGCTTATGTGACTGCTCTGGCCATGACAGTTTCCCTTCTTCCATCACCAAAACGTGACTTTTGAGCCTTTTGGCCAACTTCATCAAAACTAAAATGAAAGGGCATGGAAGTCTTTGAGACAATTAAAGTATCATGAGCACTGGCTGACAGACCTAAAGAAACCCCCTGCATTCCTGCATCTGTGAGGGGAAGACAGGCCATTGCCTGCAGCTATTACATCCTGTTTGGCAGCACCGGCCAATCCATCACATCACACTTCCAGCCCCATCAGCCACATCACGCCTCCCCCAAGCCAAAGCCTTTTGACCCAGCAGAGGTGAGGGTCTCCTGTGCAGTCCAGGGCAGGGGAAAGAGAAGGAGCTGCTGTTGATTCACTGGGGATACTCAGGTGACAAAGGACATGTCCCCAGAGGAAACACGGGTTCATTCATTTGGCTGAACACCAAGTAACCTGAGAGGCTTTTCCCTTCACATCTGAGTGTGGGCTACAAAGTTCTTATCACAGCACCTCACCTTCCACCTTTTGCTTTGACTTCTTTTAAAGACTAGGGCTAATATTTTAGAGCTGTGAGTAATCTATCATTTTGCACTTTTTATGACAGCTATTGATTTCCGTGGCTTGTTCAATTTCATTAAATTTCCCTCATTTTCTTCATGGACCACAAACAAACCAAGTTCTCCCCTCTGTGTCGTTGTATATAACAGCTATGTGATGTTTTCTACACCTTCCTCTACAGGGAAAACAATCTTTTGAGTCTTCCTGTAAAAAAGACCACACTTAAATATGGATTATTTTATGTTCTCTGACAAGTTTTCCCTGAGAAAACACATCTAGAAGCATCTGAAGTGCAAACACTCAACTCATACAGTCTAAGATTCTCTTCTGCACACTCGCAATCCATGCCTTTCACAAGGTAGCATTTGGTTCAGTTTTTTAGCTGCAATCATACACCGGTCAAGAGCCCATGATAACAATCATTTCTTACAAGGAGAACATCTGAGATTCAAAGTGTTTACATAGAAAGACATGATACTAGGAATACAAACCTGTACAGGAAAAGGAATTTAGAGATGCCATGAAGAAGATGTCTGAAATTCTGAGATTAATTTCATCTGCATTCCCTTGTAGGTGTTACAATGACAGACATAATACTATAATATAATACCAGGAATACAGAGTATCTGTTAACAAGCACAATAAAAATGTTTACTACAAATTGGGCTGAACTTTCAAGGATGCTGTAATCAATGCAAATCAGTTTTATCATAGAGGATATACATACTTAGAGTTTGCACAGCAACAGGAAGCAAGAAAAAGCAATTTAAAAATTATAAACAGTAGTGAACAATCCCACCGTGTTTTACTGTCACAGATTCTACTGAATAAAATTACTAAAGACATTCCCAGAGGCAGATAAACCTCTGGAACAGAAGGAAACAGTTCACCCTTATTAGAACATAAGCTGAACTTTTCACATAATCTTCATTGTGTGCATGTCAAGGCATGGGGATCAACTTCACATGGACAATACACCTGGACCACCACAACGCACAGCACTGAAAACACAATCCACCCCACAGAGGAATGGGCTACTGCACCTCCTGACAATAAAACAAAGGAGTGATGAACATGCCCTAAAAAAAAGTAACTGTTGTCAGCCTTCCTTCAGCTTTGACATTAGTTCATCCTTAAAGGCTAAATAATGAGCATTGATGCCTTAATTTGTTCATTCGAACATTAGAGGCTTCCAGATCTATTAATTTGATGGTCTATTTAAACAGTCTGCTCAGTCTCTAAACTTGACTACATTAAATTTGAATTTTAAGTGATTAATTGAAAACAACTTTTCTCCTGAAACAGCAATTGGTATTTAAGCTTTTCATCTGCTGTCAACATTTAAATTAGTTGTATATAAGTGTTCCAACCTGAAAGGTTGGAATAAATCAATTAGAATCCATTTACTATGCCATAAAATGAGCACATGTCACAAATGTAACCCGGTGGTCTCAGGGCAGTATTTTAATAATTTAAGAGAGAAAAGGAGAGGCTACAAAGCAGAATGTAGTGGAGGCACTCACCACAACTAGTAACATGCAGGTCAGTGATGACTGGTGATATAAAACACTTAGTGACCATTGCCTGTGCTCAAGACTCAACAAGCTGTGCTTTATTATCACATTTAATATTTTTTGTCAACGGACATATTTATTTGAAGCAGAGAGTGATGTTACTGCAGGTTCTAGTCAGGCAAGAAAGTAATTTTAATGTGTCCAGGAGTAGGTTCTGGAAGTTTTTGTTCTGTTTCTGAAGTCCTGGTGACAGAAGTTGCTGATGGCTCAGTGACTGAGCAGGTGCCTGCAATCAATTCCACAGTGGGGCTCTTTGCAATGGAAAACTGACTTTAAATGCATTTAAAAAAAACCCCAAAAGCAAAAATAACCAAATCCACAAAAAGAACCCACCACTGCTAGTATCCCCAAAATTCCTCTCAGCCAATTTGATTTTTTTCTGACAGGAAATAATTGTGAGAGCCATCTGCCAAAGCAGTACTAAAACCATCTTCTTGTTACTGATATTTCTAGAGGAAGTTTATTTAGCAATATTAAAGGAAAACACACGTTGTCCTGCAGTAAGAAAACAGTACAGACAAAAAGCAATTCGGGTTTGAATGAGTGACACCATCAGATTTGGAGAGGCTGGTCTGAACTGGCTCCTTCTAGGCAGTGATGTGGAATAACCAAAGGTCACACAAGCAGGAAGTGAAATGGAAAATCTGATTTTCTCTAATCAAATTTTGTGCATACAGGTACATGTAATCTAATTCCAGGCTGCCAGATTAAGTTATTAATCCAATTATGTTCTTTTTATCACCTTGTAAAAAAGAGCCATCACTTTATTTAAAATTTGTTCAACTGTTAAAGCTAAGAGAGTAATATATTCCAATGCCAATATAGTGCCAAAATGCATTTCATACAGAAAGCATCTATTTATATGAATCTTAATCAGCCTAGACATGTGCAGGAGCATTTCTTAGAGCAGATCCAGAGGCACAGCAGACACTAAATTGAGTGGGCATAGAGAAGACTTATATTAGTGGAAGTGAAAACTCATTTCTTAGGCCCATTCATAACGGGGAAATTATTGTCCCATTCCCCAGAGATTTTCCATTACCTCATTACAGGGAAGCCAGAACTTCTATCTGTGCTTCCATGCCCATGCACATATTGCACCAGGAGAACTTAATTTGGCTGAGGGCCGTAAATTCACTTTGAAAGACAAATGAAGATGTTCTCAATCTGGTCACCAAGGCATGACATCCTAAACCCCAAGGAGGACAGAGCTCAGAAGCTTTGTTGAATACAGAGTGTTCCACCTAGGTGGTAAAGTCCAACTGTGCTCTAACAACGTGGCTGTCTCAAAATTAGCAGAGTAAATATATCCATGTATCCTCAGGCCCCAGTGGCCAATTTTCAAACTGTTAAGCACAAGCAAATTGAGAAGGAAAGTGCATGGTTCCTCAGCTCAGTGGCACTAATTTCTTCCAAACTGTGTCTTGCAAAATCAGCCTTAACAGCTATTCGTCTATTCCTACCATACTATATTGAACATTAGTGCAAAAACCATGGCAATTGGCAGGAAGATGGGGTACCAGAAAAAGGAAAAATAGGTTTTTTCAACCAGACAGCAAAAGAACTTCCCTTTTTAGCCATTTGTTCACCAGGGCTCTTCAGCCCACGTGGTGAACTGGAGCCACAGCATCTTATCCATCATGACCACATTAAAAAAAAAAACAAAACACAAAACAAAACCAAAAAAATCCTTAAAAATACATACTTTAAATTTTGAAAAAAGAGTTTATCTAAGAAACAACACACCATTTCCTTGTCAGAGGCAATCTGTTACGAACAGAGGAGTATCACAGGATGAGGAAGACAGCTATGAGAACTGCTGAGGTCTGTTTTAATTAATTGTCTAATTAAGGCAAACATTCCCTTTTCTCAGCGTGTTTTTACCCTTTCCCATTTTGCCTGCTATTCTTCTCAAATAAACCATCATCATCTGTTACAAGATTTCACTCTTTTTTTATATCTAGTTGCCTGTTATCTATTTTTCCAAACCCAACTGAGATCGAGTCACCAACAGGTGACTGAAGTTCAGGCTTCAGGGAGGAATTCTGAGCTGATCGTGAAGTTTGTGTCAACCAGGCAGGAGAGGGGAGCAGGGTCAGGGTCAGGAAGAGACCCACACGTGGCACCGACCTCTCTGCTATCACTGCTGGCCAATGTGCAGTTTATTAAGGCAGGTTCTTGTGTGAGCTATTCAGTGTCAGCTGGAAAGGACAGTTTATCCTGCAAGGGAGGTTTTGGTGAATCTCCACCAGCCCTCAGAACCACCCAGCCCCACAGCAGGTTTACCTGCCCCAAAAGATAAGCCATCACTGCATTCAGGGGGACGCCTGCCTCCTTGAGAACCAACACATTAAGGAAAATGTAAAGCAAATTACATTAAGGCAGATGCAAAACAAAACATGCACAATGCAAAACAGATGGAAATGTGTTTTGCCCTTTGTGGAAGTGTGTTGCCCTTTGAAACATGAGTTATCTGACCATATAAGCAGCAGCACTGCTTTAAGAAAAAAGGGTGGCTGGCTATGTAAATGATGTCCTTCTCTCCTAGGAGCAGCACAGGTAAAGCTCACCCTGGAGAACAGTGCGCCGGCTGCTTCCTGGGTGCAACACAAACCGCGAGAGCAGATTAAAGGCATTACCTTGGAGTGGCAAAAATAGACAAATCAAAACAAAGAAAATGCAGCTCTGCACACCCCTCCAGCAATCATGTGATTCCCTGTGTTTACATGGACACATGGACACCACCCTGTTCCCATAAGAGAGAGCCACTTTCCTTCAAACTCCACAGAGCAACTCCAAGAGCTCAGCACATATCCCTAACCAACACACAGAGCCACTAAGCATGCAAAAAGCACCCCACTCTCTTTCATTAACTAGCATAAAATATTTTAACGATATTTACTTTAACAATAATTACTTCAAAAAGTTGTGATGAAGGATTACAGTAACTTGAGTGGCCTGGGGAAGGTGATGACGAAGGAGTTGTTCACTACCTCTCCTTGTGCAAGGACTACAGTCACATGTAACAGGCTGCAAGAAAACCCCAAACAGAAACAAGGTTCTTTAATAATCCTGCAATAAAAGAATGAAAAAAGTGACAGAATGCTCAAATGTGAAGCATTATGAGAGTTCAAAAGCAACAATAAACATCCAGGAAACTAAAATCTAATAAGTTTATTTTAAGGAAAATAGCACTACTGTCAGCTGAGGATGTCTCTGTTACAAATATCTGGAAAATGGGCTAAGAATCTGAGATTTGCTAATACTCTCATTGCTGCCTGACATGACACTGAGCCTGACACATCTTCAGACTGATCCACTACAGCCAGCAACATTTATTTTTTTTGAAACTGGTACAATTTTTAGATGGCTGTGGGGAATTCCAACCTTTTAACTCCACTTCCAAACCCATGACACAGGCACTTTGACACCAAAGGCTACAGACTTTCTGGAAAGCTGCTCACTTGTATCTGTCAGCTTTTCATACTCCTCCAAATTTAAAATTTAGAGTTTTTAAGTAGCCTTCCAACAGACTGGATGTCCTCTATCAAACATTTTAACATAAAAACCAACTCAATTTTGTGGATTTTCAGTTTCATTTATTTAAGCAGTCGAAACACACTTTTTTTCCCCTTGTATACACACTGCAATTACTCATTTGAATGCACTTCTGTTTTATCAGAAGGCATAATATAAAGATCTCTTTAAGGCCAGCATCCCATATAATGTAATTTTCCTGCATTACCCAGTTTGCTTAAAACATTTTGCCTGGGAAAGGTCAGTAATAAAAAGCAGTTCAATCTATCTCATCCTTGAGCTGTGCCATAATTTTCAATTTAGGGTGTCAGCACCACGCACAGAAAGGCAAGCTGGAGTCTGTTATAAAAATATCAAGCATATTAAAGAAAAATTGGTGAAAGAACTTGAGAGATCACTGTTCCCTTCTTCAATCAGTTTGAATTTCAATCTGAACCCAGCTTTAATAGATTAATATGGGAATTTAAAACATCTCCACATTAAATCATCTCAAAAATTGTTAAAGGTACCTTTTCCAAATGCACAAGTCCAACTGACTTTCCAAATTCTTATTCTGACCTCCAAGAGAAGTTGGGATGGGTGGGAATTTAACATTCACCTTTCAACTTCAGGATAAGAGTCTTAAGAAGTTTTCCTCTCCTCTCAGCTGCTCTGAATTATTTTACTGACAGAGTTCCTTAGATTTCACACCACCACAAATAGTTTATCTTGTACAACCTTTGATATGTCAAATAACATTTACCTTTCACTGTTTTCTGATAAACTTAGATTTTTCTCACAGGGTGGAAACTCTAGCTGTATATGGATGAGAGTTGGAGAGTTTCTCTTATTTAAAAATTGCTTCAATAAGCACAAGGTACTCCTGTGAACTCTCAAAAAATCCATGCAAATCTGTGACCAAATTGTATGCTTGGAAAACCTTTCTCACATTACAAAGCACTGAGAACAGAGGCAGTGGGCTCATCCATGACCATCAGTTTCTGGCAGAATAACATTGCCAATAGTGGATTTACCCTCCTTTATCAGAGGAAAGGGACTGAGCTGATTAGAGCATTCCCATACTTCTCAACATGAACATTTTGAGAACATGAGATGAATGAAATTGTGTGAGGAAACTCGAACAAGATTTTAAAATCCCGTTTTTGCCAGTGCAGGGAGACTCATTGCATTCCTTGACCCTCAGAAAGTCAAATACAATGGCTTCACTGATGTCCTTTCAAAACAACGGCGCTCAATGAGAAATTCTAAAAATAAAAGTGTGGAAATAAAGAAAAGGTAAGCAACAAAGTAATGAAGTGCAAGACAGGCAAAAATGAGGGAAGGGCAAGTTTGCTGTGTATTATACACGTCAAATGGTCCCTTCTCCTTGCCATCTCTGCAAGACCTCTCACAGGGTATAAAGTCACATCAGCAGATGCACGAAAAGCCAAGCACAGGTTGCTTATTTTGCTATATGGACCTAAATTCACCCAGAGACCACCCAATATTGCACACAAACGTTTTTTTCAAAGCAGATACTAGGAAAAAACTCAAAAGTGAAGTCCTGTGTAGCTCTGTGGAAGAAAGGCTTGATTCAGCAAATGATGAAGAGGTGCACCTGTGAAGATTTACTTCAAAAGTATATTCCATGTTCTTTAAATATTAAACTCAAAAAGGTTATTTTAATCAGGCCAGTATTTTACTCAAATTTATGAAAATCCATGTTTTGTTTCTTTCTTTTCCACTTGTTTTCTTTTCCCAAGGTGAGAGCCCTCTCAATTAATTTAAAAATGTATTTAAAACCAACTTGCAGGCCAGAATATTTGTGACTTGATACCTGTCAAGCCCCTTAACAGAGCATCGCAGTTAAATCCATGGAAAGAGTTAGGTAGCACAAATTAATTTTCTAAGAAACATCTGACAGCCTGTGGAGACCAGGCCAACCAGCAGAAACACTCTTGCAGACCTGCTAAGGTGTCATTAGCTACATGAAAGTGGATTATTCATTATTAAGTTCTTTGCTCTCCTCCTCTCTTTTTCCCAAAGTCAATACATCGTATTTAACTCCAGAAGCCATTTTCTTTTCCTCTAGTTCTTTCTATGTCTCTAATAATTAATTCATTTTGCTTACACTGCAGCAGCCTCAAAACCACGGTTTGAGTTTCTCAGCAACCGAACTCTGCCAAGGCAGCGTGCCATGCCATAACCTCAATTACAACTTACATGGGAGAAGGGCTCCACTTACCTGCTGCAGGAGGCATACTTTTGTCTTAAACAAAATTCTCTAGAGGTTATTGGGTCTCGAAGATTTACAGCAAAAAAAAACTCCATAGCAGATAATAGGAAAAAAATCCATTTTAGAGACAAGATGAAAGAGCCACATCAGAAAACACAGATTAGAGAAGTACATCACTATTAGTAGTTGTCCTGTCAGAAGCTTTCACAACTACAAAATGCAGCATCTACAAAATACTTGTGGTGGGGCTATAGAAGCACAACACTGATCTGCCTCACTGACTGAAATTCCCAGCAGCTGCCCCAGCACTGGATTTTACACTCCCCACTCTCCCCCTCGATTGCCGAAGAAAGGTTCTCTTTGGTGGCCAGGCACAAATGCTTTTGTCAGACCTCATGAGTGTTGTTCCTTCATTTCCACATCAGTCAAAAAGGTCACCCCCTTTCTATGGAAGGGAAGGCAAGTTAGTGGAGACTTGTGGCCACTATAATTGAAGTAGGTGGAATTAGCTGTGCAGCCTTCCGAGAAAGGCCTAAAAATCATTTACTGCCCTGACTCTTGAAGTAGAGTAAAAAAATACGGGTTCCCTGAAGTCTTGTTAGAGATCTGACATTCCAAGAGAAGTTCAAGGTCTTTCCACAATGTGAAAAATCAGATAGAAGACCTTGAAATGTGGACGAAGAAATGTTTTGTCCAATGAACCTCCAACCTTAAAAAAAGACAAAGTCTGCTGGCTTAGGATCACAGAAGCTAAAATAAGTGAGAAAGAATCTTTTACAGGAGAATGGAGAAAATGTTTAAAATCAAGAATGAATTGGCATGAATATTATTTCTGAAATCACAACGTAAAAATATTAAATCAATTCTTCTTCCCTTGAAATGAGTAACAGTGAGTTTATAATTTATCTTAATGAACAGTATTTATTCACCTGAAAAGACAGAAAACTATTTTGTTAGTTGAGTTTATGTAACTTCTATTGGACATACATAGTAAGAGATAACTCATGGATGTGAATATGGCACAAACACCTCAAGTCTGTTTTCCCTTCTACAATTAAAGTTGGTAGAAACTATGTGATTTTACTCACAAGCTGTATGCAGCTTTCTGGAAAAAAAAAAGCATTATTAATCAAAATACTAAAAGAAAAGGACTAACATTCAGTTATAAGACAACAAAACAAAATGAGCAGCAAGGAAAATAAGAAAGCTGTTGTAAGAATTTGCAGGGACATTTAAATATGCAATACTGTTTAACTGGACTCGTGACAAATTTTGGTTTAGTGCAATGAAATAAGAAACCATATGATGAGGGTCAAACTGAAGGCAAGGTTTTCAACAATGGTTTGAGTTTTGCAATTTTAGTCTTCCCTCTTAATTGTAATTGAGAATGGTCTAATGCTTTTCCCCAAATGTCTTCTGTTCTTATCTTAAGTTTAACATGTGTGGCCTGTCCCTTAAGCAGCCTATTCACAGTGCAGGAATAAAATGGTCAAGAACTTGTATCTTTAAGAACTGGAGTGTTTAATATATGGAAAGTAAAAAGAAATCATGTAATTTGGAAAGAAACTGAAAAAAACCAAACCTAACAGCTGACAAAGACAACAACAGCAGGATTTTCCCAGATGTTTTCCACAGCAGGGTGGCTCTGATCACTAATGCATCTTACTGGAATGAAGAGGAAAAAAATAAATGGAAAAGTGAATTACTGCATGACCTAAAATAACTGGAGCCAAAGGTGAAATGGATAGATCCATCTCAGATAACATTAAACATGAGAGAGCAGCTCTTCTTCCCTTTGTTTTATCAAACAATTCTCTTGTGAATCAGTGCAATCAAGCAACAGCAATAACTGGTGCTGTCAACAACCTCACCCCAACTTCAGAATCACATGGGATTGCCAACACATCTGCACAGCTGGCCAGAACACTCCATGCCTTGGGTGTGATCTGCTCTTGGGTTTGCTACCTGCCCATCAGCCTCCTCGTGCCCTGAGGAGCATGCACAGGAAGTATTTTTAACCACGATCTTCAAAAGGATGCTTGTACCTCACTCAACTCAGAAGACAGGTTTGGGAATAACGTCATCAGTGATGACTCTGACCCAGTTCAGGCTCAAAAAAACCAAAAGGACACGCTCCTCTTTTAGCCTCCTCTTGGAAATATGCTTTAGATAAACTCTCTACATATACATATGTGTAGTTTTAATTAATGCTTTATCATCTGCTTTTGCATATGCATTCTAATCTGAAGTCATAATCAGTTAATTCACTCCAGTTCTAAGCCAGTTCTAAAATAATATGGAGACAAATGCAGGAAACATAGTCTGGAAGCTGAACTGAGACTATCAAGACTGTCTTGATTTTTAGCACAGTGTTTAAAAAATGCATTAAAAAGTGCTACTTTGGACCAAAAACTTAAAACTTCACGCATCAATTAAACTTTTCACCTCCACACTGTATCTGTCTCATATGGCTAATAATTCAGTTCTCATTGACTGTCCCAAGCCAAATCCAATGTATAAGCCTAGGCGATAAGAATGGATTTTTAAAAAACCAAAAAAAGCCACAAAAGCGTCAGCACATAACGTCTTTATATTTTCAGTCTGGACTCTCCCCTTTATTCTTTTTGGGTTTTGGAACCTCTGTTTTCCCCCAATAACTGTTACATGGATAGTGGATAGCTAGGCAGACACCAAATGCAAGCTGGATGTCAAAAAGAAAATCTAAACTTTTTTGCTTAGGATCCTCTTCAATTTTATGATGTAACATCACCTTACTTCTCTGTCAGGAAGTGACTTATTTTACAATGTATCATGGACTGCCTTTATGTTTTATATTTGTTTCTACATTTCCAGAAGACTATCCAAACTTCAAAAGCGAGATTATAAGAAGAATTAATAATTAATAAAAGAATTTATGACACATAAAGCAGCTTAACAACAATCCTGAACAGAAATCCTCCGTGTTTTGTTTATGGAACCATGTATGTATCGTGAAGAAAGTTACACATTTTGTTTTTAATGCCTTCCACTGTTTCTGGGGCATTTTTAAACACTCTGGAAAGCTATTTAGTTGGTCAGTATATCAGTGGCATGACCCTAATCTGGAATTTTCCTTTTATCTTTTCTCTGTGTTGTACCTTCCATGCAGCCAAGCCCCAGAGTGAGTGAGTGCTCTTCCCCTGGAGTACACGAAAGGATAAGAACAGAGAGTACAAAGAGAAAGTCAGGCAATTAAGCAATACAATCTCTGTGACCTTTACTCATCTAAAAGGAATTTGACCTGATGCTACCAAAGTGGCCATATAATGGAGTGTGGCTTTCCACCACCAGTTTGAGGAAGTTCATTTTTGTTGGCCTCTGTATTTGCATCTAATCTCTTTATTTAGTCGCAGAACACCAAGGTCACCTATTTAGAAACCACCTAGAGAAAAAAAGGGAGCAAGTGTTGTGTTTCCCTGGTTCCTGCAGAACGCTTGCAAGATAATGGCAAGCTGAGACTACTCCTTCCATTAACACTTTGACCTTTCCAGTTAATGGCCTTTTGGTTCACAGCAAACAGAGCTCCCTCTGAGATCCCAAGCTATGGGTAACCTGAGGAAGTATGGCTCTGCAGGGGCTGGAAAAATGTCCAGGACACACTTAACTGCCAAGACAGAGCTTCACAGGTTGGCCCATTGGTTTTGTCATCTCATGCACCAAAGGCTTCCAGAAAAAAAGGGAGATGCTGGAACATTTCAGTTCTGTATGTTACAAACCACAAATGGTCAGATCAACAAAGCTTTCGAGGAGAACAGCCTCCTTAAAAGCAGTGGTTCAAAACTGAAGATAGTCCCTTTTCACCCAAAAAGAACACATGGTTTAATATCTGCAGTATATGTTTCAAAATGAAAAGCAACATCTCTGTGATAAACAAGTATTTATACTTATTCTTACAAAATCTTATGAGGTGAGAGAAACAATTATTTTCTCTTGATTTCATGCATTCTCATTCCTGCTTTGAATGGGAAACCTTTCTCACAGGGAGAATAGCTTACACCGTGCTGAACAGCACCACTGGAAAAAGAAGGTTCCCAAAGGCAAATAATATTTTTGATCATCTGGTGCTTAATACTAACTTAAGGTATGCCAAAATTTCTGCTACCACCTTCCCTAACATCTAACTCATGACACTAACACTGTGCCTAAGTAAAAGCATTTGGCTTCCAGTCTATTATTTTTGCATATTTTGCACAGGAATTATAAAGCAGTGGGTTTTGTATCCCCAGAAGCTGGCATTCCTGTGATTGGAATTGAAAATAAAATTTAAAAAATATATCTGTTCCAAATTTTAAAGAAAACTGGAGTTCTGTAAAATTTTGGCTTCTATAATGATGATACAAATAACAAGATCCTATTTTAAACAAAACTACATAAACCCATTAGACAAATACATAGCCAAACACCACCTGAGAAAGGAAAGAGACCTTTCAAAAGTCAGATTTAAAGACTGCATAAGAACAGGGAGGAAAAAGTACAGATACTCCTATTCTGATTCCCATTTTTCCTTTACACATCTCCATCTTCCTACACTTTTCCAGCTCTTATCGCATCATCACCAAACATTTTTCCTTTTTCCATGGACAAGTGATGTGTAGAATCTGTGATCCTGGTTGTGCCCATCTGCTTCATACATTTATTCCACTTATTTAACCTTTGGAGGCATCAAGATGTGACACAGGGACCTATTCCCACACTCTTACAACCTTAGGCTCACCTAATGGAAATGGAAAGTCATCATGGAGGACAAACTTGAGAAAAAACAACACAGGATTCCTAGTTAGGAGGTTTTTCTGTGGCATAATAAAACATTAATTTTACCCCCAATCACTGACATTAAAAATCAGTAAAATAAGATGGATGTCAGATATCCTAAGACTTTTAGGAGCTTAGGATCAATTTCTACATGAGGACTTTCAAAACAGATATTGAGACCCAGTATTACACCTGAGGATGAATCAGGGTAGAATTCCTGCCTAAGTAGACAGAAAAACACATTAAAGCTCAGTTGCTTTTTGAACATTAAAGGTGATGAGAGCGTTTATGTACAAGTTCATTTATATTTTAATTTACGCAGAAATGGTTATGATTTGCACATATTCCCATGGCGATTTTCAAAGTAGCATCGGGGTTCTGATTAATGGCACACTCTGAAATCCAGGTCCTCAGGACTGCCTTTTAAACAGACTGCTCATGAAGTCACACTGCACTTTAAACTTGCACAATTTGTCAGTGGAAAACTTTTTTGCTGAAGTTTTTTTGACAAAGTTTACAAAGCAGATGGTATTTCCATACACTTGTGAAGCTGAGACAGAGCTGGGAGCAGGATTCCTTTGTTTGGGGCACACAGCTGTGGGATTCTTGCTGTGGGACATGAGGTAGCTTAACCTCTGCAGTGCTACTGAAACACCATTCCATTATCGTTTTCCCAATGAAAAGCACTTGTGAGACACATCACCTCCCATATTTTAAACAGGGATCAATTTGCTATTATGGATTCCAGTTGTTTCAGGATCAGAACACTCCCCAGAGCCAGGTGGATCAAACACTGCACTTAAGCCGGAGATGAGGCAGGCTAACAGAAACCTTATCCAGGAATATAGGTTATTTTTATTCTTTTTTTTGTTTCATTTTGGCAACTGGCACTCATAAAATATCTGAGCTAGATATTTTTTAAAGAGAAAGAAAGAAAACAAAACACTTACAAAGAATCAGACCTTTAGGAGACAGGGAATTCCTCCTAGAGCCAGGAGAAGAGCAGACTGCCTCAGGCAAGATGTCATCTTCTTAGTTAACACACAGTTCTTTTTCCCCATCCTTTCAAGTGAACTGCTGGAAATGTTTTAGATCTTGTCTAGAGATAAAAGTTAATTTTACATGCTGCATCAGAGATGCAGTATAAATTAATAAATGAAATAATATTTTCCCAGTAAGGCTCTGCAGGCAATGCACTTCTCACTGTTGCAGAACCTTCCTATAAATAAAGTTTCTACATATAAAGATTTAAGTTACTTGTCTGTCAGCAGGATTCAATAAAAGAGGTTCACATGTATTAAGTTTATTACTGTTTAATACCAAACACTGTTTTCCTCCATTAAAAAGGCATTTTAGAATTTTTTTTTAAAGAATGCATTTTTCGTGGTACTTTCTGAATGCATTATCAGTTTGTCTTAATCAAAGTTATACTTTTGGGGTGAAGTTCCAGAAGATGATGGATGTGGCATCATCTACACATGGGGCTCCTGTTTTACCAGTAAGAGTTACCAGTTACTGTGCACTGGATGAGAGATGCCTTTATCAGCTGACGAGGAAAACCATGAAAACAAAGTCCAAGTACATCCAGCTCTGGCGATGTATTTGTAACACGATAAGAAAGAATGTTAACATGGCCCCAGGGACTGAAATGCAGATGTTTAATACGTAAGCACAAGAGTCTGGTGCAGACTGGGGAAGCCAAGGCTTTAGAGATGCAGGTGTCCTAAGCCACTGCCTTCATGCACCCAAGCTAACTGAGCAGAAAGCCTGTTTATCTGAGTTGTTCTGCAGCTCTGCAGCAAAACCTCCCCTCACAACAAGGCTGCTCTGGCAGATCACCAAATGATTCCTTCATACTCAGATAACCAGTTTTAAGCCTCAGAGGCCATCCCAGCCAATCCCCTGCCACATATGATGAAAGCAATTAAAGTCTTAGGCTACAGTACTAAAATGATAACCTCTCGTTGTGAGAAAAAGCCAGCTGAATACATGCAATAAATGTCTTCATCTCCCATTATTGAAAACTGAGGCAAGCAACCTTCCCAAACAATACTCAGCATTTCTGCTCTCTGTATTTTCTTTTTTACAATACACTGTGAATATGAAATCATTTCAAGGAACAGTACACAAATTAAATCATACTGGTCATTAGGAACACAGAGCAATATGTGAGGGTGATGAACTCACCAGTATGACATAATAATGCCAACAAATTAAGCATAGAAAACATCATGACAGAAGTACTTTAGTATTCCCCCTGTGCCTGAGCAATTTGTGCATTAGCAGCCTATTGCCTCATCACTTACCACAAAACAATCTGAACTGGTAACTCTTTCTGACAACAACTGCCATTTATTATCCATTCCTACGGTGCCCGGTACAGTAGTATTCAATTTAAATTAGTAATAGTCAAAACAAATGCATGCAGTTTGTTACACAGAGCTGGTGCCCAGGAGATTGCAGCTTGCAGCCCATCTGCCACTAAAGATGTACAGAAGAACCTGCACTGGAACTGCAGCATCCCACGGCCCAAGCAAAGGGCACCAGGAAAGAAGCCTGATGCAGTGGGGCCGTGAAGATGAAAGGCTTTCCTTTCTTGGTGGAGATCCTCTAGGATTTAAGCTCTTGATCCAAGGCTGGTAAGAAGCCAGGGAAGATCACAGCAGGCAGGAGAGATTGGCTGGCAGCTCCTGTGAACTCAGGACAGAGCAGGGAAAGAAACTGTGCAAGGCTTTGGTCGTGCTGCAACTCAGCTCACCTTGCCCTGAGCTCCTTCCAAGGCAATAATGAAGGGAGAGGGCATCACAGCCTGATCCATGTGGCCAGGACAGGAACACATACACAGGCCTGACATCATCAGCATGTAGAGTTTTTACTCATCTCTCTCTTTTCTTTGCCCCTCTTAGGTTCATCTTTCATCACAAAACAGCAGCAACAGAGATAAGACCTTCTTCCAAAAAGGATTTTAGACAGCGTGTTTTTTCCAATTACATATTTTCTTTTTTAGAGCAGATACCGTTGATAACCAAGACAGATATAATAACTTAGTTATAAATACAATTACCCTACCAAAGGATGGCAAGCCAACAAGAGGACTGAATAAGGCTGCTAAGAGAATAAATGCCTTGTAAAAATACAAGAATACTCCATTACTAGCAAAGTCTGAAGAACCATTTACTCAAAACACAACCAAGTCAATTAAGTGACAATAACTGGTTCTGCTTTGAAGCATCTCAAATTCATGATTAATTATGCTTAATGCATCATTTTATTCTCCTAACATAACGGGTTAGCATAAGCACACCGAGTGCTGACAGTGACCTTTCTGTCTCAAATATGCTATTCACAGCTATCTAATTAATCCCTTACGTGTAGCTGGACATACAGCCTAATGTTCTACAGAAGGGCACTGAATTGGCCTTATTGTCACCACATGAGATGGCATTCATCTCCAAATGCCAAGGCGGGCATAAGGAATGCGGCACAAGAATAGGAAGCATTGAAAAGAGCAAGAGGAGAAGAAACTCTTGCATAGGCTGCTCTTTGATTATCATTTACAGATCCACTTTTACAATGAAAAATATCCAAGAGATTGTTTTCCCACTTGCGCAGGCCCAGTCTTTTTGCACTTCAAAAGGGTGTTTCTTCACTAGCCAGCAATTAGGAGCCCAAGGTCACTCAAGGCAAAAGTCATCTTCTCTAGTTTTGTAATTTTCCCTCTTATCAAAATGTGTGTGTGCACAAAGCACAAGCTGTGATGGCTGTCAGAAAACAGCCTGAAAGCTTCAGGAGCAAAGAGAAAGTGTTCTGTGGCTGCCATGGCTCAAGCATTCATGGAAATTTTATGGGAATCTACTTCTCCTCTGATCTGTAAGTGTCGATGAATAAGAGATTTTCATAACGGAGAAACTTATTTTTGCTTGTTTGTTTTGGTCTGAATAAGGGTAAATAAAAATGTATTTTAAATTCTTCCAAGTAAAAAAATGAAGAAAATAAATATAAACCCCTCCACACCTGTAAATTACTAAAATAATACTACTAAAAATATAGAATGTGCTTAGGGCTAATCTTATGTTTAACACAAAATTGTGATTACCAATGTATTTAGTTGTCCAGCTAAAGTGCTATTGCTTCTTCACCCACTAAACGTCCTGCAGTCTGTCCTCCTAGTGCGCTCTATTTAAAATCACACCACATCTCACAGTCTGAACTGTCAACTACTACCTTTATCAAGCAAAACAACTTCTGAGTTACATATTTCGTAATAAACACAGTCATTTACAGCTGCAAATCTCTGCAGACAAATCTGCAGTTATTCGAGTTCTTACTGAAGAGAGGAACTGTTCCTGGATCTTGTTTTGCCCTGAGAAGTCTTGAACAAACTTGTTTCCATAGGCCTCTAGGTAAACACAATTAAAACCAAATAACTCAAATGTCTCTTTTACTGAAAATTTAAAGCACCTCAGAAAATACCAAGAGAGTTATGCAAACGTAATTGTATAATCTTTAAACACTTCTGCTGAAGAGCTTTTACCAAATAAAGCTCCACAGCTCTTTTTCTACTTCAGTTCCTACCAATAGCATGTGCTTTTCTATAAACACAGACTAAAGCATAAAATAAATGTGTGCTGTCTGCAAAATCAACTCTTATTCTTTTTGTAAAGCAAAAATACCCCGATATTTATATTACTTTCTTCTTTGTATAAGAGAAATAAACCCTTCATTTTTCAGGGCAAGAATCCATGCTACATTTTCAAGTGAAATTCTCTTTGCTGAATACACTTGTCAGTCCTGTACAGAAAGCTGACAGTGGGAACAGTGAGGGGGTTTTCTAATTTTGGGGTTGTTTTTTATTTTCTTAAGAGTTACAGACACTTAGGTTAGTCCCAAAGTCAGAAGTACCTACACTCCTGTTTCAGCTCATAAAGGAAAGGGATGTATATTTAGTCTGGAGTCTTTCAAAGCCCCAAAATCTCTTTTTCAACATAACAGGACCTGTTACATCTCTGAAGTTTAGCCTGAATGTCACAAGTGTGACACTTTCTGCACCATCAGACTGCCAGTGAAGAAATCAATAGGAAAAAACTGTTTCCATTGTCCACTTAAAAAAAAAAAGGGGGGGGGGATAAATAACTAAGGACAGCTCAGCAGAATTTATCTTTCCACATGTACAGTAAAAATTAGACAATTAGCACCAGCTTACATAAATCTGAAGAGTTAAGACAGAAATATTTCTTGGCTTTCTTATCCCTGTGCACGTGCTGGCATGGACCCTACTTAGTCTTCTGCTGCCCTTCTGCAAAACAATTTCCAGCCCCTTTCACTGATGTACAGTTCAAATTCAGAATTGTCTGTGCTGCTCCTAAAATGAAGGGATACTCTGAAAATCCAAACAGTTCTTTCATAAATCTGGGTGAAACCTGGTGGAACACCAAAGATGCTCGGAGCAGCCTTTGCTTCCATGGCAGGAGGAAGAAGTAGCAGGGAGCAGGTTTGCTCAGACAGCTGACTTGCCATGAAATGTATTTGCTCAGTGCTGTGGGGATGCAGGATCAGACACTTTGTCAAGAACATCCTGAAAACTGCTGTCACATTAAAGCACAGGAGTGCAGTGCACACCTCACATGACTATTAATATTGTAATAAACACTTCGAGCAGCTCACGTGCGCTCATCCTGTGTGTCAGAGGGATGTTCCTGGCATTTCGGGATAGCTGCCTTTCAGATTTGACAGTTCATACTCTATTAATCAACACTGTAAATCCCAACAGCTCCTCATCACCCCCTGAGGGCCTAAAAAGTAATTTTTTACTATTTTGTCAGAATGACTGGAGAAACTCAAGTCAGAAGTGAAGCAGAGGTCTGTCACTGAGAATTGCAATCTACTCTGTGTAATAAAATTGAGATTCTGTTTCAGAGCAGCTAAGCTTCTCTGCTTAGCAAGTCCCTTTTCTCTTCTGAATCAATTATCTTTTACTCTTTTGTTCTTCCAGCTCCACACTAATGTTAGTCTTCTGTTTTGACCATTTTTACCTTTAAAGGGTCTCGATGCCTGGCTGGAAAGAGCATGAACAAGGACAATGTGAAAGCCCTCAGGATGGTTTGGGACCAGAGTGTATAAAATAATTCTTGGCAAACTGAAGAGGTTTAGCTTCTTCGAAGCCAGCCATTCCCTGCATACACTTCCTTTTAATACCTTTCTGCTCTGTCCTGGATTTTGACAGTAATTAAAGCCCCTTCACAGAGGTTTTGGCTATTGATTCTAGATCAGTCTTCTATTCCCAAACAGCCCCGTAATCTCTATTTATTTTCCTAAATTAAAACCAGCACGCTTTTCATTGTTGCCAGAGGAAATTGCAAGTGCCCAGCTTCTGCAGACTTGGGCTAGAGAGCACGAAAATCCTGGCTTGTGGAACTCTGGGAATGCTACAAAAAGAAGCCCCTGACAGAGACAAAAGCAGCCCTTTGCTCTGTCCACCAGATCCCACAGCTTCATGTCATCGAGGGTCCTCTCCCTGTGAGAGAGGTTACACTGCTGTTTTCCAGGGTGAAAGAGTGCTGAGCTCCAGCCTGAGCTGTACGGAACTTGGAGCAGCTCTTGGAACACGGCCAATCAATGGTGGTGCACTCAGCTCCAGCAGGGAAAAGCAGAGCAGGTATCCTGCATCACTGAGAGGTGGCTATTGACAGTGGGTCCTTTTGTGAAAAGGAACTCTGAACCCCAACAAACATCCCATACTTATTCCTTACACCAAAGGCTTCCAAAGTAATGAAAGGATGAAACTTCCCTTGCTTGTCTTATCTTAGAATATGTGAGTGTAGGGAACAGCTGCTCCTTGATATTTCCTGTGCTGTCTCAATTAGTGGCCCACAAATCCTGGGGGTTGGATTCCTACTGAAATCCCCCTCTACTAGACTTGCAATCTGGCACTCAGCAGGCACCAAAGAAAATGACTGGTGTGATAGGTATGCAGCAGAGATCAGAAGTGTGGATACAGTCTACCTGTCCATTCAGGCACTGCGTGTTTTCAATGCCCAGGCATTCAAGTCTCACATTCATCACGTTCAGAGCACGACAGAATACTTGCTTTTATGTGCACCCCATTCAGTGTACAGGGAATCTATACCCACATCCATCACATTCAGTGAAACAGAGCCTATTTGCAAATGCTAAGCTTTCATTTCCCTGCAGTGACCTGAATTACAATAGGCTGCAGGTGAACATGCTAAATTTCCGAATTGGTAGATGCAAAAAAATTCAGCTGGAGTCATTAATAAATGTGGTTAATGTGGAGAAAGGCTAATTTCAGAATGTAGCTGTGCTCCATAAAGGGTGCTGGGAAAAGCTCTTTTTTGGCAAGCAAATATAATGCTTATGGCAGATGTCAGAGTGTGTAATAGAGATAAAGATGGAGCATCTGCATTTATTACTATAACATGTGAAATGCTGGTATCCATAGTGTATCTATCCAAGCAATGCTGCTTCTAAACCTTCAAAGGCAACATCATGCCTTTTCAAATTCATTCATCGTGACCATGTTGAATTCTTTCTTTTCCCACTGACAACCTATCAGTGATGCCAGGTACTGATGATGAAAACCTGTTTTTTGAGGAAAAGTCTATATCATATGTAAACCAGTGAATGCCTGTCAGGCACGTGAAATAGTGTTATTGTTCTCAGGCACTGCTGGCCACTGCAATGCCACAGGAAAAAGGAGGAAGGCTTCAAGTGAAGCTTGTTCTCAGTGCACCCTGGCCATAAGTTATGCAAATACAGCTCAGGAAAGAAGAAAAATGGAACTCCATATAAAGACTAATTCAATTCACAAGTCATGATAATGCCCATAAGCCATCTGGGTATGTGAATAGTTTGTAACTGCAACCTTTAAGGGAGAGATTTTGCTTTCTGGGAAAGAACAGGATTAAAGGTGGAATACTGATTAGTCAGGTAAGAGCACATTGGTCCCTCAGCAATGCACTGGTTTGTTTTCTTTTTAATCTCTTCTGCTCTACCATTGGGAAACAGGGTATCTACTGGTTTCTATGTCTGAAATTAGTTTTAGAGGAAAGTAAAAACTACTAATGTATAGAGCATTAGAAACAAATGAATCCATAAAGATGAGAATTTAATAATGTCTGGAAAATGGGTCAAGGGCTAACAGAGACCATGTTGAAGAAAAAAGATCCCATTCATGCTGCCATAAGCACAGACCATGTGCTATTCCTGAAGAAAGGTCAGAGAAAAGGTAATAGGACTTGACTAGGAAATTGGAAAAATCTCTATGATCGCAACCCCCCAAAAAATACAACAACCAAACAAACAAAACACAAAAAACCCAAAACAAAACAAAAACCTAATGAAAAAAACACCAAAACAAAACCAAAACAACAACCAAAAAAAAAATCCAAACAACCAAAAAACCCAAAGCAAAACCCAACAAAACAAAGCCCAAACTAAAAACTGAGTACCAGAAGAGAGGACAACTTCAGTTTCAATTTGTTTATCCCTGAATCCTTCCCAGCCGGGGCCCCAAAAAGCAACATCACTTTTCCCTAAACCTGTGATTTCTGCTGGGGCCATCCTGCTCCACACCCTTGCCTCCTGAATGGAGTCAACCATTGGCCAGTGGCCAAACCCCAGTGGCCTTCACATTGGGAAGCACAGATGCTGCTTTGTGCTGATTATTCCCTGAAAAGAGGCTGAGTATCAGTCAGAGATGGGCCCTGTCCCACTGACAGGCTCTATCAACTCTCAGTATGCACAGTTACAACTTTTTTTTAAAATTACCTTTATTCTGCCTTGCTCCAGGCCAGAAACTAGTGGGTTAAATAAAATATACATTCTATTAGAGTAAAACTGTCTGATGCAAGACATAACATGCTTCTCTAACTGCTAGGGACAAGAGGAAAAAAAAAAAAAAGAGAACTGCCCCTTTCCAGGACAGCCTGGGAATTTGATAAATTCAAATCAACTGGTCCTATATATGAGTAGAGATGCAACCATCCTGTACTGGGCTTAGCCTGAGAGCCCTCTTAACCATAGAATAATGAAGCTAAGACAGCACAGTGCTGAAATGGTATCAAATGGAATGTGGAATAAGCATTACATAAGAATTATTTTCTTATAATAGCAAATCTTACTTATTTTTATGAGACTCTAAATAATTTCTTTCTAGGCTTTCTATGTGGCAGTGCATAAATGAAGCTCAAACAGCTATTTAAGGTCTTTCCTATTTCTTTTCTACTTGCCTTTTGGCAGCTAGACTTCTTTAATAGGAAAATATTTGATACTTGTATCTGATGCAGCACTTTGGTGATGTGAAAATTACTGAAATCCATATGTCTAAAAAGAAAATGAAGTGTAGAAATATGCACATTCCTTTAAAAAACCCCTCTTTTCGATTTACAAGCTTTTCTCATTAAGTTTTTGTGTTTGAAAGAGGCATTGTTAAGTATTGTGTTTTAGTGCACAAGCTACCAAATAAGAACATCCTTTTTATATTCTCTGAACTCCCACTGGTGCCACTTAAATTAGTGTTCTTGTGAAGCAGGATGTTTTTTATACTTGTGTGGTCTAAATAAGTCACTTCCATATTTTTTTCATACATTACCAGGACTGTTTTTATTATTATTTTTTAAATTATGCAGCTGTCACAGGCTAGCATTAAAATGTCACCTGGAAAACAGCAGGAGAAATGGATCACTTAATATCTGCTTCAGCAAATAACTATGCCGACAATATTTCTCGTGGTGCCCTGAAATCCATGGCAAGTCCCATTTGTTTGTCAGTGGTTTATTATTACAATGCTGACATTTCTGTCAAAGGACCAAGAGACTTCCCTCCTTCAAAGAATAAAAGAAGGGAACATCCTTTCTGCTTTAGGTCTTCAAAATGAAGATGGAGTATTTTGAGCTTTTCTTCAATTCATAACCGTGCAGTTTTTAACTTGTATTTCTGAGACTGCATGTTTGGTCATGCAAGTTATGCCATTCATCTACAGGGCCTGGTTTTTTTCAGTGGTGCTCTGTTTTTCACTCTATCTCTCCAGTCCCTGTGAAATTCGATATTTATTTTAGTATATCAGGTGCTATGATTTGACAGATTCATGCTCCTATGTTTTTATTCTTCAAAAACAGTTAAGGTTTCCATCTAGTGTTTGTTGAAGACACTTGGTATCATGACTCACAAACCTAAGACTGCAGGTAGCTCTAAGAAATTTGGGCATTTTCCATCAAAAATACTCTGTGTCTCTTCCCTCCTGCCTTTGCCTCCTCCTGCAGATCTGAACTGATTCTTCTCAGCCACTGCTGTACCGCTGCATACCCAAACTGATGGTGGTTTTTTGGATACAGTCAGAAATGAGCTGCTGTCTGCTACTCTCTGAATGTGTTGTAACCTTTTAATCTTTCATTATTTTCACTTTTGAATAAGAGGCTTATAAGGAAAATTGCTGGGCTCCTCTAAAGCACAAGAAGTATTTTTTCTGTTCACTAGCAGAACTGGATATTCTTCCACAGACTCCACTATCTAACCTGCTGTTTTCATCAATATCAGTACCGCAGTGATGCCTTTCCTTTTGGTATTTCTGCATTCATTGCTCCATCCTCTCTCTTACATGATTTCCTCTTCCTATTTTCCACTGAAAATGTGACAATTTCTAAGCAGCTTCTTTCCCTGCATTTTGATCAATGCTGCCTCACTTCTCTAGGTTTCACTCTGAACCCTGTCACTGAAGGTGAACTTTTAACTAAATATACCATATAAACAATTTTTCCTTCCTGCATTTAGCTCTCTGTCAGCACGCTTATTTTATTCAGACTGTCTTCTGATATGTACAAACCAAGAACTTCATCTAGGCTTCTCTGCATACCCAAAACACACATTTTCTAGAGTTTTGCTTCTCATTCACTGGCAGTTTGACTTTTCCCACCCATGGCACAGGACAGCTCTGCCCCTCCTTCACACTGCAGTGCAATCAAAGTCAGGAGGAGCTCTTTAAGCCCACAGGTGAAGGGCATTTCTGCCACTGCTGTTTCCTCAAAATCCCTCCCTGCTGCAGCCATCAGCAGCATTCAGTCACTTCTGCTTCCTTGGCTCCATTTCACCTGCCCACTCAAAAGAGAAAGCAACTGGTGAAGGGTGCAACTGAGAAAACACCATTCAGAAAACCATTATTCCTGAAGACCTGAGGAATTTGTTATGCCAAAACGTGAGAGTGAATGAGTATTTCTTGAAAGTTGCTAATTGTGACTGAGAATTAAAATATTTATTTGAGGGACTAAGAAAAGTAAACTTCAGAGGCTCAATACCCAGATTCAACAACTTAGGACTCTTACATTTCACTACAAAATTTTGCATTACCGCTTAGTTGTTTTGAGTTTTTTTCAACTGATGTTCTTTTTTCCTTTCTTAAAGTATTCATAGCATATGTAAAACTGTTACAACCATATCCTTATTCTTTATTCTATTCAGAAGAGATACAAATCTAAACAGAAATGTTATTATGTAGATATTAAAATACAAATTCTTGGATCAGATATGAAAATCTGAGGAAGAAAGATCCTGCTTGCATTCAAAAGCAAATAAGTGCTGGTTCCTTGTAACACAGAAGGAAATTCCAAGCTTTTCTGAAATAAAACCCACTAAATGATCCAGTGCATACGTGTAATTTGTGCAATAAATAGTAAGTTAACCTCAATGGGATACGTGCTTTGAAATTTGAAATTTTTCTTCTCCATGTATTATTCTGTATAGATGTGAATCTAATTTGAATTTTAGGTTCAAGGAGTATTTTAGGGCACATTAATTCCAGGACAGTCTTTATCTTAATTAACATAGCAAAAAAAGTACAAATGCAGAAAAATCCAATTCTTTACAAATCTTTAAGCAGAGTATCTGCTTAATACCTAGGATATAAATGAATAAAAAGGAGAAGCTTGAAAACGAAAGAGAAGGTCACATTGCAGGATCCAGCAGTGTAATTGGTGTGAGGACAGTGTGCTGTGTTTGAATGCTGGAAGTGTGAAAACATTTATCCCTCCTTAGATGTCAAACAGCTTTTAAAATCACACACAATTAGACCTAATAACTCATCACACTTCTTTTTCAAGCTACTGCACTTTGACTGTAGAACACACATACTCCGATGCCAGAAGTGTTGGAGAGATACTTTATGATGCCATTGCACAGAGAGACAAAATCATTACAAACTATCATCTCTGAATGTTACAGATGGTTGGAAGATACCCTTAACTGTAAATGTCACATTAATAAATTGCATTAATCTGAAATACAGAAACACTGCCATCCCTGAAAAGAATTCTACTTGCATTACATATTGTTGGTGCACTTTACCCTGCCACGGATCCAAAGTTTACATTGGACCTCTGATAGTTATTCACACTCTTAACTGAAACACATGGTATGTTCATGTCGGGTTAGAGCAGTGTTTTCACTAGACACTCTGTTTTATTCACAAGATACTAATGCATCTAATTTACACTACAGAAATCACTAAGCTCCTGCAAGGACACTTCCTTCACTTCTGAAGAACACTGGGAGAGGTAAAATTACACCCTCCCAAAAAACCATTCCTATTCACTTAAAATTGTTAACAAAACAAAGAATGTATTTTGTGTCAATGTTTAAAGTCAATTAACTTTCCTTTCTTCTTTAAGGTACTTTTAGAGATCAATAATTAATGACATCCCAGGGACTCAGAGAGATCAAACAAAAATCCCTAATGAATGCATTTAGCAGAAGTGTTCCTCCACAGACAGCAAATGAAAAACAGGTGAATAGGTAGGTCCAGCTCTAACTCACTTCAAAGAGCAGGAGGGATTCACACGAAGTTGTGCTCTGACCCCTTTTGTTGCTAACTCAATTCAAACAAAATGGTAAAGAACAGCCAAGGTGTGATGAGGAGAAGAGACACCACAGAATGGAGTGATTGAGGTAAAACTTCTGATTGTAAAATCTGAAGTTGGTATCTCCTGAGTTTTGTCCAAGTGAGCAATTGCCTCTTGCCAGTGCACATGGGATGTTCCAGTGAACTGGATTCACGTGGACAGAATTTCTTGGGACAAGCACAGCTACCATGCACTTGCTGCTTCCTGTCTGAGAGAGTTGAATAAACAATATTTATGACAACACAACCTTACAAAGTCAGCAAAGAGTTACTAAAATGCAGGTAAACTCATTGATCAGTGAAAAACAATACTGTACCTTTCTTTTAAAAGACCACAGTGTAGCAGCATGTGGTACTGATTTGGTTAATAACACCTCCTCATAATATTCGTAGGTGAAGTTTGATGCTTCTTCATAAGAAGTATTTAAGCATTACTTTTTCTGCCAAAAATGGTTTCACACTTCCAAGTAGGTGACAAAATAAGAACCACATTGCCAATTTAATGAAGCTGTGATTTTTTCCTTTTCCTAACAAAGCTGAGAAAGGGCCTTAAATGGCAGGTACATTGCAAAAATAAACCCAGAGCACTACAAAAACAACAAAAAGTGAAGTCATCAAGGTTTTCTGTGAAGCCATGGCAGAATACCCACTGGGTCTTCAACTTTATGAACATTTTGAACTGAGCTGGACTAAACATTTCTGGGAAAAAAAACCTGTAATCAAAAATTCAAGTATTTTCTACCAGATATTTTCTTTTCAAAAAAATTGAGTAAAATGCTAAAGAATTAAGCTCAGTTGAAATGGTTTATTGCCATTAAAATCATCTAGCTATTTTCCATTTGGGAATCTGGCAAAATGTTTCAAAGACAAAATCCTCAGCTTTACAAAGCCAAGTATTTACATGCTTGTGTACAGCCAGGAGTGTACTAGTGGAAGCATGCACGTTAATTACTTTGTGATTAAGCAAAGACTACAGACACAGGAAAAAAAAGTCACCGCCTACCTTTGAAAACTTCATTTGAACACTCACACTGCCCAGCAGGGGCCTGAGAGGACTGAAAGCATTGCAACCCTGTTCTCCCAGGTACTGAAGACCCAGAAAAAGGCAGGAGGCTGGGACACCGTGCCAGCTGACAAGCAATCAAGCAAGTCACACACCTTACTGAAGCATAAAGTTAAGAACCTAAGGCTGTTCATATCGTAACAATAACAGAGAATTTAGCAGGTATTGCTAAATTGTGCCGGAGACAATGTCGGTGGCATGGGAAAGAAGAGCTCTGTCTGAGGAACACGTTGTTTTTTTCTGAAACAAAAATTGTAGAGGATGCCTGTGAGGCTCCAAGGATGATTTTCCCAGAGAACTCACTCAATGCAAGGAAAGTGGTAGGTGGCAAAATGGAATGAATGTACATACAGCTTACAGGTCTGGACTGAAGCTGCTATGGCAAAGACTAACTTTGTGAAGTAATGCTACTTCAATCTAAAACAAGATTATTACTGAGCAACATGCTACATATACACACTTGCTTTCTAGTTTGCTTTGGAAGGAGCTGTTAGCATTGGTTTAGTAGGGAAAGAAAATGAGCGTGCATCAAAAAAGTACCTCAGGCCTAACATTTTAATAGCCAGGTCTCAGCCAACACTCATGTTACAATACAAACAAGATGTGCATTCTGGGTGTGGGCAGGCAAACTGCACAGCAAATCATCTCAGATGGGTCTGCCACGAGAAGTAGCTTTTGAACTGGAAAACGTGCAACCACGGGATCCCTTATTTTCTATTCTTCGGAGGCTCATTAGCACATTTCAGCAATCTGCCTGGGAAAATAAGACTTACTACTGAGAATAACGCTCCAGCTGAGAATGGAGATACTTCCACAATTCCGGCTTGCAAAACAGACAGGAGCAAACCATGTCATTCACATGCCTGCCCAAACTTGTTTGTTCCCAGAGCTGAGACAGCAGCACTGCTCACAAACAGCTGTGAGCGAGGTAATGGCATGCAAACGCTGAGCACGGGAGATTTCTTTACAAAGCAAAGGAAGTATTTATGGTACAACACACACTGTCTTCAAGTCCTAGGGTGTCACAGCCTCTGTGAAGCTGTGAACCTGTGAAAAACCATTATAGAGGGTAAGTTTTATGGAAATTATGTTCAGACTCAGAGCTGATTAGGGAGCAACCAAATTTATGGCAGTGCATCCAATTCATGGAAGATAAACTTTCAGAAAACTCTCAGTTCTCAGAAATTCTTACTCTGATGGGAAAATGGCAGTTTCTGATTCACACAATCATTTCACTTTGAAACATTTAATAATAACCAAAAAGCTTTTTGTTTTAGCAGACAGGATTCTCTAAATAGAGGATAACAGGAGGTCTTTTTCTAAAGCCCTGTAACACTTCATAAGACTTGGTGCCTAACAAGCCAGGATAGCAAAATTGTGTACACTCCTTCACTCTAAAAATATTCTTCTAAAACAGAGAAATGAAAAAAAGGAAAAAAAATTGTCTGTGTTTTACAGTAAGATTGCAATAATATGTTCTAAATCCTGATACTCCTGCTCTTCTCATGCCAGAGCCCAGAGAGGGGAGAAGTCCACACGTGGGAAGATCTTCTTCACTCTAATATATGCAAGCCGTATGTTGACACCTACATAATATCTACCTCTTTTAACAAGGAGTTGCACCATGTGATTACATAAACTACATCTGGGAAATTTAGTGGCAGAACGTGGTCATATCTGCCAAATAAGATAAAAGATTGCTTTTCAAACAATTTTTTTTTTCATTTCATTGAAGCAATAAAGCAGAAACGACAGGATTTCCCCACAGCTTTGATGAAACTTGAACTGCACTTTGTTGAGTAAGAAAGGTGGAGCAGAGTTTCCCTTCCTTTCAGAGACTTGGACAGGACTCTGTTGAGCTCCATTCCTGGCCCACAAGCCATGCTCAGAGATAAATACATTGGAGGGAGTCTCTTCAACAGAGTCAAGTCAAGGTGTCAGCCATCAAGAGAGCCTTCCTAAAATTCTGTTTAAGCAAAATTCTTTTTAATAAGTAGGTATGTACACTTGGAAAAAAAAATATACATCACGCCTTTTATTGAACATGCTTGGTAGTCTGAGTAAGTCAAGATTGGCACGGATTTGTTGTCTTGACCATACACAAAATTGTCATGTTTTAATCTAGGAAGACATGCAATGCAAAATTAACACAGGCAAGTTGTAGGTTTGGGGCTTTTTTATATCGAAGTCCTCACCTTTGATGACTTTAGACAGACAGATTACAAAGGCATCTACTCAGCAACTCAATGGGTGTCTCCTCACTAAAGGATCTCATGATTGGATCTCAAAGAAAATGTGTGGGTAGTCTTCAAGGAAAAGAGTCCCAAATGATATCCCTTCAATTAGAAAAGATCTGACGCTGCAGCTGGATTCCTTTGTAATGCTATCTGATGTAGGTGATATGAGGTGCTTGTAATTTCAGGGCCTTCCCCATTCCACTGCAGCATAAGGACTATTTGTGGAACACATCTCATTTGCCCTCTACCCCAGAAATACCTCAAGAGGGCATGTCATAGGCTAGGAACTGAAATACTTGGTAGTGCCTGTGCTTGGCAGAGCTGAAAGAAAAAGCAATAAGGCAAAGATAATCATACCCAGTCATACAAAGACTGCAACACCTGAAGAAACATGACAACTTATGACCCAGTCTGAAAAGAGGTAACATGCATCTGAAGAGGCCAGAATGGATGAGAACTCTCTGGCAACAGCCCTCTGGGCACACTGGAACAGAGGAGTTCTGACTTACGAAAAGAGGATGAAATCCTCTGGACAAGACTGGAGCAGAATGTGTGGAGTAAGTGTGTATGGATGCAAGTGGAAGTTGGGGAAGAAAGGTGTCCTCCACTGGCTTTCCTCATGCTGAGCCAGCTCAACCTCAGGCAGGAAGGGCCATCAGAGTTTGCAGACAGCGGAGGCCACAATTAGAGCCCAGCCACAGCATCAGGAGTATGGTGCTGTACAACTAAGGCTTGACTAATCTGTTGGATTCATGCTTGATTTTAGTTGTTGAAGTGATAAATAGCACAGTAGTTTAGCATCAAGAATGCTTCTTTGTGTTTGTGGAAATCTGCCAAAATATTCCCATCTCAGTGGTCCCTGATTTCCTAATCAAAATAGCTGCTACACTTCCTAAATGACCCATACCTGAGCCACCAATTTGCATACCAGCTCTAACAAATTACAAAACTTGACCTGGATTACTTCCAAAGTTGAGCCCAATGTACCATTTCAGAAACCCCAAATTCCTTGTTGCTACAAATAAATGAAAAGCAATTAATTTACTTTGGAGACGGGCAGGATCAGCCAGCTAGCTCTGGCAAACAGGCTTGAATGCTGGATACAGACTCTATCTACAAACTCACTATCTCAGCCAGGCAATCAGACAAACACGTCCACCAAGAACACAAACATACCTGCTAGTCTGGATTGTACCAAAGGACAAGCTTTCCAAAGCTTGTGTTCTCTCAGAGCAACTCTGTGCACAGATAACATTATGGATCAATGCCCAGGGGATCTCAGGACTGTAAAGAATTCCTTTCATGTGGTAAGTTCACAAAACTGAAGCAAGCACAGGAAAGCTTTCTATTTAATGCATGAATTAAACACCCAAGACACAGAGGTCGTTCCTGCTGAGGGCTGTGATTTCCAACTGCTCAACACCCAAGCAGTAACATCAGCCTGGGTGCCTAATCAAGAGTTCCCTGCTATCTGCAACAAGGACTGTAAACACCTCCCGTCTCAAGAGGCTGAAGGCAGCCCAAGGGACAACAAGACAAAGAAAGCTGCGTCACAAAGACATGGATAAGTGCACAGAATGCTTGGCTATGCAGCAGCACACAGTAAAACAAAGCTTATGGAGAGAATGAGCTGTAAGCACAGCGCTGTGTGACTGCAGCTAAACCCTGGATCGTGGTGTGCTGCAAACACGGGCCTGACTTTTCTGTGCAGGTGGCATTGCATTTCTCTTTGTGTTGGAATGGCATTCTCACAGGCAGTGCTGCAAGAGTGCAGAGGCTCCTCTTCTTCTATTAATACAACACATTAAAGGTGTAAAAAACAAACGAGAGAAACTGAGACAAACTGTACAGGCTTGTGTTGCATCCTTCCCAGTGAAGACTGTGATGCAGTTGGTTGACTACAGAGAAGCAAGATGTTATGCAGCACATGTTCTTTGATAATGCCCTACTTTAGAACCAAAGAGCAGTCTGATTATGTTTTGAAAGCTACGTGATCAAAGGAATTCAGAAAAAGCCTTTTGAATAATTTTCCTAGATGCTTCTATCAAACTGTATTAGGCCAAATCCGCCCTTTCAGTTTGAACAGTTTGAGCCATAGCATTAGTCTTCTGCTCCTTAAATCTATTCATAAACAAAAAATAAAAACCTTCCCCAAAGAAATGACCACACTAACCCATTATCTTGTGTAACTGAGTGCAATCAAATACCTTCATTTACTTTATGTAAATGTCCTCTCCCTTTCCCAGGCCTAAGGTTTTCTTATTCTCTGTTGTGTCACCTCATATCTAAGCTAGATACTGAGATCATCTGGGTGGAGACTCTGGGTAAAAAAGTCACTAGTGACTATAAAATACAGTACCATGGTAACTCAAGATACTTTTGCAGTAAATACACTGGTTTCTTCTCTGTTTACAATATTATAAAAAGGAGCATGGATGTAATATATACAAATATTTCCGTATTAATCACGTTCTATTTTCTGATAATGAAAAAGTTACAATTCCTTATGATGCAAAAAATCTAGAGTGATTTTCAGCAGCCTAAGATGTTTAAAGCACGCAGGCCTACAGGGTGATATTAGCAAATTTGGAATTCCTTGATGCTTATAACATTTCCTCTATTGCTGTTACTAACCCAGGCACAGAAGTCAGAACTGTCTCCTCCAGAGAGCACCACTCACTCTGCCGTTGTTGCCAATGACAAGTCTGATTCAAAGGCAGAGCCAGCAAATGGCAGCTGCTCCATTGTCCACAAGTCATGGCATAAAGGGGTTAAACGTGTGATGGCAGTGACAGGATTTTGGGGGGACATGAAAGCCCTCTGAAGCCTTGGCAGTTTATTGCTGATGTGTACCCATCCCGTGTTTTGTCCTGGGGCTGCTAACAGCACTGTGAGGCATTTACTTGTATGGGAATTCTTACTTCCACCCCACTTCCCTCATGCACCCTGTGTGGTGCTGGCAAAAGCAAAGGGCCATGACATTCTGAGGACCAAAGTCTCCTCAAAGATTCAGACACTGACATTCACTAAACAAATGGGAAAGGAAGATTTGCCTTACATGCCTTGATGCAGTAGAGTATGATGGAAGAGATTTTATCTCCGTTTTCCTTTGTTCTGTTTTAACTTAACAGGAAATCTTTATGCATTGGCAGCCTGATTTCACAGCTAAAAAAAATGGTACCTGCTTGAAAATTTGAGTCTTTCATCTATTTTCTTTTAGTGTGTATCAGTGAGCGTTTCATCTGAGACACAACAGGATATGCACTAAGCTCTTAAACACATTAAACCAACTGGATCAAGTCCTTTAAACATGTTAACTTATGTCTGCCTTGCTCTTTCAGTTTACATAATGATTTCCTTTTTGTTTATTATTGTCCTAAAGCAAAATAAACTAGAATTAATTTTTTTCTCAGGCCATATTATATCCCCTTTCCTTCATTCCCTTGCCACATTGTGTATTTCCAGGAATCGTGCCCCAGATAGGCAAGCAGTATCTTTAAAATGTGAACAGGAAAAAATTCAGTCATTCCTCTTTCTTGTTGCATTCCTTATGGTTTCAACTATCAGTGACATTGTCGCTGCTCCGCTATCAAATGAAATTTATACTTCTTGGTTAGCACTCCTTTTTTCCTTCCCAATAGCCTCTTCTATAGTTTTTTATTTATTTATCCATTGCAGAATTTTTAGAAGCTATCTCTTCAACCTCTCAAAGCTTCCCATTCAGGTCCTAAATATTTTAAATTAAGATGAAGGGGTCCTCCTATTCTTGTGCTTCCATGTATCCACATTATCTTTCACAATTCCTTTTATATGCATCCAGAATATTGTTAGCCAAAGCATTTCACCTCTCCTATCATTTTGATTGCGTCCAGCTTATGCTTATTCATATTTAGCTATTAACCTTTATTTAAACAAAGTACAACTAAACATTTTACTCATCCATGTAATATTATATTAACCCATATTATCATTATAGGTGAACTACATTAATTGTGTCATCCACTTCAGGATCACTGTAGTATGCAAGACTTTAACTGGAAATCAATCTTTTTATTGATGATATTGTTGTTGTTATTATTCAACACTAGAAGAGGTCATAGAGTTGGCTTTTGCAGTGAGCTAGGTGTCCTGGTTTAAGGCAAATATTTAGGAGGAAACCTCTGGGAGGTCTCCTCTAGGAAGAGCCGATTCCAATCGCCCCTCCCCCTACCGGTCCGGGAAGAATTTCCTTAGAGAAAAGTGGAAAAAACTATTTATTTAACACATGGAATATTTACAAGTATAGGGAAAAAATTGGATAATATGAAAACAATGAAACCTCTCCTTCCTCTGAAGAGATGGTAGATTCAGAGTCCGTCTGAGTCCGGTTCAGTTCTCCAGTGGGGGGACGATTGCCGGGCCCGGCTGTAGCAGTCGGCGAGGGTGGGGGAGGGGCCCCCCGGGCGTTCCCTGGTGTCCTGGGCTCACGCGATGCCAACCAGTCCCAAGAAGAGGGAAAAAAAAGAAAAAAAAGAGATAACGCTGTCTGCTGGAATGCAGCCTCTCCGCTCTCTTGACCTTGGTTCGTAGTAATCTGCGGGACGGGGGGCGATGATCCCGGGGAGCTGCGAGTTCCGGCCGCGCTGGAGCCACGCGCTCCCTCCTCTGCTCTTCTCTTCCTGCTTCCTGCTGCCGCTCCGCCTCTTCCTCCACCTTCACTTTCACTGTCTTCCTTAGACCAACTTAAAGCTGCAGAACTTAATGTCCAGCATAAGCCAGGGGACGATTGGGGATACAAACAGGCCATATGGCTAACCCAGGACA